>CM044108.1:14671168-15036516 GCA_024174645.1 Lemna minuta
CTCTATTTATATCATTTCTACTCATCTAATCTTATTTTTACTTCTTTCAAACCTTTTTTAAACCTATGTTTGACCAAGTCAACTTTGTAATTAAAGTCAACCCTGCTCTCTGTGGATCAACCCGATACTCACACTTTACTTGATTTTATATCTTATCTTTGTGATTTCGGTTTTATAAATTTTGTTTGACTTACCTTTCTATATTTTAACGACGTACAAAAATGCTTCGTCAGTGTCTTAAGTCAAAGGACCACATACACAATCATGACATGAATACACCTGATTGACAGTTAGGTATAATACCATTCAGGGATTCATATGAATCAATTTAGTGAAATCTTTCTCTAAAGAGCACCCAATGTCTATCCTTAGTGTCTCCACACCGATGACTATAGGATCAGCCATACTCATCATATGAGTTGGATTAGATAGTGCTATTCTTTCTGGATAATTCAATATCCTTCTCGAATATCCCATGAATAGGAATGTTTAGAACATATGTTTAAAGACTAGTGATCACTATATTATGATCTCATCATAATCCACTTAGTCATTGCACATTCTCATGGACTTCATTGCAAACATCACACACGAATGACAATGAATAAATTTTACTTCAATGAACATAAACAAGATACATGAAAGTGTGATTGGCTTATAGGCCACATAATATCCATCAAGATGATCTTCTCGAAGAGTCTCATGAGGGTTGTATCCCTAACCAGAACCCACTTCCACTCAATAGTGAGCTAATTCAAGTTTTAGAGGCTTTCACTAGTTTAGATAATTTCTTATCTAACAAAAGACCAATCTAGAAGTCTATGTAGGTAATATACATAATCTCTCATGCTATTCACTCGACAAGGTGCATGAATGCACTACCCCACCAGTATTACACCTGAGGAAACTCTTGTCAACCTCTACCTCTATCTAGGTCCTAGGTCAAGCACGTTGTTCATTGATTGTACCTGAAGATTCACCTCCCCCACTCTATTTGCATCTTTATAATTATTCATATCGTGGTAGGCATCCTCATGATCCCTATGATCCATTCAATTGCCCTTTTTGTCTTGATAGGCATTGTCTTCACCCCTATGATCCACGTGCTTGACCTAACAATGGTGACAAGCACCTTCTCAATCTCAATGATCAATTGAATCAAATCCATGACTAGGAGTCAACATTAATAGCTACTTTAAGTGGTATGACATGCCTAAGTTTAGTAAATTTAGTCTTCTCGAAATGACTTTAGGAGGTCAAGAAAAAAATATTTTGGCAGAATCTAGAGTTCTCTATTAGGAATAGGGGTGAAGATCCTATAGATACCTAGATAAAGATGAAGGATATGCTTTGTGAAAAGTATGTCCAAGTTTCCCACCTAGATAACCTACTTGACCAATTGCATACGAATGATCTTAGTTTGGGGTAACTTTAGGTGTTATTTGGCATCAATTTGATAAAAGACTATTTATATTTCCTCATTATAGGGTTAACTACCTCGACCCAAGCGAAAGTGCGATGTGTCTGAAAACACAGGATCATAAATTGATTGAAGGAACGAATCCTCGATGAGCCTAGGCAATAATATTAAAGTTTTCTCAAGAGAATAGGTATTTATATAGGGAATATGGATGAGATGAGATTTTATGGTAAATGTGGAGCATTGATATGGTGAGTATGATATGGATTTTATGATAAATACAGATTTAGATATTTACATATCTATATATTTAAGGAATATAAAAAGAAGAAAATTAGAATAATGGAACAGAAAAGTGTTTATGAGAGGACAATGAGATATGGATGGATTCAAAGGATTTTTGTGATGAAATGATAATAAAACTAACACACAAAGATAGAAAGGGTTTTTACACTATCCATGAAGTATACTACATGGGAAAACCACATCCAATTCCCCATAAAATCCCTTTTTTATGCCAATCCTATGTCGGGTGGAGTTGAACTCATTATAAACTTGATACTTTGCTTGATCTTCACACCACAATAATCTTGAACATAAAAAATGATCCCATGATTAGGCCTAAGCCTTTCCTTTTCCTTATGGTATCTTGATGCAAAGAGAGACCCAAGAAATAGTTGAGGAGAGAGAAGGTGACAATTTGTATAAGAGAGGGCCTTCTAAAAAGGGCATTGACGAAACGAATGTGTATGGTCATTGAATACACACGATGTCATGTCAAAATAAAGTCCAAACTTACCAATTTAAAGATTAATTCATGAATTGAAGGGTAAAATGGTAAATAAGGCTAGAATCCACGGAGAATTAGGAAATTTAGAGAGATATCTTTGAAATTTGATCAAATCAGACAATGAATTGAGTTTATAAATTAGACATTTTATAATATTAAGTAAGATAACTCAATTGCGAATCCACGGAATAAAAAATCGAGTGATTTGGATTAGAATTCGTAGAGTAATCAAAGTTTGAAAATGGGAGAAAAATCGTGTCGCGAAATTGATTAAAAACTGAAAATAAAACTAAATTAAACTTAATCTACGATTCAAAATGTAAAACTAATGCTAAATGACGAAAGATTAAGATGAAAACACGCAATCTAACCCAAAGTTGCGCTCGAAATGATCTAATTAATCGTCGAATTCATGGCTTTTCATTCTGCAATTTCGAAGACGAACATTGGCATTCAAGATGTGATTTCTCCTTCTCCTCTCGATCAATTTTCGATTTCAAATGCTCGTCGGACGCGGAAATGTGTCAAGAAGAAAAAGAAATCGATTGACGCTTAAATTGTGGTGTCTAAACAGCTTGATTAATCTCAAAAATCCAAGGGTGTCTTTTCCGTTCGAAGAACAGTTTAATTTATACAAGAATTGGGCGTAACCGTTGGATGAGGTGGTTCATCACGATCAACGGTCAGGATTGCGCGTCGTTTTATGAATCGATGCGATTAAGTCGTGTTCGTCCGATTGGCCATGAAGGGTTGAGATGCGTCCACGTCGTGTGAAGAAAGAGACGCGTTGTTTGGATCTTCATCTGTCGGTCTTGATTAATCAGGAGGTCTACCGATCGCGTCGAATCCCAACTGTTAGAACTCCAGAGATGGACGGTCACGATTTAAGGTTGTCAAAAGCTTCACTTAAGTCTGATTTGAGGCACGTGTGCTGATGGTGATCGCGTGGACCCAGAGTCCACCGCATCGACACGCTTTAATCTATTCGCTTGCATCCAACGCATTCCATGCTACCACGTCACCTGAAAATCACTTAAAAGAGGATTATTCCCACATAGAGAAAATTAAAGAGAAGGGACGAGTATATAACGTGGAGCGGATTAAACGGTTAGCGAGTTCCGATAATCGGGACGCTTATACATTATAACTATAGTATATAAATATATGTATATCGCGCATACGTGTCACCTCCCTGCCATGCAGGCGCTCGCGTGGGCTCGTGTGGCTCTGCCACGTGGCCTTGTGTGCCACGTCGCATCTGCGAGGGTCCGGCGTGATAAATCATCCCCTTTTTTGCCTTTTCTAAATTTTTTTAATTATTTTAAAATTGAAAATACACTTAAATAAATTCATAAAAATTCCAGAAAATTCCTAAAAATTGTAAAAATCATAACTTTCAAAATACAACTCCAAATTAATTCAAATTTGTTTTGTTGGATCAGAAATTGAATAATCTATCATTATAAAAAGTCAAAATATTAAAATAGTAAGATAATGAATTTTAATTAAATAAATACATTCATGTATTTTCTAAAATAACTTTACAAAAATACATGAATGTTAATAAGCATCATTCCTCTTTTCATTTAATCATGAAAACATACTTACGATCTTAAATATAATAAGGATTTAAAATCATAATATTTAATTATACATAATGATCCATAAAATGATGCCTTTTTAGATCACAAGATGAAATTATATAAAATGATAGAAATATACTTAAAATATGATAACATGCATATAATTAGAACATTTAATGCTTTTAATTGCATTAATAATCATGTAAATTCATGTATACATAGCATGTTATCAGGCGTCAAGGTTGGAGATATATCCACCCTTGACACCTTGTTCAATGCTTTCGAGAGGAGGGGGCATTCCATAAGGGGGGGTAAGATTACCCCCGTTAAGGAGGGCATCAAACCTCAATTATTTTAGGAGTGGGGCCCCTTGTAAAAAGAGTTTAGGTTCCCCTTTTTAGAAGGGGCTGCCTCCTTTTAAGGGAAGAGTAGCCACTTCCTTGAATGAGGGTTGGGCCACCCTAAGAAGATGGTGCCCTCCTCCTTTTATGTTGGCACTTTTCCTATTTAAAAGGGCCACTAAAAAGGGGACCAATTAACCGTATAAAAAGGGAAAGTCCTTATTTAGAAGGAGATGCATTGAATGGGTGGTCTAACATTCCTAAAGTAGGATAGCTGTACACCTTTAAGTTTCTTTAAAATGTGGATCATCGTAAAAAATAGGATGATCAATCTAATGACTAAAAAAACTTAGGTTGACCCTTTATAAGATCCCTTTGACCTTATTTGACCACCTTTGACTGTATGAAGTAGAGTTCACTTGGCTCCTAAGAAGATAGAGAATGCATTTCCTCTCTCTCAGTGTAAGTTGCATAAAGTTCTTCTACCTATGTACCTATGTCATTTCATTTATATAACTCATAAACATGTGAGAATTCAATTACTTGATTTCAGATAATTTAATAATATAAAAAAATAAAAGAAATGATGAAAGATAGGATATAGTAATATTTATACAATATTTAGTCATAAAGAGATGGGTATTTTCAGTACTAAATTACTAATTAGCAATTAAATAGGGCAACTATCACTTTGGAGTTATCTCATAAATTAAAATAGACCAATTGTCTAGTGGTCGAGAATATCACACAATTTGAGGGATTTTACATGCGATGTATAGGTTGAGGAGAAACTGCAAGTCCTCATCTCTTGGATTTGGACTGGCCTTACTTCTTATGTGAAAACTAAGTTCCCATTCAGAGAAAGCTATTTCCCTCACGCATGCATGCTATATTTTGAAGATCTCAAACTTTACCAAAGTCTTCCATTCCCTTTCCCATATCCACAGGTCACCCCAAATAGAGTAGTCACTCCTATTCTTCCTACCCTGATGCCTCAATAAATTCCTAGACGAGAGTAGGTCAAGCTAGAGCCTCCTCCTCTACTCCCTCCCACTTTCTTGAATCTGCTCCTAGAATTCCTAATCAAGTTCCACTAGTTGAGACCAATCTTTCAAGAGAGACATGGTTCAAGTGTATCGAACATGGGAATCTAGCCAATCAGTACTTTTCCCCATCACTAGACATCAACACCAAAAGTACTAAGAGTGAACCTCATACCACTAATTATATTTCTAAAGAAGACTATTGGCATGAAAATGTTGTTGTGGATGAGTATGCCAATGAGAATGGGATTGTGGGTGTCATTTTCATCTTTGACTCTTTCCTACTGATCATCATTGATTTGCATTTGACACTCATAGGGCTAGTCCATTGTCCCCTCACCCAGTTAATCACCAATGAAGATGTCCTAAAACCTCCAACTTATATAATTAAAACTAAACTTGGGGAGAAGGTGATGGATCTTATGTGGCCTATAAACCAATTACACTTCCATGTATCTCATTTATGTTCATTGACGATGAATTTCATTCATTGTCATTCTTGTGCATTGTTTGCAATGAAGTCCATGAGAATAGGTAATAACAAAGTGAACTCATCATAATACAATGATGACGCAGCCTTAGCGCAGGACCATTGGAGAAAAAGGGCTTGAATCCATAAGCCTTGGTCTTCAAGAAGAGTTAGTGTCTGAATCCACAGAACTAACCTCTTCAACCCTTGAATCCACAAGGGGGTGTACTGGAATCCACAAGCACAGTACTTTCTAGCAGGGAGAACACCCAAAGGGAGAAATCAATGCTCTCAAAAAAGGATAACTTCAAATTGTCTTCTAGTCTTTCAATGGGGGCCTTAATTTGGCCTAAAAAAGTAAAGTGTCATCCAAGTGATTTGACCCATGACAAGACAACACAAAAGTCTTAAAAATACAACTCTGACATCATGCATATGTGAGAGACAGAACTGACAAAAGAAAAAGTAAATCTTCTAGGCCTTGTCAGGCCTCTCTAGAAAGATATTTGTAGTTTCCAAGGTGTGTCATCACTATTTCTAGTCCCCAGTTGATCTTCTACAGAGTGTGTTAGGTAGTTAATGATAAAATTAACTACCTAAATTTAATCTAAATACAAATTGTTGCAATATGAATGATCAATTCACACTACTAATCCAATTGACATGAAGATTTGGCTTCAATTCACGCGGATTGAAGAGTATTTGCTCAGTTTCTTCCTCGGCGTACGTTCGACGGACCGTCCGATTTGGTGAAGACCGATCGACGGCCACAATCTTGCGGTGATCGTGGGCCACAATCCCATGATCCCACGATCTCGCGATCGCGTGATCCTTGTCGTGTCGTTCAATCTACATCGAAAAGTCCTGATGCGTCCACGTGTCGCCCCATGATCACCGAAAGCGTGATTTAATCTCGATCGTCCGATGTTCACTTACACGATCAACGGCTCCCATTTGTGCACGTGCTTTTGATGGCGATCGGGTGAACTTCAGTCTACGCGATTGATGCGTTATATTTAACGCGATCACATCCAACGTCCGCAGTGCTGCCACGTATCTTGCACATTTAAAATTAAAGGGAACATAGTCCCACACGGAGAAAAAGAAAGGAATTGGCAAGTATAAAAGGTGGGGCGAAATAACGCATTTGCGTTACTGCCCCAACTATCTAACCTGGGCCCACTAACCCGTGGGCCCATCACCTGCGAGCCCCCTCACACTACCACGTGGGCGCCACTCGGACGTCCGCGTGGACTCGCGTGGCCCTGCCACGTGTTCGCGCCACCTCTGCGCGTGGGTCCGCGAGGCACTGCCACGTGGTCTTGTGTGCCATGTCGCATCTGCGCGGATCCCACGTGCCACGTCAGCTCCGCGGGGTCTTGTGGAGATATAAACACCCTTTTTGCATTTTTTAAAGAGAATTAAATCAAAATAAATTCTGTAAAATCCAAAAACTTCAGAAATCCATATCTTTAAAAATATAACTCCTTTTAAACTTAAATTTTCTCCATTGGATCACAAATTTCTTCATCTTCAATATTATGCCATCAAAAATATAAATTAAAAGAAGGATATATGATGAACTTAAGTAATCTTTTAAGAAGTGTATTTAATATCATCCATTAATTCTTCTAATCATTTACTAAAGTCAAAATAAATCAAGGGAAGTAATTAATTTCTATTTATTTAACCTTGTTAAAGATTAAACATTCATAAAGCACATAATTTACCCTAATTAATGGATAAATATGGACTTTGGTAGAATGTCATACCAATGGAGAAAATTCATAACAACTATGATAACATGCATCATAATTACATAAAATAAGCAAGAATATTAGTTAAATAAGATCAGAATTTTAGTTAAATATGCATGTTATCAGCTTGTGATTGTCCCCTTTGGTTGGAGCCTTTAATTGAGTACTTCCTCTCATTTTTTTGAAGGAATTACCTAATGACTTGTGTGCCTATTTGTGATATTCAACATGCCATCAACTTAGTTCTCAAATCCTCTCTTTCTAACCTCCCTTATTATCATTTGGATCCTACTTGAGATAAGGATCTCTATCATCATGCAATAGTTATTGAATAATGGACTCAAGATAGCCTTAGCCCTTGTGCCATTCCTGCCCGCTTTACCCTCAAGGAGGATGGGAGTTGGCACAAGCACATAGTTAGTAAGATCATAATGAAATATAGATTCCCCATACCGCACCTAGATGATATGCTTGATGTAGTGGTTGTATCTACTATATTATCAAGTAATGATCTTAAAAAAGTGTATCATCGAGTTACGATTTGTGTCGTAGATGAGCGGAAAACTATCATTAAAACTAATGATGGCTCGTATGAGTAGAGAGTGATGTCTTTAGGGTTAATGAATCCTTCCAGTACCTTCCAAAGGTTCTTAAAATCATATCATTATACCGTTCATCTATCATTTCACAATATTTTACTTTGAAGATATCTTAATTTTCTGGGCATCCAAAGACAATCATCTGCTCCACCTTAGGCAATGTGTGTGACCCTAACAAAGCAACAATTGATGCCCACTTAAAGAAGTGTTACTTGCTAAGACATTGTCCTTTTAAGGTTTCATAATCTTTTTGCATAGTGTCTCCACCGTGCAAAGCGATGATCTTACTAAGTTAGATGTTATCATATTTTGGTCCATTCCAAAGAGCATTGATGATGTTATGAGTTTCCATGGGTTGGCCACATTCTATCACTACTTCATCTCCAAGTTCAGCTTTATCCTGGCCCCTTTCACTAAAATTTGGAAGGGTAAAACCTTTAAATGTTTCAAAAGATCTTTATCACATTAAAGACAAAATCACTCACACTCTTGATTCACTAATAGCCGAATTTCAAAAGTTTTTTGAAGTTGCTTGTGATGCCTCTAGTTTAACTTTCAATGGCATCCTAAGCCAAGATAATAAAAATTGAATGAGGAGAAACTAATGTATTCTACCAATGAAAAATATTTCTATGCTTTCATCCAATCCCTTCCCTATTGGTGCCACCATCTTCTTTTTAAGGAATTCACACTCAAGTCCAATCATGAGGCCTTATCTTCATTCACAACATAAAGTTAACCATCACCAAGCTTTTTGGATTGGGTATAGTTATCTCTATACCTTTGTCTTGGAGCACAACCAATTTGCCTATGCCTTGAGTATTAGATGACATCTCCTCAAAGTTATGAAAATTGGTGCTAGTGAATAAGGCACAAAATGGCAATTATGTAATTCTCTTCTTCTCTTGTGTTGGGTTTCCCTTCTACACAATGAGGGCAACCTCCCTCTCTCTCTAACTCAATCATATATAACATCCCTTGTATCCACATGGTATTAGAGGGGTTTAGGGTTTAGTTGTGACAATGTCAGCTCCTTCATCGCTGTTGTGTATATGACGATCTTATCGGCGGTCATCGACCATCAATCTAGTCGCCATTGGCCCTTCAATAGTCACCCACACTGGTGACCTACAACCAGCTCAAGCACTAGTTGGTGGCTTGTAGTTTGCGCCAGCTACCAAGAATCACGACTTGTTGGAGTGAAAAATTTCAGGGTGAAAAAATATTTTTGGGGTAGAAAAAATTTCAATAGGGCGTTGTCCCCCTTGACCCCCGCTAATTGACTACACAATTGGATCTATGACTACTCTATGATGCACCCTCATTGGCCAAACCTATTTCAGCCAATGCCCTAGCCTCCCCCCTGTGGCCTAGCTGACCTACTTTCAGCCATTAGCCCACACTACCACCACCAAGCTCTGTTCTTCCACCCCTACCCTAATTGCAGCCATTGATCTCGCCAGCGTCCATCAATGATGCAGCTTCCCCGAGGCCAAACCCCTCATGTTTTTCTTACTTTAGTATGTTAGGATCCTATCTCATCCATATCTTGTGACTATGGCAAATGAGGAGATTATGTAGCTTTCCCCTCTTAACTTGTGGATGGTTCACATCAAGTAGTGCAACCGGTTATTACTTCCACTATGGTAGTGTAGCCGATTATTGCACCAGTTTGACGGTGCAACAAGGTATAGCTACTACGCTAAAAGTATAACCGACTTTTGCTCCTTTTTTCATTGCTCTATGATATCATGTAATTTATACTATAAATTACATGATTACTCATGCAAATAAAGTATTAACTATTCCATTCTTATGCATGTTATTATACTGAGTGCATATCTATCATTCTATGATATTTTAAGTTATGATATCAAAATGTACTATTTTTAAGATTAATCATACATAGTTAAGAGAGATATTTGAGATTAGATTATTCTTATCTTATATTTGAGAGTATAACTAAGTTATAAATGTAAATAATAAGAGAAAATATTTTTTCTATACACTCATTCATTTTTCTAGTCTTATTTTCTAAAGAAAATGAGTATATTTTTTTGTAAACACTCATTTATTCTCTTCTTATTTATTAAATTTGACATTTTATAATGATAGATTATTTAATTTCTAATAAAAAAAATTGGATTAAAAAGAATTGTATTTTGTAAATTATGAATTTTTTAATCTTTAGAGTTTTTTGTGGAATTTTTCTAAATTTTTATGAATTTATTTAATAAATTATTTTAATTTAAAATAGTAAAAATGTTTTTTTTCACACACTGACGTGGTAGCTGACGCGTCGAAGTGCGCTTGCGTGTTGCCACATGGTGATGTATGCACACACTACATGCCACATGCGTGTGTGTATGTCTGTGCAAATAATTAGTTTTTAAGCATCCTTTTTAATGATATAACCTAACCCACTATGACTGCACCCCTGTTATACTTGTCATTTCACACCAATTTTTTAATGTGAGACTGTATTTTTATTTATTTTATGCAAGTGATGGGGCACATTCTAGAGCGTGAGATCACATGAATTAATCGCGAACGTCGATTTTCACTTAAATGAAGGGGTACGTGACACACTCTGATTGGGCGATGATTTGCGTTATAAAACAAAGTGAATCCAGGCCATTCATCAAGGGAGCTATAACAATCCACATTCAATGTACCCAATGGACTCAAAGAGACACGTGGTAGCATCGTGGGTGTCTACTGCAGATCAAACCATGAGCGTTTCACAGCGATTCGTGTGTACACGATGACAAGGTGAAATCTAGATGCTCCATAAAAAATCCAACAAACACAACTTAACGACATTGATTCAACTCCAAAAAATCCATCTAAGTTGTTGATCAAAGATGAAGATGCAGATCGAACATCCACTCCCAAATTTCATCAATTTATATAAACTGTCTTTGATGATGTAGAGCATTCCCAGAAGTTTTAATTAATCAAATTATCTAGATGCCTCAATCCTTGAATCTCTTGCTTTCTTCATCTTCTAAACTCAATTTTGCATCCGAGGAGTGTTTGAAATCAAGATTTCGTTGAGAGAGTAGGGAGAATTTGCTGCTTGAACTCTAGATTATCATTTTTTGAAATGAGGAATGAAAAGCCTTGATTTGAGAACGAATTGGATCATTTAGAGTGCAATTTTAGGTTAAGTTAGGTTTTTTCTTCCAAATATTTCTTCTTGTAGTATTAGATTTCAATTTCGAATAGTAGATTAGTCTAATTTTATTAATTTTTAGTGTTTTCTCTCTCTTCGACATCAATTTTTCTACCTTGATTTTACTCCTTGATATCTTTCGATATACTGATCCAAATCAAGAAATTTTTGTTTTTATAGATTCTTCTTGGAGTCTTCTTTCTAAAAATACTAAAATCCCTAATTTATCAACTCAATTCGTCATCTGTTTTGATCAAATTTTAATACACCTAAAACACTTCGTTAAATCTCCATGGATTCAATCCTTGTTCATCATTTTACTAATCAATTTGTGATTTAATCTTAAAATTGGTGATTTGGTATTTATTTTGACATGATTTCGTGTGTTTTCAATGACCGCACAAATTCGTTTTGTCATGCATATTCATCATTCTATAAAATTTATTCCAAAAATCTCAAAATGCATTACTTTTAGTGTTAGTCAAGTATAAATCAAGTTAAAGTTTAAAATAAATTATCCAAATTTATCTTTGAGATTTATTTGAATTTTAAATGTTAAATTATAAGAGAATAATATTTTTAATACATTAAGATTTTCTAGTTTTATATTTCTTGAGTACTTGACTATATTTTTTAGTTAAAAATTTATTCTCTAGTTATATCTTAAATTAAAATTCACAAAATGATAGATTATTTAATTTGTGATGATAAAAAAAAAATGGATTAAAAAGGAGTTTTATTTTAAAAATTATGAATTTTCTAATTTTTAAGGATTTTAGAGAATTTTTATAAATTTTTTTGAAATTAGTTTTTACAAGAAATTGGGACTTTAGTGCACGCCAATGTGGCTGATGATGTGGGATGTACATTTGCATGTCACCGCATGGTGGCATATGCACATGCCACATGGCGCATGCATAGCGGCAAATGTGCTCTCCACATGACACACGTGTGCCACACATCATTAATGATTTAGCCCCCTTAATTGGCATAAGCTAACGACATAGTCCACTTCCAAATTTCTATGTTTTTCTTAATTTTTTTCCGTGGAACTATAATTTTATTTCTCAAACACAAGGGATGCCGTGCAACGAGAGGCATCAGATCACACAATCGATTACGAAGCGTTGATTTTCACTTACTAAGGAGGGGTCGTGATTGCATCTGATTCGCCGATATTTTCTCTCTCTCTTCGAGATATAATTGCAGTAACAAGATTTCAATAGGATGGTTGATGATTGTCCTAATGATTCCTCATAAAAAATCTTGTGGCTCCTGACCATCAAATGCTTGATCGGACGGCTGATGATGCTCCAAATGGTGGATCTTCATCAAACGGCCCAATAAGGGTGACGTGGCCCAGAAATGCGTGATCATTTGGCTTGGAGAATTTCTCCTTATTTATTAAGGGTTTTCCTTGTTTTAAGGGCACTAATGTGACAAATTCTCAGCCATCGCGATCTTAGCTCTCAGATCAGATGGCTGAGGCTTAAAACAGCCCATTAAACCCATTTTAAAACCCAAAATCAATAAAAGGGGTCCTCTTACCCCATTTTCTCTCATGCTTAAACATGTGAGGCCTTTTTCTTGACCAAAAATGTATCTTTCATCCAATTTATGTTAGTTTTAGATTTCTTTCATATTTTGTAGGAGATTTTCTGGAATTATCATGAGTTGCCCTTGAAATGTATGAGGTGCTCATGCTTGAACACATAAGCTTGTCAACCAATGGCGATCATGATCCCATCATCAAAGGATGTGACCACGAACCACGCCATGCCAAGAACCAAGACCCCACCACTGGATGATACGATCATGACCATTGCTTCACCACTAGAAGATGTGCCCGTGAATCGAGCTCTCTTTGATGTCTTTGACCAACCCAAGCATGGGTCCCTAATGTCTGTTATTAATAGGAATCATTTGGCTTGGTCTTTCATTTTATGTGTTTTTATCTCCCATGTTTTCATTTTTGATGTCGTTTTCTCTCTCCTCTAAGTTAATTGTGAATAATTGGCTTATCTTTAGCTGAACATTTTCTTCTTAAAAAGAGTTTTCCCAAAGGATCTCTCGCTGCTACTAATACTTGTAGATGCCTCTGTTGCATTAGTGATTGGTGCGGCCATCTTAGCCTATAGCTACTACCATTGCACCTGATCTAGCCAATATCATTAGAGACATTGTTTTGTGCATTAAGATTTAGAGAAAATATAATGTAAATGAGAGTTTGGTAGATATTTTTGTGCAAGATTAAAGAGAGGGAGACTTACACATAAAATTAATTGATTTCAAGAAAGATAGGAAGAATTGAAGGATCTAGATAAATAAAAACTGCATAAGAAATTAGAAATTAATGAAATGGATAGACAAAAGAGCAAATAGTAAGCATATTATAGAGGGTATGAGATCTATTTGAAGGAAATCAGAGAGGAAAAAGATTTGTGACTGATATAGGGGAGAGAAAGAAAGGAAGTAAAAGAAGAAGGGCTAAATAGGAATAAAAAGCCAGAAATTTGAATGGAAGAGAGGTAGTTGTCAGAGAGAAGTCAAGCAGAAAAAAGTTGAAGAAACAAGCAATATAAGATAAACCATGAAGCGAGACAGAAAGATTAGGATGATAGAGAGAGAAGGTGAGGTGGAAAAAGAGAATAAGGGAGATGAGAAATACAAGAACATGAATATAGAAATAAATTTTGGAGGAGAGAGATATAGGTGAGCACATAAAAGGATGGATAGACTATATAGAGGAGAGAGGGAAATATAAAGAGAAATGGTAGGGGGGAGAATTCAGGAGAGATTTTGAATGAAGGATGACATTTAGCTTTTGGATCTCCCCCTTATGCCATCTCCTCTTCTTCTCGCTATTTCCCCCCTTCTCCTTTCTGCTCTCTCTTCCCCCCTCCTGACCTCTCTTCCCAACCCATTTTTCTAGAATTTCCAAACATGGAAAATGAGGCCTAGTCCCCATTTCAATCCATTTTGAAGGTCTAGTGGATCCATTTTTTTATGGCACCAACTATGGTCATTATTGGTATGCTGACATCCACATGTGATAGCCCCTGTGTGCATTGTGTAAGTGTTGCATGAGTGCAACACATGCTTTGATGGCTCTTGATAACATTCAATTTATACATGTAATTATGTGATTATTAATGCATATTTAGGCATAAAACATTCTATTCTTATGCATGTTATCATACTTTGAGTGCATATCTATCATTTCATGCAATTTCAAGTTATAATCTCAAAATGCACTATTTTAGGGATAATCATGCATAATTAAAAGAATATATTTTAGAATAAATTATTTTCATAAATATTTGAGATTATAATTCGGTTTTAACGTTAAATAATCAAAGAAAATACTTTTTATACACATTTATTTTTATAATTTTTAATTTCTAAGATAAATGAGTGCATTTTTAAAATAAATATTTATTCTCTTGTTATTTATTAAATTTGACTTTTTCAAATGATAGATTATATAATTTCTGGTCCAAAAAAAGTTGGATTAATGTGGAGTTATATTTTAAAAGTTATGAATTTTTTTAATTTTTAGGGATTTTTCTAGAATTTTTCTAAATTTTCATGAATTTATTTTAAATTTATTTGGATTTTTAAAAAATAAAAGAAATAAAAATCAAGTTTTTATCGCGTGCTGATGTGGCAACTGACGCGGCGGCGAAGTGACGTGTATTCATGTGGTGACGTGTATACACGCCACGTGGCGCACTTGTGTGCACGCGTGTGCACACGTGTGTGCGCGTGTGTGCGCGTGTGCGCGCGAGTGTGATTAATGGGTTAAGCATCAATTAAGGATTTTCGCTAACCCATTATATCCACTCTACTTATATACCCGTCAAAATGTTTTTATTTTTGTCTTGTGGGACTATCTTTCTATTTATTTTATGCAGGTGATGTGGCGCGCTTAGAATCATCCGATCGACACGAATTAATGAGATTTAATTTCAGCCCCTCATTTTTACTTGAGGGGGGTACGGGGCAACATTTGAATGGATGACGATTTGTTTTATTAAAGCAGATAAATCTTGGCCATTCATCTGAGGAGTTATAACATCCCGGATTTAAACCCCTATCTAAGAATCTAAAACATCGAGTCACAATCGGACAGATGAGATCTGGCAATGCTATCTCTTCACGTGATCACGTGGTCGATCTTAACGCTCCAATGAAGATCCAACAGTCGTGACTTAATCATAACAATATGTCTCTTCGGATTCCATCGCGACCGTTGATCTCATCAAGGAGAAGATGCGACGGTCACGCCCAATTTCAAAACATTATAAATTCTCTCTTCGATAAAAATGTATTCTTGGCTATTTCGAGTAAATCGAACTATTTAGACAACTCAGTCCTTGAATCTCTTGATTTTTTTTCCCTCTTCTAGACTCATTTCCGCATCCAGGGAGTGTTTGAAATCAAGATTTCATCGAAGGAATAGGGAGAAATTGCCTCTTGAATATCGAATTTTGTCTTCAAATTTGCGGAATGAAAAGCCATTGATCCAGCAATCAATTGGATCAATTCGAGCGCGACTTCAATTAGATTATGAATTTTTCTTCTAATCTTTCATCATGTATCATTATCTTTCAATTTCGAATCGTAGATTAGGTAAATTTTAGATTTGATTTCGGTTTTTCTCTCTCGTCACGATCGACTTTCTACCTAATTTTTGCTCTTTGATTTCTCCGTGAATCTTGATCCAAATCGAGTGATTTTTGATTCTATTGATTCATCTTCCAGTTATCTTTCTAAATCTACCAAATTACACAATTTCTCACCTCAATTCATCGTCCGATTTGATCAAAATTTTAAGAATACCTCGAAAATACCTTAGTTCTCCATGGATTTTACCCTTATTCAACTGTGTACTATCTAATTCGTTACTATTTATCAAAATTGGTGAGTTTATAACTTGTTTTAGCATATCTCCACGTGTATTCAATGACCACGTGGATTTGTCTCATCAGCTCTCACCCTTAATAGATGGCTCCCTAATCATCACCAATTGGTGCAAAATACATTCTATAATGACAGAAAAATTAGAAAAATTCAAAAGTTTTCTACATGTCTATTTTGGACAATATTTTCATCGAATGCTCCATTTTCTCTCTTATTTCTAATCATTTATTTTGAAAATGAAAATAAAGAAGGGGAAATATTTTAATGATTCCAAAGGTGGCACTTTGGTTTTAGAACACACCTTAATGTTATCCTCTTTTTGTCCTTCTTCCTACAATTAAGCCCCTAAACACTACAAAAACAAGAAAGTCAAGTTAAGCTAGTTTGACCTTGAAAAATGTCAAATATGTTATCCTACCCTTTTAGCGCTAATGAGAAAAAAAACAAGAAAATAATAAATATAGAAAAACATGATAACATATATAAAACGCATGCCAATTATGTATGAGAGTTGAATAATAATGAAAAGAACCAATGATAATGTCACGTTATCATATCTACCATTTCAAACCTTTCCTTAGGACATGCTTTATATGTACCTTACTTTATATTGAGTTTTTTTATTTGTTTTCATCATTATCCAAGATAACTCAAGTTCCATTATTTTATGATTTTCATTGTATTTTCAACAACTTGTAGACTATTGGAACTTGAGGCTCAATGAGCTCTCCAAAGTTTAGATCACAATATCGAACACAAAAAAAATTGAATTGAACATTAAAAAAAATGCACCTAGAATAGATGATGCATCATCTATTTTCCATGATCCTATCATCTAGTACAACACATAATTCATACTTACAAGGTTTATTTTAGGAGTTCTTGAAGCTATTCAAGTGTCAAGCCTCTAGCGGTATCCGCACGATTGCAAAACAATTGGGTCTCCTCTTGAATGCTCTTCAGTAAGAGAAAAAGAGAAGAAAAGGGAGAGTTTCTGACAAGGCTCACATGAGTACGCTTAGATGTGGTCATTTTTCCTTTAGTTATAGATTTAGGTATGTGAAATTTTCACAAAAGCCTAAAAAATTATGTCTATATCTACCCGTGTTCATCAACCTTATGTGTGTGCTACTCTAGGTCCATATGTCTCACTAGCTAATAACTCCATAAATAAAAAAACTTATCAATTAACCTTATTAATTAACTTTGTTGACATATAGATTAATTTATCAAGGATTGATGCAACCAATTGATGCATTGAGTTGCCAACCCAATGGGTGCTAAGATACAACACGTTATCTAGGAGATATAAAGTGTGTTAGAACTCGCTTATATTACCTTGTCGTCATTGATTAATCGTGTATGTGTAATTTATCATTCGCGTGAGACTCATAAATGACTTAAGGTCTAGTGAACTGTTAAACCCTAATTGGTCACTCAATTAGTACTAATGCAGAAAGAAAATCATCAAGAACCTTCTTTGATATTTCTACTACATTCACAAAAGATTTTATGCATTTGATTCATTGAGTCAATCTCTTCTAATACTCAAGGTGAACGATACTATCTTAACCACACAATCACATTCACAGACTTTATGTCGTATTTGATTTATGACATTTAGGGATCCCGTGGCTAAGGATTTGTAAGTCATAGTCAAAACACGATCATCCATCTATAAGATGTATTTGGTGTCTCAAGTCTAAGGATCACATACACAACTATTATATTTTGGTATAATACTATTCATAGATTCCTAGAGATCAACTCATTAAATTCATTCGCCAAAGAGCACCCACTATCTATCATTGATGTCCCTAGACTAATGGCCACATGATCAACTAGACACATCATATGAGTAGGATCAGATATGAGTCAATCTCTTCTAGTACTCAAGGTGAATGATACTATATTAACCACATAATTGCATTCACAGACTCTATGTCGTATCTAATTTATGACATTTGGGGATCCCGTGGCTAAGGATTTGTAAGTCATAGTCAAAACACGATCATCCATGTACAAGATGTCTTTGGTATCTCAAGTCTAAGGACCACATATACAACTATTATAGTTTGGAATAATACTATTCATAGATTCCTAGAGATCAACTCATTAAATTCATTTGCCAAAGAACACCCGTTATCTATCATTGATGTCCCCATACTATTGACTACATGATCAACTAGACACATCATTTGTGTAGGATCAGATAATATTATTCTTTCTGGATATTTTAATGTCTTCATCAAATATCTCATAATTTAGAATATTTGTATATAGACTAGTGATCAATGTATTATGATCTCATGATTATTCACTTAGTTATTCCATATGCTCATGGACTTCACTATAGACATTACACAAGAATAAAAATGAATAAATTTCATTTCAACAAATATAAATGAGATATAGAAGTGTGATTTGGCTTATAGACTACATAATATTCATCTAGAGAATCTTAAAAAGATAACAAGAATCATCAAGGGACATGTAATATCTTCTAGGAACTCATAATCTCTTCTTCCAAGTTTAAACGCTCTCAAAATTTTCATAAAATCTTTTCCAAAGCTCAAAATCTTATGTTTAGTCCTGTCAATTGGTACTTTGAAAATCTTGACAACATGTAGCTTTTTTAGCTTGTGTTTATGTTGGCCTTTTGTGGTCCATGTCATTTCAAGCGACCTCTCACATTTTGTGGCCTATGTAAGGCCACTGTTAAAATGCTTTCTGATCAAATTTAAAGTATTCCCTTTGAGAATTTTTTTTTCTTTTGTTTTAGTGCTGTCCGTGTTTGAGAGTGCTATCTCAATTCAAGTGTTGAAGAGTCTAGTTTTGTGAATTCGTGACTTAGCTATTTCACATAGAGCAAATATTGAGGATTCTATTTGTTCTTTTCCATTTTTCCTGAGCTAAGGCTACATCAAGTGGTACAAAAATACCAACATCATGTGTATGAAGATGTCAAAAGGCCAAGGTATGCATATTAATGAAGATGATTCTCCTCAAATAGCCTTTTTTTTTCAAGGAAAGAACTTCATGATTTGAATGAAAATTTTCAAGACTAGCCGAGTGGTATTCATGATACTCTGAAACTCATATAAGAAAAATAGACATACAAGTTGAGGCTTATTTTGGTTACAATTAAGTTGGAGATCATGGCTTATTTTGGTAGTGAATTAGTTACTTGGTGATCTAAAGAGAAAAAATGTTATTTTCACATCTAGTGTGTGTGTGTGGGTGGGGTGGGGGGGGTGTTTACCAATTGATGTCTCATAGCTCCTAATATGGTGTGGCGACAATATCAATTCCGAGAGCTTGGTTTTGTGGTTAAATCTCCCACAAAGAGACATTGCGATAACCATGATACTAATTTTTTTGTCAATAATCCTACCTTTTATTGAGGTGGGTTGTCATTTTTATTTTTGACAAAGTCTTTTGGGGCCTAATCTCTACTTTTATACTTTTAATTTATCCCATCTAGGATATATCTTAACCAAATATCTCATAGGCAAGTTTTAAGGTTTTTAATGGCCATGAATTCTCACTTGTTTGTGTTCACAAGAAGATAGTAAACGTCTAATTGAAAGGGAGTGGGATCTTTAATAATGATGGGAGCCTTCCTAGTGTCACAGCCATGAGGGAACCTCCTTCTCTAGGTGAAAAAACAATGATAGCGGTCAAATCCAAGAGAGAGCAAGAGAAGAGAGGGAATGGGTATGAGAGAGAAGATTACACAAATAGAGAGAGAGAGAGAGAGAGAGAGAGAGAGATAGCATATTAGAGAGGAAACTTGAAAGGGATTAAGAAGGAAAATGAAGACTATGCTATAAAATAAAATACACGGGAAGAAGCAAGGAAGAGTAGGGATTTCCTTTCCTCTTATAATGGGTCCTTTCTATATAGGCTCCAAGCTCTCTTTTCTCTCCCTACTTTTGCTATAATATTTCTCTTGTAGATCCATGTTTCTAATTGGCTACTTTTTTAAGGATACATATGAAAATAATTTTTGGCTTGATTAATAACCAAGCAAAATTTTTTTCATAACCTTCTTCCATATCATAGATTTTGAGCTCGAGCTCACCATGTGCAAGACAATCTCCTCACTTTGACATGGTCAGATTTTTCCAAGGTCTATTAGCTTGTGCATTTCATTCCAACTATCATTGGAGTCCAATTTCAAAATATTTTGCTTTGAGAATGTTACTTTTCTAGTCAAGAATGAATGTTTTATTTTTTACCTCCATTTTGAACACAAAGGGCCATTGACCAACCCTCTTACTCTCTTGATCTCCTATTGTTACTCTTTTTAGGATTCTCCTTGGAAAAAAAAGAAGAAAATTCCACGGTGAGATAAATTAGTAACATTTTATACGTTTTCTCCGCAAATAATGAGATATATAATCAAGGTTGGAATTATGAGAGATAAAACCTCGGAATTATGATTCTATTCATTAGTAATGATGCTCAAATAAATATAAAAAGGTCACTAAGGTCATTTAAGTGTACAAGATGATGAATTTAATGCAATAGAAGGTTTAACGTGATTTATCTGCTTCCTAGCTTGGATAATAGGAAATTAAATCAAATTTCCCTGATTAATTAATATATTATCATTGGTCTCTGATTACACATGATTTCTAGGTTATAAGCATATAAAATGTGTGCAAATTATAGTATAAAAAGCAATTAAATCATGTCTTATCAGATAATGCAAGATATCATGATTTTTTTATTTGAAGTTGAATAAATGCATTAAAATAATCATTTTGAAACCATTCCATGCATTAATGATCAATAATTTATTTTTTAGAAATGTTTGAAGGAAAGTGGCTTGAAAATTGTTAAACACTGCCTGCTGTAAAAGACTTTCACCAGATTTGATTTGATGTATAGAGTCACCTATAGAACCTTTGACTTCACTCAGTTCATGCTAAAAACATGATTTTGGTGTTGACCAGGCCATTCTTTTTTTATTTATTATTATTTTCAGGTATTACTTTGAAGACTAATGGGCCGACAAAGGAAGAAAGGGCAGTTATGGCAGGAGAAGTTGAAAGAGTGCCAAAGGAGAGAAGTTAGGGCCTCCAAAAACAAACGTCGAACCGATTAGAGCAATTTGAAGGAGGGGAGCTGAAGGAGATGCATTTTCGAACTCGTGGAGACGCATGGGAGGTACTTGTATTTTGGCAATCACATAGGCAAATCGCCGAGGGTGTCTTTTCAAGGGAGATGTCGCCATCACTGCCAAGAACTTGCCATTCTCCACTGATCATGATCATCCTTCTCTTCTCTTCTCTTGCAATCAAGTCATTTGCCGCAATCAGATGTAGTGTCAACTACAAATATTTCACCAAGATTTCAAATTGGCGCACACCTTGCTAGCGATCACTCCACATCCTTGCCAACCATAGCATCAGCGACAAGCATCTTATTCAGCTTTCCCATCTCTTAAAATTTCTTTTATCGATTTCTATAGAGCGTTGAGATTCAAGATCCTTCGTAGATTTCACATTCCTTCTATTATTGATTTCTAGGTAGCGTTTTAATTCAAGATCATTTGTAGATTTCAGATTTCTTATTTTCTTGAAGAATCTGTCCACATTTTATTAAAAAATTCACGTGGATTTTTCTCATTAAAAAAAAGAAATAATCAAAATAATTCAATGCAGATTACTAACATCCTAGTGAATGACTCGTGAATAACTGCCTAAAGCGTGAAGAACATTTCATCTAAAATTTTCTTACTGCTTATTGATGATAAAAAAAGAGAAAGAAACCGAGCATATAAATATTAGAAATTTGAATTCCTAAAAATAATGAATAGGAATCATCAGTCTCCAAAATCTATGTTTATCTCTTGTATTTCATGGCAACTTGTTCTTATACTTCTGATTGTGCCTAATCAAGAAGGCCCAATTATTTCTTTAAACATAGGGATCTCTCTCCCTAGAGGAGATGAACCCTCATATCTCTCACTCTCATCTTCTACAAAGTCCTTTTTTCCCAAAAAACAAAGTGTCTTAATCTCACAATAAAATAAATACTAAAAAGAAAATTTCTTTTTCTCATACCCCCATAGGGCTCTTATTTATGGGGTATGCATTACATAATGCCGTATGCCACTTCTTGCATCCAAATCTTTTAAAAACTTGGAAATAATCAATCCCATAGTTAAAATCTATATGTATAGATAAATTGTATACACCATATTTCCTCCCCATGGAATTGAAAACTTTCACGAGAAGAGGAGAGGGATTAATTCTTACCTCAAGAAAGGTCACCATCTCATAATCCCCTAAATCCAAGAACTTTAGAAACCCAAAATTCAATCATAAAATTACCTTTTGACTACGATAAAGTCAAACGGGGCCTAGTTTGCTTTAAAAAAAAAAATCTAAACATAGCACTCCAGTAGAGTTAAGGATTGATATTACAAAGTTTCATGAGTTGTAGCAAATAATCTCAAATAAGTTATGAATTTGTGGCATATTGATGCATAAAGGCATGCCTAAAGTGATTCAGCTCCCTTGGTTGTGTGCTATGTCAAACACGTGCACCTGGCCCTTCAATTTCTTGGGCCTTGCCTTGTCTCCACTCAGCCTCTTATTTTTGGCATTTTATGTACTTGAATTTTCATCTTTTTAAAATTCCTTTCTTCATAGATTATAATTTCTTACATTTAACAAGTCTTTAAAATTCATCAGAAGTATACCACTTGACTTAAAGTGGAGTCAATTGACAAATAAGCTTAAAATGAGGTTTTTTTCCCAAACCACCACACTACATACTCATAAATTCAAACACTCAAATTCTTTAGAAAAGGAAAATGAAGTAGAAAATGGAAATTAAGTAGGTGAAGGAAACAATTCTTTGGCCACTAAATTATCTAGTTATGATCTTCACTTAAAGAGGGGGCATGAATTTGGCCCACTCCATCTGTTATTTGTCTATCTATCTATCTATCTATCTATCTATCTATCTATCTATCTATCTATCTATCTATCTATCTATCTATCTATCTATCTATCTATCTATCTATCTATCTATCTATCTATCTATCTATCTATCTATCTATATATCTATCTATCTATCTATCTATCTATCTATCTTTCTTTCTTTCTTTCTTTCTTTCTGTCAATATACCTAACTAACTATCAAACTAACTACCTACCTATGCAGCTATATATCTATGTATGTAGGTATCGATCAAGCTTTGTGTATGTGTGTGCGTGTCTCTCTCTCTAAACGTATCTATTCATTATCTAGGCCTCTTCGTACATTTAAGTTGCTGATCATCTCTAAACAGAAAAGGAAAAAGCGACTAAGCTTTTCCATGTTAGCTAGAGATGGAAAATCTGTCTTTCATAGCCTTCATCACACTGTCTCTCCGAGGGAATCGGAAGTTCGGAGAAGACGCTTCTCGGCCAAAATCTGCCGGGGTGCTACGAAGAAAGACTTCGGGAGTAGTAAATAAGAGCGAGAACCCCGAGACGTCGGTAGGAAGCATCCAATCATAAAGGCTCTGTCTCTTTTATTTTTTTCTCTCCACCAATCTCTTCCAGTCTCTTCTGATACGTCTTTTCTTCTGCGCAGCTCGCCCCCACCCTACTCTCTATCACTAACATCGATAACTCAGCGGCCAGCTCTTATCCAGCGAGTCGCACCAAAGAAGAAGCCCATGATGTCATCTTGATGACATCATCCCCATGGGGGGTGAGATGGGTAATCAGACTGTGGAAAATCAAGACGATTCACAAGTCAAAAATGTAAAAAAAAAGACTAAATTTTAGTTAAGCTAACTAGGCTAAAGGAGATGAGATGCACTTCTCTTTCTCTCTTTCTCTTTCTAGCATGGTAATGCTCTTAGGCATAGAGAACATGAGCAGCAGCAAGCAAAAGGGCAGCCAGAAGGGAAAAGCAAAAGAGAAGAAGGAAATCAAGGTAGTGTACATCTCAAATCCCATGAGAGTAGAAGCTTCAGCTTCAGAGTTCAAAGGAATCGTCCAAGAGCTTACTGGGCAGGACTCAGACTTAGCCAAATTCGCCGGAAGCTCGCCGGAGAAAGTTGCCGGCGGCGATCTCCGGCGAGAAAAGCAGCCCCAGGAAGCGCCAGAATCCTACGACGAGATCTTCTCTAAAGATGGGCTTGTAGATCTGAGTGGATACATGGCTTCCGGGCCTTTTTATCTGCCTGAAAGGGAGGGGAATAATGAAAAGTGAATGCCTGTAAGTTACCAATTTGAGGAATTCTCCCTTTTTCTTATTTTTGATGTCTTTCTCGAGAGAATAATCCGTGGATTTTTGGTGGGTTAGGGTTTGTAGGAGAGAACCCTCTAGGCTGTTTCATAGTTTTAGGGTTTTTTGGTGGATCTTCTTCCTGAGTGACGTTGCAGGCAGCCCCATTTTAGTTTCCATGGTCGTTCGTGCCGGTGCTATAAAAGGAGAAAAACTGTCATACTCAGAGGAGACAAGGTTCCTCTCTCTCCCATGTTCTTGGAAAATCTTTTTTTGGCCCTCTCTCAAGCAGTCAAATAGGAAGAACTGGTTCTTTTTTGACAATTTCCAGGAATATCTAAAATTGGATTATTCTTCCAATTACATGATCATTTCTCCATGTTTTACATGAGTGAGGATGAATTGCTGAAGGTACACATCATCCCCCATGATCTTCTCATGTTCGATGAAGTCGTACTGAACAATGTATCGTGGATGACTAACCTCAATTGGTCATATCACATACATCATAGATGACTAACCTCCGATTTTTCTTACTCGTTCTGTTGAAGATCAGCTGTTGTTTTTTAGGACTTCTGAAAGATCAGCTATTTGTTGATTTTTCCTATTCGATATGAATGATCAAACCATCAATCATAAACCCTGGATGATGATATATTCATCCAAAATTCTCAAAATAGATAATTTTTATCTGCTTCTGAAATTGGAATTTTCATTTAACATTTTTTGCATGAAACAACGTTCATCTTCGAAATCTTCTATGGTGATAGAATTTCTCTCTCACCCGGAAAGGACCTTTGAAGGAGAACCAGAGAAACCCTAATGAGGAAATGGGTTCTCCAAAAGGAAGAGAAACTTTATCTTCCCTCTTCTCTCCTGACTCTCATAAACCCTGGTAGAATTGTTCTTGCTCACATCCATGTCCTTGTTCATGATCTCTCCAACTGATTGAATTCGTATTCATGGTAAGTGAAAGAGAGAAGAATGAGGTTTCTATTCACGAACTCGCTATATCTTTCAGATTGTGAAATGGGTTAAGAAGATATTCAGAGAAGAGCAGCCGTTGACGTGAACTGGTTAGGGTTTTCTTCATGTTGCTCCTTTTGAGTTTTGTCGCTCTTTGTTGGGCTTAGATTGCACGATCTCCAGCCCAATACAGCGCAAATACACACGTATTCGAGACTGATTTCGTACGTGTGATTGTCCCCCCACCCATGATCATAACGTGCAGAAAGGTTAGAGAGAGAGATTCATGACCGTTAACCTCTCTCTCCCTGTCTCTTCTCGAATTGCAGGCTACATAAAGACACGGAGACGGAGAAAGCGCAGTCAAATTTTATGAAGATCGGGCAGACTGGGGCATGAAACAGCGTTCATCTTCGAAGTCTTCTATGGCGATAGAATTTCTCTCTCCTCCGGAAAGGACCTTTGAAGGACAACCGGAGAAACCCTAATGTGGAAATGGGTTCTCCTAAAGGAAGAGAAACTTCATCTTCCCTCTTCTCTCCTGACTCTCATAAACCCCGGTAGAATTGTTCTTGCTCCCATCCATGTCCTTGTCCATGATCTCTCCAAATGATTGAATTCGTATTCATGGTAAGTGAAAGAGAGAAGAATGAAGGTTTCTATTCACGAACTCGCTATATCTTTCAGATTGTGAAATGGGTTAAGAAGATATTCAGAGAAGAGCAGCCGTTGACGTGTACTGATTAGGGTTTTCTTCATGTTGCTCCTTTTGAGTTTTGTCGCTCTTTGTTGGGCTTAGATTGCACGATCTCCAGCCCAATACGGTGCAAAATACACACGTATTCGAGACTGATTTCGTACGTGTGATTGTCCCCCCACCCATGATTTCAACGTGCAGAAAAGTTAGAGAGAGAGATGCCTGATCGTCAATCTCTCTCTTCCTGTCTCTTCTCGAATTGCAGGCTACATAAAGACACGGAGACGGAGAAATCGCAGTCAACTTTTATGAAGGTCGGGCAGACAGTGGGCCCTACCGAATTTATGTGGATCCCATAAAAGTTTTGTGGGTCCCATATTCCTTCCTGGTCCATTGATTTATTTGTAGAGGAGCATGCAACCGAGAACTTCTCTCTCCCTCTCTCTCTCTAAAATGCAGTCGTCTTCATGTCGGGGAAAGAGGAAGGTGAAGGTGGGTTGCATGCCGGCTATCTTCTTAATCTTCGGTGTCACCAATCAAAGTTCCAAGTCTCGAAAAACATCTCCTCATTCTTCTCCGGCGATATCGCGCCGCCTCTCCTGCATTGCTGTGCGAAGCCCTACTATTCCTCAAGAAATCCGCCGGCCGGGAAAGTTGCCGAGATATTCGCCGGAATATTCCCCGGAGATGAAGCGGCAGAAGCTAGTGAGCGCCCTGGAGCAGTGCGATGAGGATCTCCGAACGTTGAAGAGTATCATTGACGGGTTGAGGTTGGCGGAGAGACGGCGGCGCTTCGACGGAACCATCTTATCGTCACCAGAACACGGATTATCCTTTCGTAATTAAGATTTCTAATGCTATTATCTCATTATCTATTCTCAGCCCAGACTTGACCATACACAGATTATCCTCTCGTCATTAAGATTTTTAACGCTCTTCTCTAATCATCTATTCTTCTCAAGACTCGATTTTTCACGGATTATCTATTCTTCACAACACTTGATTTCGATTGGTTATATTTATAATCTCTTGTCAATAAGACCTGATTTTCGCGCATTATCTTCCTCCTGATAAAGATTTTGAATATTCTTCTCTCCTAAACACTATTTTTTTTACGGCGCGTTAGAAGTTATCCTCCATACACTCGATTTTACATGCGTTATCGTCATTAATTGAGATATTTGAAGGTCTCTCTCAATATCTGTAATCAATGAGCTTCGATTTTTAATTGACACAGAGAAGGAAGCTGACGAGTTTTCTCCGGCGAAATCTTCAGACAGCTGGGTTTGGGAGGAAAGGAGGGGCACTAGCAGATTATGGGTGCATATTGAAGAGAGGATAATTGGAGAAATGGTTGCGGAGATGGTTAAGGAATTAGGGTTCCAGGGAGAAGAAGGATTGTCGTTGCCGTTCTAACGGTGCAGTAAAAAGCAGCCACGTCGTTGCTCTTTTTTAGCGTTATCGTGGCGTCGAAGCAGGAAGCAAAGGTGCCTCTTTTCTTTCTCTTCTACCAAGGACGCTGGATCCGAGTTGCTTTGCTTTAAAGATCTTCAAAGTGTCTCCTTAGTCGTCGACAAAGAATAAGTGAGTGTGTGAGAGAGAGGGAGTTGGTAGGAGTGAAAGATATGCAAAGAAAAAGAGAGAATGAGGTTGGATTTGTGGGGTGACGGAGAGAGAGTAAGGTAGATAAAGTAAAGAGAGAGAGAGAGAGAGACGCAAAGAGAAAGACAGGCCGAAGTAGAGAGGCGTAGATAGCGGGAGAGTGAGGGAGAGAAATAGAAGGGGAGTGAGAGAATCGGTTGCGAGAAAGAGAGGAGAGAGGGAGAAAAAACCTAATAGACTGACAGACTGGTAGAAAGATAGATAGAGAGATAGAGAGACGAAATAAGAGGCAGAAAGAGTTGTGAGAGAGAGAGAGAGGAATATGTAGTTAATAGATTGAGAGATGGAGCGACAGATAGATAAAGTTAATAGATAGAGGGATGGAGAGAGAGAGAGAGAGAGACAGGCAGGCAATAAAGCTAATAGAAGGAGAAATCGAGAGAGGGGGGTAGAAGGGAGCTTTTAAAGACGCGTACATACACAAGTATGTACATGCACATTCGTCCATATAACGAGATGGATTTATATACAGTTAAAGAGGGAGGAGAGCATATATACACATACATAGGGAGAGATAAGTAGAGAGAAGAGGACAAAACAGTATACAGAGATAGAGATTCACATTGCGGCATAATTAGTCTAAGAGATGGGTGAAGAGAGAGAGATAGAGAGAGTTATAAAGAGATATCTAGGTAGTAAGATATGTAGGGCGTAAATGGATAAAAAAAGATATGTATAGAGAGAGAGAGACTCCCAAGTGATTTATTTTGAGAGAGATGAAGAGGAAAAGAAAAGGGAGTAGATATGGATAAATGGAGAGGTAAGGGTTGTGAGAGAGAGTTACAAGGGGAGAAAAGTACTCTTGGAGAGATACAGAGGCAGTGAATAGGGAAAAGATGGAAGAAGAGAGAGAGATAAAGACAACAAATGAATGTAAATGAAGAATCTAACAGAGGATGGTGGAGAATAGAGAGAAAAATTGTCGATAAAGGACACAAATCATCCCACACATATCCAAGAGACAGCACTGTCTCGTACAGGTACAGGTTCTCCCGTTCTTCCATCAAATATTTTACTTTTTCCTTGATATTCGGGTTCAAATACCCATGGATATAGATAGCCGCAGGCCGCAGCCATGGGAGTAACGTTTCTCGTAACCTTTACAGAACCCACTGCCAGCAAGTCCAATCTCCATCGTCGGAACTCAACAGCAAGAGAAAGAAATTACAAGAAATATTCACAAAGAACGAAAAGGTGAAAGATTTTATGGGCACAAATCACGCCATGATTATCTCCAACAATAAATACTCTAAGAGAGACATGCGTTGATTCTTTTGTTGGCTCCGAAATCTCATGCAGAAAAATGATGATGATGATTCAAACCTCATTTTTTGGAGACCTTGGTTCAGTTAATCTCCTCCTTCCTTTATTGGTTTAAGAGTTTCGTTTCAGTGAAAGAAATTAGGGCAATAAACGAGAAATTAGATGCGCAAGAATATTTCTGGGATGGTTATTATTGCAAATGGCTCCCTCTCCTAATGCCCAAAAATTTGTAGGTACATTCAAAAGGCACCATCAGTACATGTTAAATTTCCCCCCTTAGTTGATATAGTTTATGGTATATAAACATCTCTATAAAATAAGACCAAGATTTTACAAATATTATAGATATACCTTATAGGAAAGGAAGAGATTACTAGAAACTTTCGTATTTTAACAAGCCCCCTCAAGCTTGTATACAAAGATATTTCCAAACACGAGTGCGTAGAAGATACTTAAAAAATATGTGCCCTAATAAGATGAAATTGTGTCTGCTCTAATTCATGTCAATAGAAGGCATGCGATCATGTTTTTATTATAATTTCATGGATCCCATGCCATTTAGCTCAAGTTCACAAAATGCATTGTTCAAGGCCAACTTTATACAATTAATGAGTTTGACCTTTTCGTGATCAAATAACTTGTGTATTAAACCAATTTGTGGGATAATTTGACATTAGAGACTCTATAAAAAGAATTTTTGAAAAAAATGAGAAGAATGAAGTGATTTAAATCTGGATGCAATTTTTAAGTTGACCTAGTTTTATTTTCTTAGCCAATCTAGTATTTTTAAAAAAACCTTCAATTCTCTTCATAGTTATGAAATTAAATGGAATATAAATTTATAATATTGAACTCCTAATCCAAGGGAAAAAATGAGAAGGATGAAGTGATTAAAATCTGGATGCAATTTTTAATTTGACCTAGTTTTATTTTCTTAGCCAATCTAGTTTTTTTTTGCAAAAACCCTTGATTCTCTTTATATTTATGAAATTAAATGGAATATAAATTTATCATATTGAACTCCTAATCCAATGGAGAAAATTTTTGGAAAACAAAAAAATTTCTTTTCTAAGGTTGAGGAATTCTTCAAGATTTTTGACAATTTATTTTAAAGCGAAAGGGTAAAAATATGTACCCCCTTGTGGTAGGTAACATGACATGCACGTCATGGGGCTCATAGCCAGTGTGGCAGGCAAGCGCCCAAGTGGCATTGACTCGATGCTTATTAAGTGCCTATGTAGTGCCGAGAAGAACCCACAAGACCCTTATTTAGTCCCTACATGGCATACAATTAGGAGAATGGTTAGAGTATTCACTCTGCCTGAAGGACTTTTCAAAGTCTTAAAACCTCTTGAATATTTATTGTTGCAAAAATTGAAAAAAATTTCAATGTGGGAGTTTATCTTTTTCAGGTTCGATGCTAGATCTAAGACATTTATTGAGAAGAGTTATAATGGCTCACATTGGTGGATGTGATGGACCCTTCTAGGGAACACCATGGTGACAAATGAGTGCTCAGATGGAGATTGAACACCATTAAAAATCATTTCTTTAGTTCAACAGGTGTCATTTTAGCACATTAGTTGACCATCACTTGATCTCCTATAGCCCACCATAGGACAATAGGCAACATAATTATGGACACTCAAATTTTGATCTGACAAGCTAAGTTAAAGTCATCATTTTCTTTTCAAATGATTAGTGATGTGGCTACATTTGGGAACTCCCATTGTGGTCTGATGAGCACAATCAAGTGATGCATCAGCTCTATCAACAAAGGATCTTTGGCCATATGGAAGCAACTAGACCATTTTACACTAAGCCTTCTTAGATTGAAAGACTCAAATGATGCCCAACAGTTTCAAGGCATTGAAAGGCACGAGAAATGGGTCATCATAACCCTCGTGACCAGGAATGACAAATTGGACAACCAAGAAGTCATTTGACCATTTCAAAGCCTTTATATTTTATTTAATGGGGGGACATGTTGTGCAATCTAATAAAATATGTGCACTTAATGTTAAGGTGGGATAGTTAGCACTAAAAAATGCCCCGTCAACCCTCTTTTCAATCCCAAAATGCCATAAATAGGGAATCTTGTCTCATTTTTTATTTGATTGGATGTGTGAGGCCGTGTTCTTGGCCAAACTTGATCTTTCACCCTTTTAATGATGATTTTGCGCTTCTTCACATTTATGTCAAATTATTTTTGATTAACCTTAAAATGCATGAGGATTTCATTGATTGAACACTAATAGCCATTTCTGAAGAATCATAGTCTATAGCCTTTGACGTATTAGTGAGTGCCTTTGAAATTTGATGTTTTCCCACATCAAGGTTTGTTCCATCATAAGGTATGATGTAGTCAAATTCAACCTCTTCAAGACATTTTCAAAATAATGGCAAATCTGTATGGTCACATAATATTGTGTGGTCTCTCTCGATGATCTAGGGTTTCTCAAGATTGTGGCATGCTTAGAAGGTACTTGCTTCTCTTTGATCTAATTATTAGGCCCTATTTGGGAAGCCTTTAGAGAACCCTTAATATGCACCAAATGTATGCTCAACTTTGCTAGCATATTTTTCCTTAGTGTAACATAGAATTTGTGGTGGAATTGATTGGAGCTGGTGGAGGAAGATCTGTTTGATTCAAGGCCCTCACCAACCCATAAAATGAGTGAAATTATTATACAATGGATATTTTAATAATTTGAGAAAGAATTAAAATGTCTATCTTGATTATTTGGCCCACTTTGTGTGGATGATATTGTACCTTGGACTACCATAAGAGGACAATTCAAGTTAACAGGAACCAAGCTTAGAGAATTTTTTTTATTTTTTGATGGTTCAAGGCACTCAAAATCATTGCAATCATTAAGTCTTTCCAAAAGTAGATTTTGAACTTGGGCCATTTCTCAATTCTTTGCAAAAGCATCCTAAACTCTACTATAGGTGCTAGTAAGGGCACCCATAACTCAATTCTTTGCATATCGGGCACCCATAACTCTTGGTAGAAATGCTTGAAGGCATTAACATGGACTCTCATAGGTGCTAGTAAGGGCATAGGTAGGGGTGCCTACAAGCACCAGAAAGGGCACATAGAGTTTCTAGTAAGGGCATTTGGAGGCGCTAGAAAGGGTGCACAAATGTGCAAGTACCGACACTAACAGAATGCATTCGTGTGGTCTTTGAAAACCCACAAATGCATGTCAAAATAAATACCAAGCTCACACATTTTAAGATTTCATCACAAATTGACTAATATAATGATGAATAATGGTCAAATCCATGAAGTTTGATGATAATTTTTTATATGCTATTGAAATTGAATCAGATCAAATGACAAATTAAGTCTATAATTTTTTGGAAAAAAAGGACTCCAAGACGAATCCACATAATCAAATATCACTATCAGCATTCGCGAAGATATCAAGGAGAGAAATCAAGAGAGAAAAATCAATCACGAAGAGAGAATTCGATAAAATTTCTAAAAATTAATCTAATATGAGCTTCAAAATTAAAATCTAATGATAAATGATGAAAGATTAGGAGGAAAACACGTAATCTAACCCAAAATCGTGCTCAAAATGATATACTTGAATGCTAGATCAAGGCTTTTCATTTTGTGTTTTCGAAAACGGATATTTGCAAGTGGTAAGTTCTCCCTATTTTTTTTTTGACGAAATGAGTCTAGAATAGGAAGAAACCAAGATATTCAAGGATTGAGCTTTCCAAAAGGTTTTATCTATTGAAAAAAATCCAAGAATACATTTTCCATCGAAGAAAGAGAGTATAAATAGAGTTTAAATTTGGCATAGCCCTTCGATTGTCTCTCCATCTTCAATGAAAGGCCATGATTAAAATAGGGGAGGCGAATTGGTATCCATTAGATCTCTATCGAACAGCCTAGATTTTTCCTCGTAGTCACATGTATACGAATCGCCATGAAACGCTTACCATTTGATCTTCAACGGACGTCCACGATACGTCACTCAGAGGAGTCCATCGGGCACTTTAAATCTGAGCTGTTATAACTCTTTTTGATGGACGACTGAGATTCATTGTTTTTATCAAATGAATCATTGTCGAATCAAAGTGTGACATGTACCCCTCTTGAGTAAGTGAAGATCGATGCCTTTTATTAAATCATGAAATCTGACGCCTCTAGTTGTGCAATGTCATTTGCATTAAAAAATAAAGATACTCAGAATAAAAATGATGGAAAATATCGCGTAGAAATGTATACGTGATATTAACAGTTAGCATATACACTTAACAAGGTGCTTAACATCTAATCGCACACGCTAATGACTCACACACTTGTGTGACACATGGCATGCACATACACCACCACATGTCGACACATAAGCACATATGAAAAATAATTTTTTTATGTTTTTAAGCTTAAATAAATTCAAAATAAATTCATGAAATTTTAGAAATTTTTTTAAAAAAATCCCTAAAAAAATTAGAAAAATTCATAACTTTCAAAAATATAACTCCTTTTTTTAATCCTGTTTGATCAGAAAGTAAATAGTGAATCATCCTAAAAAAAGCCAAGTTTAATGACTAGCAATAGAATAAAATTTTATCTAAAAAATACACTCATTTTCTTTGGAGAATAAAACTAGGAAAATAAATGTGTATATAAAAATATTTTCCCTTATTATTTGTAATTAAAGCTTAATTCTAATCTCAAATAAAGATGAGAATAATCTACTCTAAAATAATTTTATAATTATGCATGATTATCCCTAAAATAATATATTTTGATATTATAATGTTAAATTGCATAGAATGATATATATGAACTCAAAGTATGATAACATGCATAAGAATTGAATGTTTTATGTCTTAATTTGCATTAATAATGAAATAATTACCTGTATAAATTGCATGTTATTAGACACATAGAGAAGCTTGAAAGGCGCATGGAGGTACTAGTGGGGGCAGATTGACGAGACGAGACCGCGAGGTCATCGATTTCATGCGGTATCGCGTCAAAAATTAAGCCTAACTTACCAATTTTGGGAATTAATCATGAATTGAAGGGTCTAATGGTAAATAAGGGTCGAATCCACAGGGAATTAAGGTATTTTCGAGATATCTTTTGGAAATTGATCGAATTGGACAAGAAATTGATGGTAGACATTGGGGAAAATGGTATTTTAAGAAAGAATACTTCAAATCGATTCCACGGAATCAAGAATCATCAAATTTAGACTTGATTTCGCGGAGAAATTGAAATTTGAAGTGGAGAGAAAATTTCGGACGTTAAAAATCGCGATTTAAGCTAAAATTCGATGAAATTAACTTCTAAATCCTAATATAAAAAGCAATTAAACATTATAGGAAGATAATCTAGGAAAAACCGCTTCCACTAAACTCAATTAGCGATTGAAACGAGTCGATTAAACCAATTAATCGCCGAAAACGTGAAGAACGTGAATGTGAGCTTCAAGCTGCGATTTCTCCCTCGATTCTCCACCAAATATTGATTTCAACCCCTTCGTGGATGCGGAAATGAGAGAGGAAGAGGATGGAATCAGGAGAAATGAGAGGAATGGTGTCTAGACAGTTCAATTTGATTGAAATCCAACTCGAATGCTTACAAATGTCGAAGAACAAGTCTATTTAAAGGGTTTTTGATCGTAACCGTCCGATCGTTTTGATCGACGGTTATGATGGAATGGTCCATCGTGGACTATTTTAAATAAGTCATGGCCGTCGGATCATGATGGACGGCCATGATTCGATCCGTAGATAAGCGTTTAAAAACGCTTAAAATCGCGTCCTTTGATTCTTGATCCGACGGTCCGGATGCTCCCCGCGCGGTCGATCCGGGACCGTTATAACTCCTCTTTAATTAGCAGGTGTGTTGATCTAGGGATGGTGGGTCGCGGTCCATTCGATCGACGCGCTCCGATCACGATCCAGCGCTTTGATTTCAGCCACGTCACCTGCATTTAATTCATCGTGTGGATTAGTCCCACACGAAAAAGAAAAAAGAGTTTCGTCGGGTTTATAATACCTGATGATTAATGAGGTTAATAACCCTTCCCATATAGGGCAGGCTGAAGACCCATTTTATACAGTATGTACTATATGCATAATATAAATAAATATACAGGACGTGTAGGTGTCGCGTGGGCCCACGTGGCCCAGAGTGCCACGTCGCATCCGCGTCGGACCCGCGCGAAAAACAGAAACCTTTTTGTCATTTTTTTATTTATTTTAAATGTTTTAAATCGAAAATAAAATCGGAAAAATCTAGAAAAATCCCTAAAAATCGTAAAAATCATAACTTTCAGAATACAACTCAAAATTAATCGAAATTTCTTTCATTTGATCTGAAATTTAATTCTAAAAAGTCAAATTATTTAAACAACAAGAGATTTAATTCTTATTTCAAAAATACATTCATTTCTTTAAGATTTTAATTTTAGAAAATGAAATGAATGTTCATAAAAATGATTTCTCTTATTATTTAACTTTAAAAACCATTTATAATCTCAAGTAAATATGGGTTATACAATCTTTAATCTTTAATTCATCATAATTAACCCTAAATTAATACATTTTGATATTATAGCATAAAATTGCATAGAATGATAGAAATTCACTCAAAGTATGATAACATGCACATAAATGAAATATTTTATGCCTTAAATTGCATTAATAATCATGTTTTATCATGTTAAGATTGCATGTTATCACAGATGAGGGCACTAGTAATGGGCCAATTGATAACATGCTCTTTACACATGAATTTACATTATTATTAATGCAAATAAAAGCATTATTTGTTCTAATTGTATGCATGTTATCATATTTTAAGTATATTTCTATCATTTTGTATAATTTCATGTTATAATATAAAAATATAACATGAAACGGGTTATATAACATAATTTCTATCATTTATGGATTATTATACATAATTAAACGGGTTAATCGCCCCATTTTTATCCCGTGTTTTTAAAGTTAGCCTAGTTTATCCCCAATTTGTCAAATCAGCCCGGTATATCCCGTGTTTGTCACATCAAGCCCAGTGGATGTTGAGTGTGCTGTCGTGGACGGCCACGTGGGCGTGGAATCCACGTCGGACGCCACATCATCGCGGGAAGAATCTTCCCCGTTGTCTTTTGATCCCGTTCGCCCCATTTATCTTCACAAGGTGCTGACTTAAAACTTTACGAAAACTCGCATCTTTGCTCCGAGATTTAATTTAATCGTCGAGGAGAACAGATCCCGTTGTTGTCGAGAAGTGGCCTGCTCGCGAGGCTGATCGTGAATGAAGACGACGACCGCGACCATGTGCGGCTGGCGGCGCTACCTGGCGGCGCGGCGGCGTTCGAGCTCGCGGCCAAGTTCTGCTACGACATGGAGTTGAAGCTCACGGCTGCCAATGTGGTCGGTCTTCGATGCGCCGCCGAGCACCTAGAGATGACGGAGGAGCTCGGAGAGAGCAATCTGGTGACGCAGATGGATTTCTTTCTCGATCAAGTCGCACTCCGCCGCTGGAAAGAGTCGCTGGTGGACCTGCGCTCCTGTGAGCGGCTGCTGCCTCTAGCCGACGACCTTAACATCATGCGACATTGCGTTGACTTGCTTGCTGTGATAGCCGCCGACAGCAGCCTTCTTTGGAACGGCATCAGCAGCGCGGGTCCCGACTGGTGGTGCGAGGATGCTTGCACGCTCAGCATCCCATTCTTCAAGCGCCTGGTCTCCGAAATGCAATCGCAAGGCGTCCGACGAGAGGCCCTTACCGGGTCTCTCGTGTTCTACGCGCAGAAGCACCTTCCCGGACTCCGTAGATGGCACTCCACGATGAACGCTGCGGTATCCAAGCTGGAGCAGAGGCTTCTCGTGGAAGAGATAGAGGCAATGCTGCCGCTGAAAAAGGATGCAGTGTCCACCGGATTCCTAGCCGGCTTATTGCGTACAAGCATGATTCTCGGGGCCACTGCGGCGTGCAAGAGTGGCCTGGAGAGGCGAATGGGAATGCAACTGGGGCATGCCGCGCTGGAAGATATCATCTTCCCGTCGTTGTCCCACACCATGGAGAGTCTCTACGACGTGGACTGCGTGCAAAGGATGGTCGGGTACTTCCTGGCCGACCAAGCTGGCGCCTGCGGGTCACCGTGTCTAGCACCGCTCGCGGCCGTCGCTCGGTTGATCGATGCTTTCCTGGCTAAGGTGGTGGGGGATCCCAACCTGAAGATGGCTGAGTTCCAAGCGCTGGCTGCATCCGTGCCAGAATACTCCCAGCCGCTGGTCGACGGACTGTACCGTGCGATCGATGTCTACCTCAAGGTGAAGAGTAAGTGAGTAAGATGGTAATAATCTCTTGCTGACGTTACGTGTTTCACGCGGCGCATCCGTGGCTGGGGGCAGGGCGGAGAGGGAGCAGCTATGCCGAGGGGATGGACTGGCGAAGCCGACTCGGGAAGCGTGCGCCCACGCCGCGCGAACGAGCGCCCTGCCGCTCCGGGTAGTCGTTCGGGTACTCTTCTTCGAGTAGCTGCAGCTCAAGAGCTCCATCGCAAGCTGCTTTCTCTCGTCCGAAAGCCTCGACGGATCCAGGACGCTCGGCGGCCGAGCATCGGCGGAGAGGGAGAACCAGGTGCTTAGGGTGGGCATGGATAGCATGCGTTTGCGGGTGTTGGAGTTGGAGAAGGAGTGCTCGACCATCAAGGAGGAGCTCAAGAAACTGGGACACAACAGAACGGGAGGTTCCGCCGTCGCCGTCGTGCGAAGAAAGCTTGGGCTAAAGATCAAGTCCGAAAAAAAAACCTGATTCCCGCCAAGACGTAAAATCGCCGGAGTGTTTGGAAATGGGGGGCGATAAATGGGGCGAACGGGATCAAAATACAACGGGGAAGATTCTTCCCGCGATGATGTGGCGTCCGACGTGGATTCCACGCCCACGTGGCCGTCCACGACAGCACACTCAACATCCACTGGGCTTGATGTGACAAACACGGGATATACCAGGCTAATTTGACAAATTGGGGATAAACTAGGCTAACTTTAAAAACACGGGATAAAACGAAAATAAAGCCCAAAACACGAGATAAATGGGGCGATTAACCCTAATTAAACAAATGTGATTTTTAATCCTAATTATATTTTAGATTGTAAGTATGTTTTCATGATTAAATGATAAGAGAAATGATGATTATTAACATTCATGTATTTTTATAAGTTATTTTAGAAAATACATGAATGTATTTATTTAATTAAAATTCATTCTCTTAATATTATAATATTTTGACTTTTTATGATGATAGATTATTCAATTTCTGATCCAACAAAATAAATTTGAATTAATTTGGAGTTGTATTTGAAAGTCATGATTTTTAAAATTTTTAGAAATTTTCTGGAATTTACTGAAGTGCATTTTTTATTTTAAAATTGTTAAAAACAATTAAAAAGGCAAAAAGGGGGTTATTTTATTGCGTGGGACCCACGCAGATGCGACGTGGCATGCAAGGCCACGTGGCAAAGCCACGCAAGCCCACGCGAGCGCATGCGTGGCGCAGAGGTGACACGTGTGCACAATATCTATATATATGTTATAGTTATAATGTATAAGCGTCCCGATTATTGAAACTCGCTAACCATCATTTTAGTCTCACATTTTATACGCGTCAAATCCTTTAATCTTCTCTGTGTGGGACTATGTTCCATTATTTTGAATTTTAGGTGACGTGGCTGAACACGATGCGTTGAATCAAAGCGCATGGATTATCGCACTTAGATCGCGTGAACGCGGAGTCCACCGGATCATCAATCAACCACGTGCCTTAATCGGATTTAAGTGAAGCTTTGACAAACTTAATCGCGACCGTCCATCTCTAGAGTTATAACGGTCGAGATTTGATGCAACTGATGGACCTCCGATTAATCGCGATCGGTTGATGAAGATCGAACGGATGCATCAAACGACGCATCTTTTCAAAGCGATCGACGTGGACGCACCTCAACCCTCTATCGCCAATCAGACGGATGTGACTTAATCGCACTGTTTCGATCAAACGACGCTTCATCCTGACCGTTGATCGCGATGAACCACCTCATCCGACGGTTACACATCTTTTCTTCTATAAAATCGATGTTCGTCACGACGGAAAAGACACCCTTAGATTTTTCGAGATTAATCGAACTGTTTTAGACACCACAATTCAAGTGTCAATCAATTTCTTTCCCTTTTTGACTCATTTGTGCGTCTGAGGAGTGTTTGAAATCGAAAATTGATCGAGAGGAGAAGGAGAAACCACATCTTGAATGCCATCTTCGTCTTCGAAATCGCGGAATGAAAAGCCATGCATCCGGCGATTAATTGGATCATTTCGAGGGCTAATTTAGGTTAGATTGCGTGTTTTCATCTTAATATTGTGTCATTTAGCATTAATCTTTCATAGATTACGTTTAATTTCAGTTTAATTTTGGTTGTTAATCAATTTCGTGATTGAATTTTTCTATTATTTTCAAACTTCGATTACTCCACAAATTCTCATCCAAATCACTTGATTTTTGATTTCGTGGATTTGTAATTGAGTTATCTTTCTTAATATTATAAAATTCCTAATTTCTAAACTCAATTCGTTATCTAATTTGATCAAAATTTAAAGATATCTCTCAAAATTCCCTAATTCTCCGTGGATTCGACTCTTATTTACCATTATACCCTTCAATTCGTGAATTAATCTTTAATTGGTAAGTTAGGACTTTGTCTTGACACGACATCGTGTGTATTCAACGACCATACATATTTGTTTCATCACCAATATAGCACATCGTGCAAGTGGTCGATGAGAGTAGGTCTACTTGGCCAATAGCAAAGAGGCTGAAGTGGCATAGCTTGCAAGTGGTTAGACAAATGTGAGCTGCTTAGGCGTTGTCTGGTGACAACAAAAGGGGTGCAAGTGGCTGATGTCACACTAGAGAGGTTAACATGACAACATGAGCTACAAATGGCCAATCCAAGCAACACATGCAAAAGTAGAAAGGGTTGGCCTAGGCACAATAATAAAGCTTTTGAGAAAAATGAGCAAGCCTGGGTATGACTTGTAAGTGGCCAGCACATAGTGAAAGCAAAAGGTGCATTAGGGAGGTTAGCCTAGGCAGAAGTGGCCCAAACAATAGGGGTCAGCTTGGGTACAATTTTTTTAGTAGCTAGATGAGTTTGACTTGCAAGGTCACATTGATCAAGCCAACAGGGTATGGCCGATGGAGAGTCAACTAGGAAAGGTTGGTGACAAAAACAATCAGTGGTACCACTAGGGCAGCAATGAAGAAGGCAACATAGTTGCTAGTAGGGCCAATAGCAAAACTAGATTAAGTAGAACAAGCCAAAAAAATCCATACGTTCCTCAGTCTATACATGCTTCCCAAAAAGTAGAATCTAGAGACTAGGCAAGAGACAATCTTCACTAAAACGAATGCTTCTCAGTGTAGTAGTGACCATAGGTATAGGATTTAGGGTTCATCCAAAGATCCGGCCGAGAGAATACCATCACTCTTAGTCAAACCAATTACAAAACTTGTAGAATCTATTCTTGATGAATAAGGGCATTATGCAATAATCAAAGCACGGGTTGAACTTGTAGATTATGGATTTGTAACTCAACACAATCTATATTTGGACGGAGAATGCGAGGATGTATACGAGGCATAGAATAGAGACTCGGACCAAGAGTTCTTATTGCTTCTGTCGGGTTTTGATGTTGATAAAATTTTGAAATTTTGATCAAAATATCAAATGCAGCGGAAAACATTGAATCAGATATTCAAAACACCAAGCCACCAAGAACAAATGATCCTATCATCTAGTATGAATGATAAAACATATTTACAAGGTTTTCTTGAAGGAGTTCTTGAAGCTATTCAAGTGTCTAGCGCCTAGCGATAGCCACACAGTTTCCAGATGGTTGGATCTACTTTTCAAAGCTCTTCACCAAGAGAGAAAGAGAAGAAACGAGAGAATTCTCACAAGGCTTGCATGGGCACTTTGAGTTGTGGTCGTTCTCCCCCAATTTATAAACATTTGGTATGAGGTTTTTGATGGAACTTCGAGTATGCATCATGATTCATAAGCATAATCAGATTTATAAAAATGGAATTAAACGCATGCCTGGATTTGCTAGATTAATCTTTATCCAAAGTAGATTACTGAAGTGGAGAATAGCCTTCTTGAATATTCTCGATGTAACCTCTAGATCTCTAGAGGAAATGGGATTCTCTCTTGAGGGTTATCAGCATCAGGTTATCTAAGAGGACTATGGCCTCCTATTTATAGAGAAAAGGAAAGCTTAAGCCTCTAATCAGTCATTAGTTAGCCCATTAATGACTAATGATTGATTTGTTTCCTCTACACATAATTAACCTCCACACACATAAATGAATGTCGTAATCCCCATATTAAACATAATTGAACCACTCAATGGGATTAAATGATAGCTAATCCACAATAATACATAACTATGTCCACTTAATAGAGATTAGACCTAACAATTTTTTTATAAAAACCCTCAGAATTATGTTTATATCTATCAACATCGATAAACCTTATGTGTGTGACCCTATAGGTCCATATATCTCACTAGTTAATAACTTTATTGACCAAATAATACCTTATTTGTCAACCTTAATTAATTATCCACATCCACATATAGATTAATTAATTAAGGATCGATTTAACCCAATCAATAGGTTGAGTTGCCAGCCCGTTGGGTGCCAAGCTACACCACGTACACTAAGAGATATGGAATATGTAAGAACTCACTTATGGAACCTTCCCGTCATTCATTACCATGTATATATAATCCTTCATCCACATTAGACTCATGAATGACTTAGGGTATGGTCAACTATCAAACCCTAATCGGTCACTCAAGTTAGTACTGATGCGTGTATAAATCATTGGGAACTCCTTTTCTAATATTTCTACTACCTTGGCCAAGGATTTCATTGCATCTCATTCCTTGAGTCAATCTCATCAAATACTAAGGGTGGATGATCCCATATTGATCACACAATCATCTTCGTGGACTTCATGTCGTATCCAATATATGACATTTTAGATATCCTATGGCTAGAGATTCATAAGTCATAATCAAAACACGATCATCCATCCACAAGATGTCTTTGGTGTCTCAAGTCAAAGGACCACATACACAACCATGACATGAATCAACCTGATTGACAGTTAGGTATAATACCATTCAGGGATTCATACGGATCAATTGAGTGAACTCTTTCTCCAAAGAACACCCACTATCTATCCGTAGTCTCTCCACACCGATGGCAATACGATCAGCCATACTCATCATATGAGTTGGATTAGATAGTGTTATTCTTTCTGGATAATCCGGTGTCCTCCTCGAATATCCCACGAATAAAAATGTTTAAAGACTAATGATCACTATATTATGATCTCATCATAATTCCATTAGTCATTGCACATGCTCATGGACTTCATGATGGATATTATGTGGCCTGCAAGCCAATCACACGTTCATCTTTTGTTTATATTCATTGAAATGAACTTTTATTCATTGTCATTCTTGTGTGATGTTTGCAATGAAGTCCATGAACATATGTAATGATCAAGTGAATTATGATGAGATCATAATACAGTGATCGCTGGTCTTTAAACATATGTTCTAAATATTCCTATTCATGGGATATTCGAGAAGTACATCGAATTATCTGGAAAGATTAGCACTATCTGATCTGACTCATATGATGAGTATGGTTGATCCTGTGGCCATTGGTGTTGAGACACCAAGGATAGATAGCGGGTGCTCTTTGGAGAAAGAGTTCACTGAATTGATTCGTATGAATCCTTGGTATTATGCCAAATTTTCAATCAGTTTGATTCATATCACGGTTGTATACGTGGTCCTTTGACATGAGACGCCAAAGACACCTTGTGGATGGATGATCGTGTTTTAACTATGACTTACGAATCCCTAGCCACGGGATTTCCAAAATGTCATGGATTAGATACGACATTAAGTCCACGAAGGTGATTGAGTGGTTAAGATGGGATCATCTGCCCTTGGTATATGAGGATATCGACTCAAGGAATGAGATCCGCCCTTGGCCAAGGTAATGGAAATATTAGAGAAGTTGTTCTCAATGATTTCTTACTCGCATCAGTACTAAATTGAGTGACCGATTAGGATTTGACTATTAACCATACCCTAAGTCATTCATGAGTTTCGTGTGGATGAAGGATGATACGTACACGGTAACCCATGACGGTAGGCTTTCATGAAAGAGTTCTAATATACTCCATATCTCCTAGAGCACGTGGTGTAGCTTGGCACCCACCGGGTTGGCGACTCAACCTATCGATTGGGTTAAATCGATCCTTAGTCAATTAATCCATATGTTGATATAGTTAATTGATAAGGAGGACCAAGAAGTGTTAGTGGGTTGATACAGTCATTAACTAGTGAGATATATGGACCTAGAGGGTCACACACATAAGGTTAATGGATGTCGGTGGATATAAACATAATAATAAGGGTTTTTGTGAAAATTTCACATTCCTAAAGTCTATAAATAGGGGGAGAATGACTATAATAGTGGTGCCCATGCAAACCTAGTGGAACTTCTCCTCCCTCTTCTCGTCCTCTCATGATGACGAGTGTTCAAGAGGAGATCCGATCATCTGGAGACTGTGTGGATACCGCTAGAGGCCGGATGCTTAAACGGTTGACGAACTCTTTCAAATGGCCCATATAAGTATGAATTTTATTCTATACTAGATGATAGGATCAACTGGAATGGATTATGAGATCATTCATTCTTGGTGCTTCAACTATGTTGAATGTTTTGATTCAACACCTTCCGCTGCAATCATTGTTTTGGTCAAAGACTTGGAGAGCTTTTTCGAGCCTCAGATCCCAGCACTTCATTGCAAACATCACACAAGAATGAAAATGAATAAATATCATTTCAATGAACATAAACAAGATACATGAAAGTGTGATTGGCTTATAGGCCACATAATATCCATCAGCTTCTTCATGAGTTTGATAAAATTTATAGAGAAAGGGAATCTATCATCCTCAAATTTGGGTCCCATGGTAGAAGACAGATCGTAAGATTGAGGAATTTCTTAGATCAAGAGGTGGATCAAATGCTTGACATCTTGGGAACGACCCTAGCTTAAAGGTTGTCACCCCTTAACAAAAGAAGGGGGGTGATTTTCCTCCCCCATTTTCCTAAATCATGTGACCAAATAAGTCAAGTGTCATAAAACTTGAGCATAGAGAGAGATCGCCAAAGAGAGAGATGTGCAAGACGGCAGCAAGTTGATGTGGTTCATCATATGTTGCATTGTTCCTGAAAAACTTCTTCCATCAAAATCCATCCATGCATTATAATATGATTGCTAAAAAGAGTGATGGAGAGTTTTTTCCTCTAGTGACGCAATCGATTAGGATCCCTAGCCCACAGTGCAAGAGATTAAACAATAGTTTACCCTAGTCACTAGTAATACCAAACCCCAGATTTTTTTTCTAACTTGACACAACCCGTAATCGGTAGAGAAAATCTAAGTCAGAAAAAGGAAGCAGTATAATTTTTTTCCTTGACGTCTCATGATAATGACAAGAAGATCTCATGAAAATGATGACAACAATGATGGCAGGCCATGGCAACAAAATATTTTGATGAAGAACACTCCAAGAAAGATATAAATTGAGATGACTTAAGAAGTGAAGGGCAGTGGAGGTTTCTCTCCACCACCCTAGATGATGATAGCTCCACCAAACCCTAAAAGGCCTGCTTTGATGGCATGTGTAAATAAGAATGTATTGCTTTGAGTTAGAAGGCAAAGTACATCAGTTTGTGTAGAGGAGAGAAGATAGACCTAGAAGAAAAGAGATCTAGAGGGAGAGGCTTTAAATGAGATACCTATAGCGAGCTAGATAATATCCTCTCAAAGTTGTAATATGTAGGCATTAGTGTCCAAGAGACGATGCTTAATTTTTATACAAGAATTTGAAGCCAGCCCATCTCAAAAATAGTGTCTACCATGGCACTGCATTCGGCCTCTTCAGAAGAATAGCAAAAAAAACTTTTGAGGAGGTTGCACATTTAATCCCAAGTAATTATGTCTCTTGAGAGAGCGAATTTACCCAGTTGGTAAGCAGACTCAATCCCAAGGAAATAGGGGGAGGTCGAGAAATCTTGCAACACAAACTATCGATGACGGCAATCTTTAGCAGTTGAAAAGACTACCAGTATCACAGTACATCTTGATGTGTCTTGTGCATCGCAATCAAATCAACCATGCAAGGGATAAATCCATGGTGGTGAGAACACAACATAAATCCATGATCATGGACTTTGTTGAACTCCATAGGTAGCATGACAAAGTAAGAAAACTATGGCAACCTCTCCCTAAGCAACATATCACGTAGGGTTCTCTTTACAAACCTATTCATCCATGTCACTATATAAGGTGTTCAAGATATCTAGCCGATGCAAAAAACTCTCTTGGCTAACCACAATAGATAAAAGAACCCCTCTGGAGTTCAACCAAACCACAAGGTATTATAATGAGAGTATATAAGCTTGAGTATCAATGTCAATGTATAAGGTGTTATAATGAGAGAAGGTCTCGTTATAATCAATGCCATGAACTAGAGTGAATCATCCAGTCACCAATCAAGCCTGTGATGAGCCATCATGCCATTGAGGTTAAACTTTCATAGCAAAGACCCACTTCCATGTACCATGATGCTCCAGGGCATGATACTCAAGCTCAATATCCACCTTCTTCTCCGGTACCCTTGGGAGTGCCGTCCACTAGAGCATAATTCAATTAAATTTGAAATGCACGTCGACGCAATGAGATCGAGTCTATCGAAAAGACAAAAGACGTATATCAAGCGCATCATGTCATGATTGATTACAAAATGAGATACAATCAGTTTAATGATCATCGATCAAGGTTCTACGGTCGATGATCGTTGACTTGACTGACAGTCTAATCAGTGATCCAATTGCTGATCAGATTTTTTATAAAATATCTCTTTAATTTCTCTCTCTCGCCCCCCCCCTTTGATCATCTAAGTGATCAGCATTCGTTGATCAGATCATGATCTGTCTAGGCTGATCGATCAGCTGATCGGATCACGGCGCAATCTGATCAGATCGCCGTTCTCCTGCGTGTACATAACGCGGAGGTTGTTTTCCACAAAAATTAAAGCAGAAAAAAGTTTATTCCCAGCCGTCAGATGCGAAGTGGGGAATCTTTTCTCCCCATCACAGCTGTCGAATTTCTCCTTTGGTCCTTTCACATGGTACAGACACGTGGCTCTCTCATCTGCCGACACGCCGAAAAAGATTATACTCAGTGGGCATACGTAATTACTGGGAATAATGAGGGACCTTTATGAAATTATTCTGTCCGTTACTGATCAGTTGGCAGTATAAATAAGACTTCCTGATCCAAACATTATAGTTGTTCTCATTCGTGTCTCCTTCTTTGTCGGCTAGATATTTCATAGCTGATTCGGTTGGGGAAGGAATGGCGGATCAGCTCAGTGACGACCAGATCTCTGAGTTCAAGGAGGCATTCAGCTTGTTCGACAAGGATGGAGATGGTATAAATTTCATCTTCTGTTTCGAATTCTCTGTTAGCTGTTCTCTCACTAGAGTCGGATATTTCTAGGATGCCTTTTAGATTAATTTATTTGATGTGTTTTATTTTATTTTTTTCTTCTCTGTACGAATAAATATGTCGTCGGTGACTTCACGTTAAATTTGATTTGATTGTTTTGAGCAGATTCTTTTCCTCTTAATCTGTTTTGAGCAGATTCATTTCATGTGTTTTTTTATATTTTTTGGTGACTTCATGTTTCAGATTCATTGTTGAATTTGGTTTTGTTGTTCTCACCAGATGCTTTCCCTATTTCACCAGATTCTAATATTATATTTCGCAATTTTCTGTCTAAACCTGTCGTTGATTACTTTAAGTTGCAGATTAATTCTTAAATTTCATTTAATTGTTCTTAGAAGATTCTTTCTTTTTCATTTTCTTTTGATGTATTTCTTACTTATTTATTTGATATATTTCGTTATATTTTTCTCTTCTGTCTTGTAAAGGCAAATCTATCATTTTTGGCTTCATGTATCAGATTAATAGTTATTCTTTTTTTTCTCTGCAGATTCTTTTCCCTTTCCTTTGTTTGCGGTTGTTGTGCAATAAGCGGACATATGCCATTACCAGTTTCTTATGATTTCCATTGCTCTCCGTCAATTCAAAGATTAAACACCTTGGCTTTTATATTTTTCATAAAATCTTACACTTTTTTCCAAATTTTGGCTCATCACCAATATACTAGCTTCATTATATTTTATCTATTCTTATTATGTTGAACACCTTGTAAACCTTGGTTGCCATGCTTGTAGGTACAGGTTTATGGATTACAAGTTTTAGTCCTTGATTTTTAGAAATTCAATTCTTCTGTTACCATTTTTCTGAAAATTTCTCCCAAATTTTTTGATTTATTTTCTAAGACTTGATTTGAAACCAAAGAAGATTAATTTCCAATTTAACATCTTCATACCTATACAGATTTCTATTTACAAATATATTTCTACGTATATTGTTTTCTATTTTTACAACTTTCTGAACTCATTAAAAACCAAATGTACAAGGAAATATGTAAGGAGAAAGGTATCATATGACTCTCTCTTTATATTCAGGTCCAAATTTTTTGAGTCTTTCTCCCTCTTTCTCTCTATGTCTGTTTCTCTGTCCATATTTATCCCAATCTCTCTCTCTCCCTCTCTCCCTCTCTGTTTTAACATCAACAAATTGTCCATCTCTTGAAAGTTTCTAATTCAACGTATGTTAGAGTCTGCTTTTTTGTAGAAGTATACAGATGCAAAAGGCCGTATACAGAATTTTTTGTATCATTTTGCATCTATTTTATCAAGAAAAAAGGTCAATACTATTTTCGCACTAACCAGGGCCTGTGGTAGAATGCTGTATAAAATTATACTGGCATATCATAGAAAATATTCACAAGCCTATTCCTAATTACTCTCTTTCTCCCCCCTCCCCCTTCTCCCTCTCCCCCCCTTCTCCCTCTCCCTCTCCTTCTCCCCCCCCCCCTTCTCCCCCTCCCCCTCCCCCTCCCTCTCCCTCTCCATCTCCCTATCCCTCTCCATCTCCCTATCGCTCCTACAGTCTTAACATCTCTCGGGTTCCTCCCTCTCCATCTCCCTATCGCTCCTACATTCTTAACATCTCTCTGGTTCCTCCCTCTCCATCTCCCTATCGCTTCTACATTCTTAACATCTCTCTGGTTCCTCCCTCTCTTATTCTCCCTCCTTCTTTTATTACTTTCTGTCTCTTTCATTTTTCTTCCTGCCTCTCCATATGTATACACTCATCTAGCTATAAATCTCTCTATGTGGATACGCACAACAAAAACAAATTGATAATGATATTTGATTATTCTGCATTTTTTAGATGATACATCATAGATGAACAGATTGTTACTTTCCACTAACTCCTAATTCTTAGGATGTATAACGACCAAGGAACTGGGGACCGTGATGAGGTCACTAGGCCAAAACCCAACTGAGGCAGAGCTCCAGGACATGATCAACGAAGTAGATGCAGATGGAAATGGGACTATTGATTTCCCCGAGTTTCTGAATCTGATGGCGAGGAAGATGAGAGATACAGACTCAGAGGAAGAGCTCAAGGAGGCTTTTAGGGTTTTCGACAAGGATCAGAATGGGTTCATCTCTGCTGCTGAGCTCCGCCACGTCATGACCAATTTGGGTGAGAAGCTCACCAATGAGGAGGTCGATGAGATGATCCGTGAGGCTGATGTTGATGGTGATGGCCAGATCAATTATGATGAATTCGTCAAAGTCATGATGGCCAAGTAACTTCTCTCTCTATGCATTTCTCTTTCTATCGACGTTTATATTAACTGTCTTTCTACTGATCTCACAATCTCGTATGCTACAAATAAGCTGAGCAATGTATTTGAAATAAGAGAGAGAGAGAGAGAGACATCTCTCTCTCTCTCTCTCTATCGCTCTATAGATATATATATATATATATATATCATTTTAATAAGAGCATCTCCCTTTCTAATGATATCTCTTTCTCTCTCTTCATGTGTCTGTGTATATATATATATACATATCCAGTTACATTCTTTCGAGAGTGTGCACCTCTCTCTCTCTCCATCTCTCTCTCCCCCACAACAAAAAAAAAAGACAAATCCATGCACCAATCTATCAATCTGCCCGGACATCCGGCTGCCCACCTATCACTCATTTGTGTTTTATAGGCAACAAAGGCCAAAGAAAAGTGGTCTTGTTCATCTTGAGCATCATGGGACTAGAATCTGGTTCAAATCTTGAGCTCTAATCACATCTCTCTCTCTCTCTCTTATGGATTTGAAGTTAAGGAGAACTGTGTTTGTAGTAGAAGAAGCTCCCATCATCATGGGCATCCTAAAATACAGTAAGGTTTTGCACATTATTAGCATAGGCTGAAGCAGGAGTGACATGCAGAAGGAATCAGCGGCGGCAAGAAGAGGAAGTACAACGGACGAAGGAGCCGCCGAGGAAGAAGAAGCGTTGGGTATCCAAACACCGACACTGCAACATTCTTTAACAATTCCTCATGTACGTTGTCTTTGGGCGTGCCCTCACAAGGAGGAGTACACAAAATCTATAGAAGCATGATAGCCGGCGCATACACGCCGACGATGTTCGAGTTCACAAAATAAACATTTATTGATTGAATTTAAGCAATATAAAATGGAGAAATATGGTTTCAACAAATATGTGTGTATGCTCATGGTTGGGAAAGCTCAAAGATTCATCTATGTAATGTTTTCATCATCATAACATGGGATTAAAACATATGATATACATGCGTGTGTGTGAAGAGTTCATAAAGGGTGAGTTTAGAACTAAGTTGAATCTTGTACATTGGTTTTTAGGGATCTTTATGTTTTCTAAGTTGATTCGTAGATTTTTTTTTTTAAAGAAAATTATTGCTCAAAAGATTTACTTCAAATTACCTTAATGCTTTTACTCTTTCAAGGACCTAATGCCTAGAGAAATTCAAAATACATCTTGCTCAAAAGAGCATGCGTTTTTGTCATCAAAAACAAATACAAAAGGTTATGACTTGTATTCATAGTTTCTAGCTTTGTTATTCACTCTTTTTTTTAGAAAAACCGCAAAAAGGAAGTATTATTAAAGAGTAAGTAATAAAAATAGACTATATTGTTGAAATAATAAGATGTTAAGCAAACACTAACATTAACTGCATGATTAAATGAATAAATAGCATAGACTTAAAAATAAATATGCATGATTTGAAAGGATGTTGAAATATGGTATAATTAGAAAATTGGACAAAATTTTTGGAAAATACACGTTTACCAACATTTTGGGTAGTGTTGCTTAATTTTTCTTTATTGGTTTGATCTCTTCGATCTTTGGGAAAGTTAGGGCACATCACCATACAAAAAATACTTTGGCCACCTAGATGATCCAGATGTTAGTCTTGAGCATTTTTAAGTGACAATTCATTGACTTCTTGAGAAGAACAATTCAGATGGATTGTTGGTAGCATAGATGAAAAGCAAACCCTTAGCCAGAAAAGACAACTTCAAGAGCAAATGATTTCCCTCGCATTTCACTAAAATTTTCTTCATTGAATAATGAATTAAATTAGATGTCATTCTATTGCATTTATCTTAATGAAACAAGATATAAAATATTCATTCATGAAATTATATTAATTGATTTAGAAAGTAAAATAGGTCAAATTTAAGGTCCATGTAATATAAAGTCTTGTTATTATTATCTTATCATTCACAACTATATTCATATAGTTATTAACTATTAAGGGTAAAAAACCCTAAGTTTCATTCTTAGTAAACTAGAAAAAGGGATAACTTGAGTACAGGTAGATGTGTATGAAAGAGAGATTAATTGTAAGAGGCCAAAGCTATCACCACATGGCAGGAGAGAGAGCCCACTAACGCTACCCCTCAAGCTAGAGGATACAAATCAAACATGCCCAATTTGCCACACATAGTATTATATAGTACACACTTTTGAGGTTATTAGTGAAAATATTTCTTTTCTTTTTACTAGATGAGTCCACATATAGCATGGATTTGACACCCTGAAGGACCTTGTCATGAACATAGGCCATTGATCTCAACATTTTAGTTCATTCATGAATGGTGGGATTCCTAAAAATAAAGACAATTTTATGATTATCACACTATATGGGCATAGGTGTCTGAGGAGCAACATAAATTCACTTAGCAAGAAAAAAATCTAGACCATCTTACATATTGCCTCAGCCATGGCATGATACTCAGATTCATGAATAGAATGAGGAACCACTGTCTACTTCCAAGAGTGCCACATAACCAAATCACCTACAATATCTGTTCAATAGCTAGTGGAAAACTTTCAACGACATAACTTGTGTGAGAGAAAGCCTCACACATGTTTTATAAAATATAAAGTATAAATATTTTATATTTATTGACTCTTTCCATAGGGTGTGTTGAATATATGAAATAACCCTTAGGCCAGCCTCCTAGTTCACTCCATGAGATTTCTGCATATATTGGGTCAAAATACCAATAACAAATATAATATCTACATGAGAGACTGTAAGATAGATCTATAGTTGCCAACATAGATGTACATTTTTTTTAATAATGGGGAATCCTCCTCCCAAAATATGGTCCAAGCCTCCATTGGTGATGATTCTGACTTTCCATCCAAGAGTTTGCTTTTGTGAAATAGGTCATGGGCATGTTTTATCTCAGAGAGAGAAAGCTTATCTAGATCATAGGGAACTTGATTCTAAAGATAACCTCCGCTTGCTAACTACGGCTTTTCTGCGCTGGGCGGCTTTGCTCATGCACGAAGGGCGGGAGAGGTTCTGAGCGGTGCTCCAACCGGAGCGCCTAGCCGCAACCTAAGCGCTGGTTCTATCACGGTCAAGCAACCAAAGCCATTCGGTAATTAGTTGATGATGGTATGTTTTGGTGGTAGAATACATGTCTCATCATTGTTAATCGTAGGAATATATTTAACCTAAACACCGGCCTATCAAGATCACCATATAAGAAGGCATTAGAGATATCTAGCTAATGAAGGCAGCAAACAAGATGAACTATTAGGCAGTCTTGGTGGCCAAAAGTGGAGCCATATACTTGTGCATGAAAACCAATTTGCATGTCATAATATTGAAACATTTGGGACAAGGCACAAGCTCCCAAGTACCATGATCCATGACGAGACGAGACCGCGAGGTCGTTGATTTCACACGGTATCACGTCAAAAATAATTCCAAACTTACCAATTTGATGAAAATGTATTGAATTGAAGGGTATAATGGTAAATAAGGGTCGAATCCACAGGGAAATAAAGAATTTCTTGACGTATTCTTCGAAATTGATCAAATCGGACGAGAAATTGATGATAAAAATTGGGAAAAATGGTATATTATGAAGGATAACTTCAAAATGAATCCACGGAATCAAAAATCATCAAAATTGATCTTGATTTCGTGGAGATATCGAAGTTTGAAGTGGGAGAAAATTTTCGGACGTGAAAAATCGCTATTTTGCCTAAAATTGAGCTAAATCGAGCTTAAAATCCTAATCTAAACAAAAATTAAACATGATAGGAGGATAAATTAAGAAAAACCGCTTCCATTAATCCCAATTAGCGATCAAATTGCCGCGATTAAGCCGCTTAATCGCGAAGAACACAAAGAACGCAAACGTGAGATTCAAGTGCCGATTTCACCTAAGATTCTCCACCAAATCTTGACTTCAAAGGCTCCGGAGGTGCGGAATTGAAAGAGGAACATGATGGAATCAAGAGACTCGAGAAGAGAGGTGTCTAGACAGATCAATTTGGATTGATTTCAACTCGAATGCTTACAATCGTCGAAGAACAAGTCATTTTATAGTGTTTTTGGGCGTAACCGTCCGATCGTTTCGATCAACGGTTACGATGGAACGGTCCATTGTGGACCGTTTCAAAAATGTCGTGGCCGTCCGATCTTGATGAAGGGCTCAGATCGATCCGCGCGATTAACGTCTTAAAACGCCTTGATTTGTCACCATTGGATCATGATCCAGCGATCACGATGCTCCCTGCCAGATCGCATCTCGGCCGTTATAACGCCGACTTTAAAGCACGTGTGTTTTGATGATCACGGTGGTCCGCGAGCGCATTTCGATCAACGCCCGATCTTCCGTGCTTCGTCTAATCCGACGCTCCACGATTGGCCGTGTCACCTGCATCTTAACACATCGTGTGGATTAGTCCCACACTGGAAAAGAATAAAGGAGATTGCCGGGTTGATAAGACCTGACGGTTTAGAAGGTTTGAAAACCCTTCCGATATACAGAAGGCTGAATACCTATTATATACTATATAAATAATAATAAATATATGTATACGCCGCGTAGGCGCCGCGTTGGCCCGCATGGCGCTGCCACGTGGCCCGAAAGTGCCACGTTGCATCCACGTGGGACCCGCGCGAAATCTAAACCCCCTTTTTTTTTTTTTCTTTATTTAAAACGGTTTTAAATCGAAAACAAAATTAGAAAAATCTGGAAAAATCCCTGAAAATTATAATATTCATAAACTTTCAAAATATAACTCCAAATTAATCCAAATTTCTTTCATTTGATCCAAAATTTAATTATCTATTATTCTAAAAAGTCAAATTTAATAAATAATAAGATTTTAAATTATTATTTCAAAAATACATTCATTTATTAAGATTTTAAACTTTAGAAAATGAAATAAATGTTTATAAAAATGATTTCTCTTGTTATTTTAATTTTAAAAACACTTATAATCTCAAGAAAAAGATGGGTTATCAAATTATTAAATTCTACTTTATCAAAATTAACCCTAAATTAAAGTATTTTGAGATTATAATGACTTTTTAATATAATAATAGAAAAATACATATAAGTATGATAACATGCATGTAAATGAAATCATTTATGCCTTAATATGTATCAATAATCATGTTTTATCATGTTAATATAGCATGTTATCAATCGACCAAGGCACAAAATTCAACATCCATGGCGGCCTTCAACATTAGGATTTGGAGAGCTTCAATACATGCCCTAGTCAAGGACTCCAACATCACAATCACAAGAATGTAGGAAACTTGAGGTGGAAGCTTTCATAAGACAAAAAGTGAGCGATAGAGTGATGAGTTCTAGAGTGTATGTCTATTCAAAGAGAAATGGGGAGATCGAGATCCTTTGATAGATACACATTGGGTAGTGGAGGAGATGATGTTTTAGGGTAAGGGAGTGGAGAACACATGCTTTCTATCGGAGGTGGATGCACTAAACGTCTGTTGAGGATACAACCTACTTGGAGAATGAGGGATAACCCTTTACATGTAGATCTTTTTGAAAACTCCTCACATCCGCCTTCATCTTCTACATCTTCTCCTAAGAAATAGCCCAAAACAATGAGGGAAATGCTAAGAAGAAACTTAGTGACTATGCTAGATGATAACATGCAATCTATCCATGTAATTATATGATTATTAATAAAAATTAAGGCATAAAACTATTTCATTCTTATGCATATTATCATGTTTTTGAGTATAAATCTATCATTCTATAAAAATTTAAGTTATAATCTCCAAATACACTATTTTTAGGGAAAATCATTAATAATTTAAAAGAAGTATTTAAGATTAGATTATTCCCACTTTATATTTGAGATTATAATTAGGTTTTAATGTTAATAATAAGAGAAAATATTTTTATATACATATTTATTTTTCTAACTTAATTTTTTAAAAGAAATGAGTGTATTTTTGAAATAAAATTTTATCTCTTTTTATTTATTAAATTTGACATTTTAGAATGATAGATTATTTAATTTTTGATCAAACAAGATAAATTTAGATTAATTAGGACTTATAATTTTCAAGTTATAAATTTTCTCATTTTTAAGGATTTTTCTAAAAAATTTCCAAATTTATTTTGATTTATTTTTTATTTGGAAAATAAAAAAATATTTTTTTTTTGCGCGCTGACATGGCAGCTGATGCGGCAGGCAAGTGACGTGTTGCTACATGGCAACGTGTGCACATGAATATGTGTGTGCGCGTGTGTGCCTGTGTGTGCACGTGTGTGCATGTGTGTGCGCGTATGTCATTAGTGGGTTAAGCATCATTTTAAAAATTTAAGCTAACCCACTAAACGCTCGTCCTATTTATATACATGCCATTTTTATATTTTCATTATGTGGGACTATCAATGTTTCTTTTTTATGCGCAAGTAACGTGGCAAATTCTCAGGCGTTCAATCATTGCATTTAATAAGAGCCGTTAATCTTCACTTACATCAAGGGGTACGCGGCGACATCTGATAGGGCAAAAATTCATTTGAAAATGATTTAGTATCAGCTGTTCATCTGAGGAGTTATAACGGCTGAGATTAAAAGTGCTCAATGGACTCCCATGGACATGTGGCTGCATCTCGATTGCTCGATAAAGATCAAACGATAGGCGTTACCCGATGTTTCTTCTTTACACACGACATGGTAAAACTTGAGCACTCTATCTTTGATCAAATGGACACGACTTAATGGTAACGATTTTCATTCAAGTGTTTCATCTGTGTCGTTGATTGAAGATGAAGAGACGCATCGAATGGTCACACCCAATTTTTCCTATATATACGCATGTTCTTCAACAATTTAAATCATTCTTGAATGTTTCGAGTAACCAAACTATTTAGACATCTCAATCCTTGAATCTCTTCTTTTTTTCCTCTTCTAGACTCATTTATGATGTAGGCCAAGGCCTCTGATGAACTAAAACTCGGTTGATTATATCGTTGTTGTGTGTTTTAATTCATGCAATACATTTATAATTCCTCACTTATGACAATAGTAAGCAAGGGTCGATCCTCAGGGAATCTAGGTAATGAGGGGTTGAGACGAAAGTAGAAGAAGGGATGAATTCCTATAGTGGAGGATATTAGAAGTTAGAAGGTGAATTATATAGAGATAATGGATGTGATTGGTGAGATTATGTTTCTGTAGTACTAATTAGAGGACAAGATATTAGAATTGGAAGGGTGGAGATTGATTGAAGGTGAGAAAAGAGAAATGAGGGGGAGATAAGAGAGGTGAAATCGTATGGAGATAGATGATATGGTCTAGGTATGATTTGTGAAGCAAATGCAATAACCTACAATTAAAATAGAAGAAAAGGTCCTACATTATCCATGGAAAAGGCTTACAAGAGAATCCCTCCTCAGAATCTTCCCACAAACCCCGTGTTGATGCCAATCCTAGGCCGGGTGGTGCTTGATTCGCTACGACAACAATCTCCTCTTGATCTCCTTCTCCAGAACAAACTCAAGCATCCGATGATGCCTAGCTTGGGCCTAAGCTTCTCCCCCTTTCCTGCTGGTGACCTGGTGTCAAGAGAGAGCCAAAAGACAAGAGAATTCGAAGTGGAGGAGGAGAACTTTTAGGAGTTAGGGCTTCCTCCCAATCCGACGGTCGAGATTGATTTTCGAGAGTGTTGGGGGTCCGATAGAAATCTCAACCGTATAGATGGGAAGAGCACGACCCCGATCATTTCTGCCCAATCGGACGGTCAGATTAGGAGATATCAACGTTTCTTCCCCGATTATTTCTGGTCGTTGATTCGGTGTTTGCTTGCGTCAGCAGCCCTGAATCAGTGGGCGTCCGTGATCGCGCCACGTCATCAACACGCTGGCCCTCGGATTTCTGCCACGTCACCTGAAAGGTAATTAATTCTTAAATTAATCACAGAAAAGGTAAAATGAAGGAATCTGCGGCAATTCACTTTTGCCGCGGATTCCTCATTTAGCGCGAATAAGAGAGCGCCACGTCGCTCTCTTATTCTCGCTTCACAGTCAAAAATAACGGCGCGCCTCGCCTGCGCAAGTAAGCGAAACTTAATATTATTTTAATAAAACATAAACGACAAAACAAGCTAAATAAAACAAAACGACAAAACCCGCTCACCGTTTAGTTCGGACGCGCGAATAGGGAATCGCCACGTCACTTGTAGGTTAGGAATTTAAAATTTGCGAAGAAATGATTCGACAAAACAACAAAACACAAAGTGACTAAACGACAAGGAAGCATGGCTAAACGAAAAGGAAGGAGAGGCTCCTGTCTGTGGCGATTAATGCGCCGCAATTCTCTTTTACAAGCGAATGAGAGAGCGCCACGTCGCTCTCTTGTTTTCTCCTTCCAGTCAACGATGACGGCTGCTGTCCACGTCACCTGCACGGGCATATATATAATAATAAAAAGAAATGTTAGGCTACAGAAAATCGGAGCCGCCAGATCGTGACACGTGTCATGATCTGGTGAGCTCTATCTGCTTTACCTTTTAATGACTTATATTTGCATTTATGCTCAGCGATAGTTAAATATCGCATTTCAACCCCCGACGAGAATTATTTGTGTATAAATCCCAGAAAACTAAAGGAATAACTCACAAATCTATCCAGAAATGTCACATAATTACCTTAATACCCCTGACGCCAGTAAATAAACAAGAAATGGTTAGATTAATTAAGCATATGCCCTCAAGATGCCCCAAACTTCATTTTAATCATTTCTAAAATTCTAAAAGATATATTTTGCTTTCAAATTTCATTTCCTTGTCAGTTTATAGTCTGAGAGAGATATTTAAATATCATAAAATCCAGGAAATAACATAAAAGCATAATGAAGCAAATTAAGCAATTTAATCATAATAACACATAAATATATATTCTTTTTAAACCAAATGTTCATGAAAATTCAGAGTTAAATGTCATAGATTTATGTGTTATCAGCCTCCATTGCCCAATTATCACTTATAAAGCCCATAAACTCACAAGGCCCACTTATGAGGACCAATTAGAGCTTATTGAGCGAGGAGGGAATCTCGAGGAGCTGTCACTGGCTGCAGAAGATCATCTAGAGACTCACAAATATTTTATGTCAGATTCTAGAATTCTTAGAATCTCTAGAGTGTCTCTTGTCCGGCCTAGAAGCTTCTTTTTGTTGTGTCAGGCCTATCCCTTGACACAAGCATGGTGCAAGAGTTATAGTTTCAAGACTTTGAGTTGTCTTATCAAGGGTCATGTCACTTGGACAACCCTTTACTTTTTGAGGCTTATATAAGGTCCCACATTTTTACCCTTGAGTACACAATTTGAAGTTATTTCTTACTGAGAGCTTTGCTTTCTCCCATTTGATTGTTCTCCTATTTTGAGAGTGCTCATGTGCTTGTGGATTCAAGTACAACCCCTTGTGGATTCAAGGGTAAAAGATGTTAGTTCTGTGGATTCAGACTCTAACCCTTCTTGAAGATCAAGGTTTGTGGATTGAAGCTGATGCTCTGCATTGTTTCTATGCTAAGGGTGTGTCGATTTCCATATCCAAGGAGTAGTTGAAAGTGAGATTTCATCGAAAAGAATAGGGAGATTTCACCTCTTGGATGCTAAATATCGTTTCGAAAATGCAGAATGAAAAGCCTTTAATCCGCCGATCAATTGGATCATTTAGAGTGCAATTTCAGGTTAGATTATGTGTTTTCCTCTTAATCTTTCATCATGTATCGTTAGATTTTAATTTTGAAGCTTAGATAAGATTAATTTTTAGAAATTTTATCAAATTATCTCTCTTCGCAATCATATTTTCTGCCAGACTTCGCTCCTTAATTTCTCCACGAATACTTATCCAAATCAAGTGATATTTTATTCCATGGATTTGTCTTAGATTTTCTTTCGTAATTTACTAAAATCTCTAATTTCTCACCGCAATTCCTTACTGAATTTGAAGATTACGTAGAAAATTCTCTATTTCTTTGTGGATTTGACCCTTATTCACCATTCTACTATTGAATTATTGATAAAAACTTTAAATTGGTGGGTTTGGAAAAAAATTTTGACACATCTTGGTGTGTTTTCAAGGACCTCACGAATTTTTATCATCATTAAACCTGTCCTCCAAAGAACTTGGCCTAAACATTCATCATCTCTAACTTAGGGGGACCATTGAATAGGTTTTCAATTCTTGAGTTAGGTATGCACCTTGTTATCTTACTTATCCATTTATCAATATCTTCCTTTGATTTAATTGGGGATGGTTGCAACTATCTCATCCTAGAACAATTTAGGCTAATTCCATGACATTTTTATCACTTTTTGAGATCTTTTATAGTCCAAATATCTTTGTTATTTATTCACAATTAGCTACAAGTGACATTTCCCTTGTGGTATTTTCTTTTGCTACCTTAATTCCTTTCTATTTTAACCTTTCGAGATTGTAGGACACTAGAGATGATTAGTTTGTGGTGTGAGAATAGGCACAACGTTCACACGCATTGCACTCGTCAAATTTGATTACATGATTTGGCACCAATGCATTGAAGAGCATTTTATCTCTAAAATCCATCAAATGCCTTTTTAACTTTGAAGAACATTTAAGCCGTGAACCTTTTTACCTAAATTTAGGTAAATGCCACCACATTCCCTTCAAATGCATAAGTCTTGATTTGAACCTTAAAACTTAGATGAAGTTCATCACAATGTAATGGAACATCATTCTACCTCCATTCTTGATTTTTATTATTACATTTTTCTTCTCTTAATTTGGTGTCTCCTAGATTTATCTTATCGGAGATTCACCAACTTCCTACACTTTCGTCATAAGTTTCTCCAAGAGATTTTCACTTAGTAGTTCATCACACTCAAAACCTTTGAAAAGGAAGAATGTATTACATAAGTTTATATAGAGGCAAACTACATAAGTTTATATAGAGGGGAGAAGAAGGGCCTACAAGAAGAGATCTCTAGAGAGAGAATTTGTTAATGGGCTGCCCATAATTAGCTGGAGAATATCCTCTCACAAACACTTCTTAACAAACAAGGATCTTGAATTTTATTTCAAAATTCATTATAATATCTTTTTTTGCCCAAGAACGTATGCACCAACCTTATTCCCAAGTAAACTCTTTACAAGTGTGTTTCATTAATGTGGAATATGTCGATGATATTATGATCCCCAACAATGATCATGTAGGGGTCGGAAGAAGTACATATAAGGAATCAGGTTTTTCTATCAAGGTGAAAGGAGATCCTTAGCCTATGAAAGTATATATGGGCACTTAGAGGAGGCTTCTATTTTAAGGTGAACACTAGAAACCTCCCAAATAATTCTTTTGGGATATTATCTATCCCCGTCTAGCAGATTTCGATCAATATTGATGGTTAATTTGGAAGCTTATCTATTCTATCATCTTTCACAAAGGTTGACAAGCTAGCTTATGCAAGAGCTGTGAGAGGTACATTGGCTAGGATCCTTATTTATGTTGATATAGCTCAAACATGCCCCAAGGCAAGGAGTTATATATTAGAAAAAAATATTATATTATGTTGAAACTTATTCATATTGGGTTTTGTAGGTAACAGAGGTGAAAAGAATTCTAGTTCTTGTTGTTGGATTAAAGCAATGCGGTCTCTCTTTCTTGTTCTAGTTCTAGCTGGATATAAGCAATTCTAGTTCTAGTTCTAGTTCTTGGGGGCTACCTAGTTACCGGATAAGAGAAATAAGCAATGCGGTCTCTCTTTCTAGCACTACAGATGTAGTGAGCTCTGGAAATTATGCATGTGAGATGATGTGGATTTTGTTTCTTCTTCATGAGTTAGGCATTTTAGTGAGGTCTCATATCCCTATGAACTGTAAAATTTTGAAGTATCATCTTTATTTCTAGAAATTACACTTTTCATGAGAGCATGAAGCACATCGAGACGGATTGATGCCATGTGACGAGGTCTTTGTGCGCACCCTTTCACAATTACCGACATCATATGGTCAAAGCAACTCACCAAGAGCTAGAGATACCTCATATGATGATCTCAATATGAAGCTTGAGTGCGCCTATCCTCGCATAGTGGCACCATTTTAGTTCTTTAATGTCTCTCATCTAAGGTCTCTACCACAAGAGGCCCTTCTCTTGTTTCTTGGAATTTTCATTTTCATGAGATTTCATGTTATCAAATTAATGCTTTTTTTCTCTTTCCTAGTTAAAACTTTAAGTTTTGAGCCATTTTCCATACATTTTTATATCAGTTTAGTTCTCAAAATGAAGAAGTTCATCTCTCAACATAATCAAGCGCTTACATAATCAAATGAAGATACACAGTACTTGGATTCAAATCCATGTGAAATACCTATGAATTCAAGAACATAATTTACTGCTTTAAGTAGAAATGTTTTGGATATCCCATTACTCTATCTATTGCAGTTCACCTTGATTTCATTTAGAGACCTACAAAACTTTGCAATGATTTTTTCATGGACAAACAAAGCCATGAAAATAGACTGTCATTTACATAAGGTTTCTCATGGGCAACGAAAATCCACCCCTTTGAGTGGCCTCATCAGTCTACTATTTTTTACCTTAGCTTTGACCGCAGCAAAACTTCGATAATTTACTTCAGATTTGTAGAGCTAATTTTTCTACCTGCTTCAAGTTATCACTTCAATTCCCTCCCTTTTCAATTGAGCCCCCCAGAGGCTGGCTTTAAGGTAAAAGAGGAGGGGAGGGGGGGCGGGAAGAAAGAGAGACGGAGAGACAGCTGGTTATATGCAAGTTTATGTTTTCTTCAACGCTGTTAAAGTTCATGCTTTCATTTTACAGTCTCTTCAAGCTCTTCTTCCGAGCATCCATCTTCTTCTTATCCCTTGGCGTAACATTCATCATCTCTATCTTTCTCCAAGGAGATGCAGTGGTGCCGTCGTGGTCTGCAGCCGCTGCCCTTGAAGGAGAAGCGCCAGCAAGGGTGCTGGGGACAGGTAGCGGTAGCGCTGCTGTGGTCGGCTTCTGTTCCACATTCAGAGCGTACGTTGACTCAGATATTGCCCCCGTCTTCAACTTGGTCTTACTCCTTGAGGCATGTATTCCCGTGTAAAGTCTGTCTCATTCATAACCAAGTTAGATGAAGAGATAAAGAGAGGGTGCTCTAGAAACTTACTGGAGTATGACTAGAGTTCCAATTTTTATTAGATCACAAATTTTATGAGGAAAACTTACAAGATTTAAAATTACACAGAGAGAGCAAGATTGGATCCTGCATAATTTAACTAGGGATAATGCTCAAGTTCTAGGGAATGAAGAGAGAGAGAGAGAGAGAGGGTGCTGCACAAATGTCACGAGGCAAATGACACAGATTTTTAAGAGAATAAAAGGATGCTTAAGTTCTAGAGAATGCAACAGAGAGAGAGACTTTGTGCTGCATAATTTCACCTAGCAACAAAGGTCGCACATACAGAGAGAAGGGGAGAGAGTGTAGGCCAAACTTACTGGGCATGATGAGCATACTCCTCATAGTTTTCGAGCAGCATCTTGCCGGCCTGTTCATTGAGTGCTGACTCTGGAAAGGGCTCGATCAACAGACAACGGATTACCTACCAACACATGGATTACAATACATTCAAGAGGGAAAATCGTAATGTAAAAAGCAAATCATTCTCTTCTGTTCCACAACTGATCCTTTTAGGGGTGCTCCTGTGGATTTTTCCACTCACATGAACTCAACCTGTCCACTCATCCCACTCTCTCTACCTTAATCGGGTCTAAAAACGCACATTTCCACCATTCAAATAGCCATGGACAATATGAGGTTCAGGGACCAGAAGTGCTTGACTCAAACAGTCTGACTGTAACTGAAAGCACAACATTTATTGTTTTAAAGTATTAAAACAATGAAACAGTGAACGAATTGATGAAATTGAAAGAAAAATTTAGCCAGAAGAACTTACGAGAAGAACATGCATCAATCCAAGACTTGGGTTCCAATCCTTCTTCAACGTGTTGACACATATTTCGCCACTTGTAGATATATTTGGATGAAAGATCTTTCGTCAAGAAGAACCCTAAAATTAGAATGGAACTGATTATTCAGCATGGGACAATTTGTTTATTATATTAATATTGAAAAAGTTTCCATGAAGAAACTATTAGGTAATTTTGAATAATTTACCTTTAGGAGGAGACTGAGGAAAATCATGAGACAACAAAAGCTTCATCCGAAATATACCACATTCATAAGGTGTTCCAGCTGAAGAGTAAAAGCCACAATTTTATTGGCACAGAAAATAGTAGTCACAGGAAATTAAAAAGTTGGATTAATCACGGACCAGGCCCTTCAATATCCGCGAAGATTGTAGAAAAATCATCATTAAGGACGCTTACTTTGAATTCCCTCTGTTGGAGATTCCTCTAGATTTCTTAATTCTTTGACCAGTTGCTTGATAATATTTGGTGGCAAGTTTTCATTTGTTGCCTGAGAAATGAGTAAAAAGATTAACACTTGTTAAATCAATAAAAAGGAATTACACATTAGGGTTCAGGGATTAAGGGCCACAGATAACCAAGATAGAGATCAAACAGGAACTGCAATCGTGATTGTCGGAATCCATTTGATACCCAACAATGACATAAAAATAAAATTTTCTTTTGAATATTTCTCAAAATACTAGAGTTTGTCTGTCCAATAACAGGACATCATCCAGCATCCAAGGGCTCTGATATCCTGCATTCTGGTGCTGGATGATGTACCCGGGTGCCAGATATCGGACAGATGACAATGATGTCCGGATGATGATGTGGACATATGATGGAAGCTCTGGACGTGGACTGATGACATGGATGATGGAAATTGGATGACGGATATCATCAGATGTCGCTTGAATATCATCTAGATATCGTCAGGTATCTCCGGATATCATCAGGAAATCAGACAGATATCAGGGTGGATATTGGATTTCAAGGTTCGGTACCTGTCATCCATCATCCGTCATCCAGTACTCTGGATGTAGCTGGACGATGCATGATGGTTGGATATCAGATATCAGAGTAACATATCCTATATCCAATATCCAGGACCACTATTGGATATTGGATTGTTTCCGATATCCATGGTCTGGATGACAGTTTCGGCAACTGATATCTGCCCTGATATTGGCATCCAATACCATCATCTGGACGGGCAAAACCTGCAAAATACAGTTCAGGATGCTAACCATGAGAGTGAAATCTATTGGCAGTAGTAGAAGACATTCATTGAAAAAGCATTTCTCTAAGACCTGGACCTCTTCCTGAAAGAAAGAAAAAACAATATTAAGCAATGATCATGGTACGAATCAAAAGAATACCGAAATGGGCGGATTTGGAAGTGAAAGAAAATGAAAATCTCTCAAATAACGAAAGCAACAAATCATCCTCATCACGAAATTTAAGATAGTAATGCAGGTCGGATCGTCATTCTTTAACAACTGATGAAATAATGGATTCTAAGATTGCACGATCGAATTCAGGATGACATCAATGCTGATCGAAGTCATGACATCAATTCAGCATAAATGAACTGACAACTTTAAGCAAGCAACACATTCAAAATGCAGAAGCTTAAAAGCTTGATCCAGCGTCTCATAAAGGTAAATAAACTGAAAAATAGAAGATCAATGTTGGAGCAAGAGACGATGAAATGCGAGGAGCGCCATATTTTGAAAGCGAAAAGAATCAGAGAAATAAACAATTGACCTTCAATAAAGAAATGTGATATTGATAGGGGCTGGGGAGAGAGATTATACCAGTAGAAGATCGAAAGATCGAAGATCGAGTGGATAACTGTAACCCAAGAACGCGCAATCGGTCGTCTGATCTTAGTGATCGTCTGTATCTCTCTATCTCTCTTTCTCTCCAGCCGCTAACCAAATGTCGGGTTAACTTAACTGCGGTTGTTTGTCGACGCTCTCCAAAGAGGATACTCCTGAGAGAACTCCACGGCGATCCAATCAAGATCATCGATGAAGCTGATCGAATTGATGGGCTTTTTTCTATCAAATATGATCGGCATAGAGACCAATCCAATCATCCATCAAAGATTATTGATCCAAATTGATGATCACCACAGGAAATTCTGACAAAAGTTTTAAAATAAATTTTCAAAAAAGATTAAACTCTAAAAAATTAACAAATTATTTAACTCTATAATTAATCACCAATCGATCACTGAATTGAGTCGCTCCCTTGATTGATCATTTAGCCTTGATCACTGATCGATTGGAAGCTAACTTAAGGTGATCGAATGATCGAATCTACCCATTTCGAGAAGGATGATCTGAGGATTGAGGGGAGGAAGAGTTATTAAATGAAGGTGCTAGAAAAGAGAGATGGGGAAACTTTGGTACTTAAGAAACATGATAAAATAGCCATCACATTTAATCTACAAAAACACATTCATAAAGACTAGAATTGTCATAAAGGAGTAGGGTTCTCCAAAACTGAACCGGATTTCGGTAAACCGAACCGAGCTGAAACTGATGGTCTTTAGAATTTTCATCAACCAAAGTCCGGTTTCGGTTCCAATTTTTCAATTCAGTCACACCGAATTGAAATTTCATGAAATATGAATTTTAAATTCGATCGTGCGGCCCTTGCACTCTCAATCTCTCACCAAATTGAAACGTCTCCCTCTCTTTGGCACTCACGCACGCAACAGTTTGGCATGCCCTAATTTTCTCTCTCGTCGAAGGCATCCATCAAATGCTAAAAGCTCTTTCTAGATCTTGACGGGTCTCACAATACTCTATGTACCTCTCCATGGTTGATAGCACCCCATTGAAGCTCAAGTTGCATAAAAATCAGTTGTCCTCTCCCAATGAGAGGGCGACTTTGATTTTGAAGTTTTTTTTTCAGATTCTTCAAGCTTGAAGCTAAATAAGAGAGAAAATAAATCGTCCCGATTCAAACTCAAAAAGGATAAAATTTCTTGCTACTATTCTACTCTCCAAAGTCAAGAACAGAGGAAACCAATTTTTTAGAACAATTTGTTAGAGAACTAGTTTTGAATGTCTGCATATATTGAATGGATGTATGCATGATTAGGGCATGAACGGAGTGTTAAGGACAACTCTAATTTTCTCTTTCCATTCTCAATTAATGTCCGTGTCATTTTATTTCTAGTTACATCCATAGTTTAGTCATTTCATTAATGTTTTATTTTCTTTTACTTTCATTTTTCCACTAACCTACTAATGTTTCCATGAACTAATATGATGATATTAGTATGAGCTTCTCATCATGAGATTTTCATTTGCATTTCATATGCATTTCATATTTCATCCATGTGTGCTCTTGGTTGAATATAATTACATTATGCATGCATTCATTACTTATTTTCTTTTATTTCACGACCTTATTATGGACTAATCCCACTAACCATGTGCCTTCAAGTTATGTTGATATTTTGTTTCAAGAACTTCTCCATCCACATCATGATGCCATCATGTTCACCTTTTATTATTATACATTCATGCATTATCTTCCCATGCACCATTTTTTGTTTGTTTTATCATGCATATTCTTTTACTTCCCATTTACATAGTTTCATTCATAGATATATATATATATATATATATATATATATATATCCCTCGTTATGAATGAGATTATTTTTTTCATTTTCTTACTACTGCTAGCATATATAGATATATATTTATGTGCTTGGTATTTTTTTTCTTTCCTATAGATATCTATTAGGGTATTAAGGTAATTATCATTTTTTTCTCAAAGACTATATAAAGAAACTAGGTCTTCATTTTTTAAAAGGGGTTGCTTCTTACGGCTGAGGGTGTGGGAGTGAAAAAAAAATTGAACTACTCTCTTCTCTCATTCATTCTCTCTCTGATGTAGGCCAGAATGTAGCCTAGGAGCCCATTTCCTACTATTATGGGCAAGTTCTTATTGGAGGCCCATTTAGAGATTTTTGGACCTTGGGAGAATCCCGAGGACCTAACACATTTGTTAGAAAATCTCCTTGGGACCACCAATATTTATGACATGCATTGGAAACTACAAATATCTTTCTGTAGAGGTCTGACAAGGCCTAGAAGATTTATTTTTGCTTTTGTCACTTCTGTCTCTGACACATGCATGCTATCAGAGTTGTATTTTCAAGACTTTTGTGTTGTCTTTTCATGGGTCAAATCACTTGGACGACCCTTACTTTTTGAGGCCTATATAAGGCCCCCATTGTAACACTGGAAGACACAATTTGAAGTTATCCCTTTTGATAGCTTTGCTTTCTTCTCTTGAGTGTTCTCCCTGTTAGAGAGTTCTCTGTGCTTGTGGATTCAAGTACACCCCTTGTGGATTCAAGGGTTGAAGAGGTTAGTTCTGTGGACTCAGAACCTAACCCTTCTTGAAGATCAAGGTTTGTGGATTCAAACCATTGTTCTTCATTGTTCCTGCGCTAAGGCTGCGTCAAGTGGTATCAAAGCAAGATTTACGTTCCAATATCAGCTATTCAAGAATGTTGAAAGGAAAGGTTTTATCTATTCCTCAAGTTTTATTTTCTTATACTTCTGGGAATCATAGCAGTGATGATAGGCTTAAATCTCATATGGTAGTTTATTTTCCTGAATTCTGGCCAACTACATATTGTAGAGTTTCTTGATTGGCTGATTCAAGTGGAGAGTTTCTTTGAAGATAGGAATATACCAGGGAGAAAACAAGTCAAGTTTGTCAATCGTAAGCTTAAGGGAAGTGCATGGGCTTGGTGGGAGCAACTGCAAAGGATGCGTACTCGGATAAGGAAAGATCCTATTCAGAACTGGGAGAAGATGAAGAAGTACCTTAAGCAGCAGTTTTTACCCATCTAATTACAGGACTTGGTATACCATGAATACCAAAACTGCAAACAATTAGGTTATTCTATTGTTGTTTATACACAGAAGTTTTATTGCCTCCAATCATATCTAGATTTCAATGAATCAGAAGAATACAGTATCTCAAGGTACAAGATTGGTTTATGTTGGGCTATTAGGGAAAGGTTATCTTCCCAAGCGTTTTATTACTTATCTGATCTAGTATTAGCCGCTGAAGCTATTGAACAACTACTAGAGAGAGAGAAAACAATGAAGTGGAAGCCACAGACTCTACAACACACTACTACAGATGTTTTCAAATATCTGGGTGTAAGTGCAACTCAAAAATATTCTTCAACTCTCTACAATCCAAAGGAAATTGCTTCAACTCTTTCATCGAAGGCTTGTGGTGGTCAGAGATAATATGTTTCCAATATGCCATCAAAGAGTATGCCAGTTGATTTTGCACACGTCCTCAAAAATGATGATCATGCTTTAACGCGACAAGAAGAAGAAGAAGAGCGACAACAACATTGTGTTGTTTCTGAAGGTGACACTGTATAGGACAATGTACGTCTCGTATGTATTGATGATCAAGTTGGTGATTGTGAAGAGGAGGAACGCGAGAGAGAGAAAGCCGAAGATAGAAGACGGCTACGGTTAGAAATATAGAAAGTGTGATTTGATGTGTACATGCATGCGTAGATATATAGGAGAGAGAAGAGAGAGAAGAGAGAGAATGGGCTTTAGCCCAAAAGGAGGGAGAGGGAGATAGACGTAGCTTTAACACTCCCCCTCAAGCTGGAGCGTGGAGGTCAAACATGCCCAGCTTGGACCCGATGGTCTCATATGCGGTGGCCCTGGTAGGGCCTTAGTAAAGATGTCCCGCCAACCGATGTGCGTAAGCGACGTGTGGGGTACAGATGGTACCATTAACAACGTACCGTCGTATGAAGTGGCAAGTCGATCTCAATATGCTTCGTCCCGCATATGGAAACGCCGCATTACTAGCGATAAAGGTAGCAGCCATGTTATCGCAGCACATCCGCATAGGCCCTTTCTGCGGGAAGCCAAGCTCGGTGAGAAGAGAGCGTAGCCACAACATTTCTGCCGTGGTATCCGCCATGGCTCGATACTCGGCTTCGGCACTAGAGCGGGACACGATAGACTGCTTCTTAGAGCGCCATGTAACCAGGTTACCTCCGACATAGGTGGCATATCCACCATGTGACTTCCGATCCTCCTTGTCACCAGCGAACCCAGAGTCAGAGTAGGCCTCAATGTGTAGATGACCCTGTCGCCGATTGACGTGTCATTTTCGCGCGTCGTTAAAACACAAAGACGATGGTCAAACAAAATTTATAAAACCGAACTCACTAAGACAAGATATAATAATCAAGTAGTGGGTAAGTATCGGGTTGATCCACAGAGAGCAGGGTTGACTTTAATCGCAGAGTTAACTTGGTCAAACTTAGGTTTAAAAGGAGTTTTAAATAAGAGAAAATAAGATGTAAGATATGGAAATGATATAAATAGGGTAAATAAGAAGTTTTAAGAATTGAAATCTCAGATTTGACAGAGAAAAGTTAAAAGTCAAAGTCAAAGTGTTGACTTTGACCAATAGTAGGTGTTCTGCAAAATCAGAGAATCAAATAGAGTCAGAAGATTACGAAAAGTAGATATTTAGAAACTAGAGATAAAATGGAATTTATTGATATATATTTTATAATTTTTGGATAAGAAATGGATTTATTATGAATTATTGAAAATCAATGATCAGAAAATCCCCGAAATTAACATCTCAGAGGAAATCTTCAAATTGAATGCCCAAATGAAATCCCAATCTTGCAATTTATATGTCAATGGAAAGCTAAGAATCAGAGGAATCCAACAAGACCGAAATTATCAAATTCTGATTTTTCAATAAAAAGTAATTGACCCCGAAAGTCAACGTTTGACTTCTGATGAAAGATGAACAGTCCGTGGTCAAACGTTAAATTGAAGGGTCAAATGAACTCGGAATTTGATGAATTTCCTATCCACAGAAAGCTGATAAAAAGAGAAATCCAATGAAACCAAAATCAAGTGATTTGGAATTATAATCAGAGAGATATCCTATTTTCAAAATCAGAAACTTTTCGGACCTAAAATTGGGGAAAATAAAGAACACTATGAACTAATTTGCAAAATTTAAAGATCTAAACCTAATAAAAATACAAATTACCTCTTGATAATCGATCGAACCTCACTACTAACCCGATTGCTGTAAGAATGGGGCCTCAATTCTCGTGGATTGAAGCGAATTTGCTCGGATTCTTCCTCGTGGACGTTCGGAATTCAAGGGGAAAATTCGATGAAATCAAGAGATGAAATCGTGATTATCATGCTTCAATGGCTGCGTCTCTACACTCTTGGAAGCAGAGGATCACGAGAACTTAATGATGGATATTATGTGGCCTATAAGGCAATCACACTTTCATGTATCTTGTTTATGTTCATTGAAATGAAATTCATTCATTGTCATTCTTGTGTGATGTTTGCAATGAAGTCCATGAGCATGTGCAATGACTATGTGAATTATGATGAGATCATAATATAGTGATCACTAGCCTTTAAACATATGTTCTAAATATTCCTATTCGTGGGATATTCGAGAAGGACATCGAATTATCCGGAAAGAATAGCACTATCTAATCCATCTCATATGATGAGTATGGCCGATCCTATAGCCATCGGTGTGGATACACTAAGGATAGATAGTGGGTGCTCTTTGGAGAAAGAGTTCACTGAATTGATCCGTATGAATCCCTGAATGGTATTATACCTAACTGTCAATCAAGTTGATTCATGTCATGATTGTGTATGTGGTCCTTTGACTTGAGACACCAAAGACATCTTGTGGATGGATGATCGTGTTTTGATTATGACTTACGAATCCCTAGTCACGGGATATCTAAAACGTCATATATTGGATACGACATGAAGTTCACGAAGATGATTGTGTGGTCAAGATGGGATCATCCACCCTCGGTATTTGAGGAGATTGACTCAAAGGAATGAGATGCGATGAAATCCTTGGCCAAGGTAGTAGAAATATCGAAGAAGGAGTTCTCGATGATTTCTACACGCATCAGTACTAACTTGAGTGACCGATTAGGGTTTGACAATTGACCATACCCTAAGTCATTTATGAGTCAAATGTGGATGAAGGATTATACATACATGGTAATCAATGACGGGAAGGTTCCATAAGTGAGTTCTTACATACTCCATATCTCCTAGAGTACGTGGTGTAGCTTGGCACCCAACGGGCTGGCAACTCAACCTATCGATTGGGTTAAATCGATCCTTGGTTAATTAATCTATATGTGGATATGGATAATTAATTAAGGTTGACCAATAAGGTGTTATTTGGTCTATAGAGTTATTAACTAGTGAGATATATGGACCTAGAGGGTCACACACATAAGGTTTATGGATGTTGGTGGATATAGACATAATTATGAGGGTTTTTATGAAAAAACCTCATTCCAAATGTCTATAAATAGGGGGAGAACGACCACAACTGAAGGTGCCCATGCAAGCCTTGTGGGAATTCTCTCCTTTCTTCTCTTTCTCTCTTGGTGAAGAGCTTTGAAGAGGAGATCCAAACATCCGGACACCGTGTGGATACCGCTAGAGGCTAGACACTTGAATAGCTTCAAGAACTCCTTCAAGGAATCCCTGTAAGTATGTTTTCTCATACATACTAGATGATAGGATCATCTGTTCTTGGTGGCTCGATATTTTGAATGTCCGATTCAATGTTTTTCCGCTGCATTTGATGTTTTGATCAAAATTTCGGAAAGTTATCGACCTCAGATCCCATCACTTAAGACCTTCCTCGAAACTCGCTTAATTTCTTCACGAGTCGATCAAAAGTTGAAGAACAAAGAAGGGAAATACATTCTTTTAAAGAGGGAAATTGGCCCGAGGATCATGGGCAATTGACGCGTTCGTGGGGGCGGAATCAATGCGTCGTGGGGGTGGTTTGCACTGAGCGGCATTGTGGCGTCAAATCCGGGATGATTCGGCTTGAAATTTGCTTCAAACAGAGCCCCGATCGTGGCACGATTGGGCCACGATCAGGCCACGATTGGGCGTCGATCGTGGTCCTAGATCTCGGTTTACCGCCGTCGGATCCGGTTGGAGTGATTCAGCGATGAAAGATGTGAGATCGCGGTTCGATCGCGGCTCGATCGTGGCTCGATCGGACCGCGATCATAGGGTTCTTCCACGACTTGTCAGCGCTCGTCCGATGTTGATCAGATCGTGATGAAGATCACGACCGTCCGATGTAGATCGATGTTCCCGACGTGTCCACGCAATGCCTCTAATCGCGAAGGATCGCGACCGTCCACGCCGCATCCAACAAGCTCTTTAAAAATCAATAAATAGAGTTATCAATCAATGACGTGGCCACAACTTTGCTTTCAGCAAATCAAGAGCGGCCATGTAGATTGAATTAGCCGAAGAAAACCCTGGCCAGTCCACGTGGCCTGCTTGACGAACGTCAGCGACGGAAACATCGTAAATCGATCCGCCGCGTTGCATTAAATGCACGCGGTGCATTTAATGCGGATGTCAGAGCTTGTTTTGGCTCAAATTGCGGCGCATTTAATGCGTCGCAAGAAGGATTTTTGTCTTGTTAGGCGGCGAAAAAGGACTCCTTTTTTTTTATTGGCCGCCGCCCTTCCTGACTGACATGTCTCGGTTAGAGACATGTCAATCAGAAGAAAACGCGTGCAATCATTAAGCTGACGTCATTATTGAATGACGCGTGTCTCGACTTAACGCCGCGATCTCCGCCGTTCTTACCGAATCCCATGCTCACCGTCGGTCCACGTCATCTGCAAAGGTAAGGACCGTGTGGGAGATAATCCCACACGGAGAAAATTATCGAATTTGGCGTGAATAAATTTAAGGGCGCGGTAACGCATTTGCGTTACCGCCCCAAAATTCTTACCTGTCTGCCACGTGGCGCCCCTCACGGGCGCCCACGTGGACCAAGTTGTCGCGTGGCCCTTCGCCACGTGGCCTCTTGTGCCTCCTGCGACTCGTGTGGGCCACCCTGCGGCCCTGCCACGTGGCAGATAGCCGGCTTCCCCGCTCGCCACATCAGCACCTACAGGTAAGTACTCCCTTTTTGCGAATTTTTAAATAGAAAAAGGCCCTAAAATTCATTTAAAAATCAAATAAAATTCAGAAAAAGAGTATAAAACTTCAGAAATTCATAAATTAAAATGTACAACTCCTTTTTAATTCAAATTTTCTCCATTGGATCACAAATTCTCTTCTTTTTAATATCATGTCACTTAAAATATATTTAGAATGAAGACATCAAGATGAATTAAAATTTACCTAAGTCATTTTTCATTAAACACTTTAAATCATAAATTCATCTTGAAATTATCTTTCCAAATGTTTACTAAAGTCAAAAATCATTCCATAACAGAGATTGACTTCTATTCATTTAAACAAAAGATTAATCGTCTATTAAGCATGAAATTATCCCTAATTTATGCATAAATATCAACTTTAGTAAAATGACATGCCAATGGAGAAAATTCCTAAAAAATATGATAACATGCATCATATTCACATAAAATAAGCATGAATATGAGTTAATTAAGATAAGAATTCATGTTATAAATGCATGTTATCACCGATACAAGAGGCCCTTCCCCGGAGCTCTCTTAAGGTACGACAGAACCCGATAGACACCTTCCAGATGAATAGTGCGAGGAGCCTGCATAAACTAACTCAAGACACTAACCGCATAGGAGATGTCCGGGCGAGTCACGGTGAGGAAGATCAATTTCCCCACAAGTCGACGGTAGAGGCCTGCATCCTCGAGAAGTGCAGAGCATTGTCCCACCAGCTCACGCTCGCTCCATGGGTGAGGGAGGCCGGCTTGCACCCCAAAGATCCCTGTCTCCTCCAAGAGATCAAGCACGTACTCGCCGACAAATGGACATCTCGCCCAGACGGTAAGCTATCTCAAGTCCAAGAAAGTACCTCGGGGGAGACAAGTCTCGTGTCACGAAGTGCTCGAGCCGATAAGCCTTGGTCGCAGTCACACTTCTGGCGCATCACTCACCAAAGGATGATGATGTCATCCACGTACACCGCCAAGATAACACATCCATGCGGGTGCGTTCCGCATGCATCGCCCCGATCGGGATACGGTAGAGACAAAGCCATACGAGAAGAGCTTAAGCGAGAACTTGTGGAACCACGCACGCGGGCTTTGCTTCAGCCCATAGATAGCCTTCTTGAGGAGACACACCTCGAAAGACTCCCCACGAGCAACGTACTCCAGCGGTTGCTCCATAAATACCTTCTCATGGAGGTCACCATAAAGGAAGGCATTGGACACGTCCCACACTGATGAAGCGGCGAGACTCGATCCGGAGCGATGGAGAGGAGGACACGGATGGAGCCGAGGCACGCCACAAAAGCAGAAGGTCTCATGATAGTCAAGACCATAGGCTTGAGAAAAGCCACGAGCCACGAGACGCGCCTTGTAGCGAGCGATGGAGCCATCAGATTGTACTTGAGGGGAGTACACCCACTTGCGTGGATACAACATTGGCATCAATAGGCCGAGGGACCGCGTCGTGTCTCCCAGTCGGATGAAGGCCGCATACTCCGCATCCATCGCCGCTTCCACGCCTGCATTCGCAACGCTCAATATACGACTTGGGAATTGACTCTGATAGAACAGCAAGGGCAAAGGACCGATGGGAAGGAGAAAGGCGGCGGGAGAGACATGATGGGCGATGGGGTATTGCGTGCCGTGGCGAGTGCCCTTGCGAAGGGCAATGGGAAGGTCAAGGTCGACACGGGAGGCTGGTGGGGAAGGTGGTGGTGACAATGGAGCCGAGAACAGGGATAGCAGCGAGGAGGGAGGTTCCGGCTCAAAGGATGGATCAGACTGGAGGGATGCCGAAGAGGGTGACGCCTCAGGCAAGGGAATCGGGACAGTCATAGGGAGATCGGTAACAGTGGTAGCAGATACCGAAGGAAGGAGGGAGGGAGAGGAGAGATCCTCTCCAGACTAAGTAGCGGTAAAGTAGGGAACGTCCTCATGGAAGGTCACATCTGCCGAAGTAACATACTGGCGCCGATCGGGGAAGTACACACGGTAGCCCTTTTGAGTCCGAGAGTAACCGACGAACACACCCTTTTGTGCACGAGGAGCCAACTTGGAGAGGCCGGGGGTGTGGTCCTGGACAAACGTAGTGCAGCCGAACACTCGAGGTGGTAGTGAGAAGATATCAGCAGCAGGAGTCAATCGCTGAAGAGGAATAGCACCTCCAAGAGCGGCAGATGGAAAACCGCTCACTGTGCATGTAGCGCTGTAACGTGCCGCACTGGAGATGCGAGGTACCCTCATAGCAGGGAGCAATGTGCGTACCATGTCCAGGAGGTGTCGATGCTTCCGCTCGCCACCCCGTTCGCTGCGAGGTATATGGGCAGTGTAGTCCGATGAACTATGCCATGAGCCGACAGAGTTCCTCAATCGCTCTCGAGTGAACTCAAGTGCATTGTCCGTGCGAGGACTTTGACCATCGTCTCGCATCGGGTAATAATCTCAAGTAGAAAGTGCTGAACCCGAGAAAGTACCTCTTTTCGACTCTTTCGGGATATATGTCCAACTCGCCCGGGTGTAGTCATCGACGAACACCATGTAGTACTTTCCGCCCGTAGGTGATGGATGCGGGCCGGACCCCAAACGTCGCGGTGAACCAAGTCAAATCGGGCGATGGGTAGGTGGACCAAGTGCGCGATGGATACGACGATCTATGGTGTTTCCCCTAGTTCACAAGACTCACAATGAAACTCGGATAAGTTTAACCAAGGTAGAGTTTCTTTAAGTTTGACAAAAACTAGGGTGCCCCAATCGATAGTGCCACAAAAAGAGTCATGAAGGGAACTAGAGGAAGCAAGAGAGTGCAAAAAGGGCTTGAAGTCCCATAGAGGGAGAGTCAGCCACTAGCTCGTAGATGCCTCGTCCGGTTCTCACGCCCTGGCCCAATCCTCCCGCCCGTGTCGAGATCCTCGGAAGACGCAGTTGATGAGGAAAGAAAAACACACCACGGTGAAGGGCTTTAGTGATCGCACTAATGGACAAAGAAATTCGCAGGGAATCCAGAATATACGAGACGTTCGTAGAGGAAGGGAAGAGGTGGCACAGATCGGCCGTGAGCCAAGGACAGACAGAAAGCGACCGTCGCAATACTGACGTCGGGAATGGAGGTTTCGTGCCGATAAGCGAGTGAGGACAGAGGGAAAACCAGCCATATGGAGGATGCCCCCGAGTCAATAACCCAAGAAGTCATATGAGGGAGTTGAGATAGACGGCGTCACTGGAGAAGAGCCCCGTCCTCCCGCATATGACACCAAGCTGCTCGTCGGTGCCGCAAGACCGGGCGGATGGTGCCGTGGTCGGACAAAGTGAGGAGGCCCGTGATGCTTGAATGTGAGGCCAGCTCCAGGGAGATAGTGCGAGGCTGCCGTTCCCGACGCCGAGGGAGTAGTCGATGATGACCCGTCCCGCCGTGGGACAGAGTCGAGGATGTCTTGCCTCCGAGGCGGCCCATAGCCCAAGCGAAGCTTCCCCGAACTCCTTCCCAAAGCACTTCTCCGATGGGTGAGTCGTCTTCCCACGGTACTTACGTGGTGGATAGGAGTTCCGGTCTTCCCGAAGATGTGCTCTCGCCCGGGAGCCCCGCGGATGCAATGAGAAGCGAAGTCTCGAGGGGCTGGGAGGACCGGGAGGTGGGCGAGTCGTCTTGCACTCGAAGCGCGGCCGCAAAGATCTCCTCAGTGGGTAATACCCGGGATCCCCCAAGTACCTGTCCTCGGATCATGTCAGCCAACTCAGGACGTAACCCGCTAAGAAATGCTCCTGCTCGGAGCTCGTCGCGGTACCGTCGAAGTGTATCAAGATCCAAGATCAGTGGCTGATAAAGCTCGAGGTTAGTGAAGATGGCATCGATCGATCCATAGTAGCTCTGGAGAGTCCGTGCTCCCCGGCGACAAGCAAATAGCTCCTCATATAGGCGAACCTGTCCGGGCCGACGTTGCTCTTGTTGGCATACATCGTCTCCAACTTGAGCCACGTGGCGCGAGCAGATCGGGTCATGTTGAGTAGCTCCATGATCCGAGTCGCTACACTAGAGATAAGCCGAGAACATACCGCGGACTCCGACCGCTCCATTCCAAGTACTCACGGGTCCGATTCCTTCGGGCGAGGGATCAGCCCGGGATGATGCCGAGAGACCGTGGGCGTTGAGGAACTCCAGAAAGAGCCCCTCCAGGGCCCATAATTGGACCCATCAAACGTGTATGCCGAGCTTGGCTGTGGCACTCACGATAGAGTGCTTTCCTGATTGCCAAGGCAACCCCTGTCTCGAGAAGGTCTCGCTGAGTGACTCCGAGGAGGATGAGTGGGGCTGAGTAACATCGTAGGATGATGACATGGTGGTCGACTCGGCCATGAGAAGAGTAGCAGTGGTGAAGATGCAGAGTAGTGGAGGCGAGACGACGACGGCCGGGCTAGGGACGGAAAGCGGCCACACAGAGGCGTAGCAACGGCATGGCGTCGGAGGCAAATCGCAGAGAGGCGAACTGCCGGGGCAGCGAGGCGCGCAGGTGTCGTCGCGTGGATTGGCGTCGCCGTCGACGTGGGCGTCGTGGCGTTGATGCTCGCGCCGGCGGGCGTTGACGTCTAGGGCAGTGTGCGTTGACGTTGCGCGACAGGCGTCTGACGTTGGCAGCGAGGCGTCGACGCCTCAGCAGTGCGAAAGCGTTGACGTTGGCAGCAAGGCGTCGACGTCTGCAGGGCGGCAGGCAGGGCGTTGACGTCGGCGTCAGGGCATCGGCTGGCAGGGCGTCGGCGTTGGCGTCGGCAGAAGGTGGGTCGCCGAAAAACAGATCTCGTCGGGGAAGATGAATCGCCGGGGCGGTAGGAAGACAGATCTCGTCAGGGCGGCAGGGAGGCAGGGCGATCTCGTCGCAAGACATCGCAAGACGCCACAGGGCGGCAGGGAGACGGATCGCCGGAGGCAGGGCGGCAGGGCGGCGTCGAAAAATGTCGCAGGGCGACCTCGTCGCAAGACGTCGCAGGGCGGCAGGGAGACAGATCGCCGCCAGCGTTGCGAGCAGTGGCGGCTAGCCAGTGGGCAAGGCGGCGCAAGGCAAGGCGTCGCAGGCTAGGGCAAACCCTAGCTCTCTCTTCTCGTCCGCTCTGATACCATGTGAAGAGGAGGAACACGAGAGAGAGAAAGCCGAAGATAGAAGACGGCTAGGGTTAGAAATATAGAAAGTGTGATTTGATGTGTACATGCATGCGTAGATATATAGGAGAGAGAAGAGAGAGAAGAGAGAGAATGGGCTTTAGCCCAATAGGAGGGAGAGGGAGATAGACGTAGCTTTAACAGTGATGATATGGTTTTTGCTTGTCTGGTTAAAAAGACGGGATTTGAGATTGAAAACAATGCAATGCCCCACCACATTAATATGATTCGCCAGGATAAAAGCAAGCAAAGAGCAACTGGCAGGTTTCTACTTAAGGTATCTAATGGTATGAAGAACACGGATGAAGAGAAAGGAAGCGTTATCGCCAACTGTATGCCACTTTCTATAAGGGAGACCGTGGGAATATCATCAGGACTCCTATTATTCAGGAGAAGGGAAATGATAGCAGCATATGTTGAAAAACATTTTTCGAATTTGACTAAGAGTGAAGATGCAATCATCATGTCCAAGAACATGAAATCAAATCCTACGAGCTGTACTGCACTAAATGTGGGCCAAGTCCAAGAGCTTATTAATGAGCTTCCAAAGAGTGAAGAGATACTGCAAACCCAACTTACTAAGGATAGGGAGCATATTCTTAGCCTACCTCTTACAGTGTTAGCAGACTTGCTCTATTCTAGTTTTAATTCAAAGGAAAATAGGATTCTACTTGAGCATGTGGACTTGCTACCCACTAAAATTACAACAGAGGGTGTTGTGAGAAAATCTGAATCTATATGTGCAAGGCTTGCCTCAGCCATACCAAAAAATTAAAAAAACTAGATGATATCATAGTTATGTCCAAAGATAATTATCAAGAACCAGTACCAAGAGACTTCAATACTGAAAAAAAGTGAATGGAAAACTTCATTTCAGACTATTAGAGAGTTCTGTGAATTCTTGTTGATGAGCACAAAACATTCAAACCAACCAAAAATAATCTTGACAAATCAAACAAGAAGACTATACAGCAATCTAAATGGATATTTCATAATGATTGGTGTACTACCAAGTATTCAAGAGCTACTGAAGATTACAATACCCAGTTCAGGTAGTGAGAAACTACCACACCATAAATGTGCCAAAATAAGTTTCTGATTTTACTTGGTCAAGGTGAGGACATGGCTGGTATGACACTCATAAATGAGGGAATCAGCATGTGTGCACTTTTACAAATTATAATGGAGAAGCAGCATCGCAGTTGGAGGATGTACAAGGACAGTCAACACATACAATGCTATATTCATTGTCAAGATTGTATCAAGGGTCTGTTTTGCAGGTTACTTAAATATTCAAAGATGAGCTTGAATAGCCCATACCATCTTATTATCTTCAACCATAGAGGTGAACATAATAAAAGACTGCATGTTGTTGCAAGAATACATGAACAGTTGGTCTTTGCAATTGGACTACACATCTATTGGGACAAGTGTCACAATCTGGGAGAATCTATTGTAATTCCTTAAGTCATCGTGCATGCAAATGATATTATTGCAGACAAAGATATTACAGCCATCCACGATCTGACAATACCTCCAAATATCCATCGAGATCGAAGCTATCAAGGACCAGGATGGTTCCATATTCCATTTATAAAAAGTCATAGCTCCATGTTGACACTCTTTACTGATTGCAATGGTGACAGAAAAATTAGATGGAGTGAAGAACTAAGAATTACATTTTGGAAAATCGAGAACAAACATTTCACTGTTCTTGAACTCTATAAAATTATATAATGCATTTCAGAGTATACAATGATCTTTCGACTAGTCTGATTCAAGCCTTCCTATTCCAAACAGGAAAGCTTACCAACATACAAGGAGAGTGGAGGTGTAAGGAGTGAGAGAAAAAGTTGACTATTAATGAGATGGGGAAAAGCAAGGGGAGATTTTCTAATCCAACCTCCATGAAGCTGGCAAAGATGAAATACAACCTACAACATATAGGAAGATTTACTTTTGCTTTTGTCACTTCTGTCTCTGACACATGCATGCTGTCAGATTTGTATGTTCAAGACTTTTGTGTTGTCTTTTCATGGGTCAAATCACTTGGACGACCCTTACTTTCTGAGGCCTATATAAGGCCCCCATTGTAACACTGGAAGACACAATTTGAAGTTATCCCTTTTGAGAGCTTTGCTTTCTTCTCTTAAGTGTTCTCCATGTAAGAGAGTGCTCTGTGCTTGTGGATTCAAGTACACTCCTTGTGGATTCAAGGGTTGAAGAGGTTAGTTCTGTGGACTCAGAACCTAACCCTTCTTGAAGATCAAGTTTTGTGGATTCAAACCATTGTTCTTCATTGTTCCTGCGCTAAGGCTGCGTCACTCTCACTATGCAAACACTTTAAGAAGAGAGGGCTGTTGTCTCAAACTGGTGTCTTGGATCAAGATCATTATAGAATAAATCATCTTTCTCATATTGTTTGATCTTGTCACCCAGGTTTGAGTATTCTTTCAGAAATTTCTGTCTTCTTCTCTCGCTTGTTTTCTTTGCTGATTTCTTCTTTTTCGGTCACCAGTTGTCTTCCTCTTTCATTTTTGTTTCTTTTCTTTCCATTTGAACTGATTATCATCTGTCGTTGTTCATCGATTTGATTTTGCGAACTCTTCATCTTATCCTCAAACATTTATCAGATCTTCCGTGAAATCTTTTTCCATTTTTCATCTACTTACTTCAGTTGATTTGTTTTCATATATTTGATCTCTATTCTTGTCTTGTTTTTTAGTTTTCTTTTGTGATTAAGACCAAGTAATTCCAGTGCCTTTTTTATTCTTCAATTTCAATTGTGAACGCCATTATGAAATTTATCTCTCGAGACAGAAAAATCTAAAATGTACTCTATCAATTTTCAACTCACAATACCTATATCATAGTTTTCTTCTATTGTTCTTCCTATTGTTAGTGAGTGTTAATTTAATTCAAGGAGTGTATCATTTTTGTTGCCAACTCTTTTGCTGCAGTTAAAGAGATTTATATAACTATTGAAACTATGGTAGAGCATATATATATCTGAGATCATTTTGAATATTTCAATTTACTCATTTGTATATATATCTGAGATCGTTTGTCCATTTTTTATTCATAAATCAGTTTCTTTAGAGAGTTCAATTTTTCAGTTCAATATTTTTAAAATCCTTCACAGATTAATTCAATCTATCATCATTCATCTTAGAGTCATTTAAATTCCTAAATACTTCTCGTTTTTTCCTAAAATTGATTGATTATCTCTTTTAAACATCAATACAAGTTTATCTTATCAGTCAAAGTCAAAATAGTTATGTCTAAGTAAATCTTGAATATTCGAAGGCAAAGTTAGTTCAGTCTAAGTTTGTCTTCCCAGTCCAAGTCAAATTAGAATAGTCCAAGTCAAGATTTCCGTCACAGTCAACTAAAGGGGTCAAAATAAACCCTAGTAGACCAAAGTCAAGTCAAAGGCTCAAAGTCAACTTAATTCGGTAAAAGTCAACTTAGAAGGTCAAAGTTGACCAAAGTCAATTCAAAGGGTCAAAGTCAACCTAGGAAATCAAAGTTGACCAAAGTCAACTCAAGGGGCATAGTCAACCCAAATTAGTTAAAGTTGACCAAAGTCGAGTCAAACGGTCAAAGTCAACCCTAATTGGTTAAAGGTCAACAGATAGTCAAAAAGTCAACACTAAGTTAAAATGTCAATAGTAAGTTAAAAAGTCAACCCTAGGTCAGAAAATCAACTCTAGAAGTTGTTGTCTTGTGTGTCTCACTTATTATTGAATCCATTCTCACTTATTTGTCATCATCATCTCATATAGCTATCAGCATTTAGATAAACATACTCTTGCATTCACACACACAAAGATCAGGAGTGTCTCATTAGTTGAGACAAGAAGGAGTCCAGACTTGGGGAGCAAGATTACCAAGAGGAGCTTGAAGATGAAGTCTCGTTTTACTAGAGGTTGGCGACACTAGAGGGAAGGCACGATAGGGCTTGAAGGGATGCACGATTGTGTGGAGATCGGCTTGAGGGAGTCAGGGCGTCCAGGAGCCGAGGAGGTCGAGGCTTAGAGGGTAGTGTCGTAGGGTCAAGTAAAGGTGAGTGTTAGGGTTGCCGCTGGGGGGCAAACCTAAACCCTTGTATTGAACATTTTCCTTGACCCATTTAAAGAGTGAGAGGATTAGGTTTCTTTTGGTGAGGATTGAGGCTCCGAGTTGACAGTACTCGGGATTGGACTAAGAGACGTTAGGTCCCTAACCAGTATAATAATCCTTGGTGCACAGTGAGGACAAGAAGTGAGTGCTTAACCAACGAATCTAAAAGAAAATTAAAAAACATAAAGAGTAACATGTAAAACCTAATTCACCCCCCCCCTCTTAGGTTAAATCACCACCTTATTGGGACTTTCACAATTGACGGGGAAAATTAGGTCGAAATTCATGAGAATTTTGTTTTGAGCCATGTGAATCAAACATTTCATAAGTGTTATTTTTGTTTTTTGTGAATTCTAATCAATTATTCGATTGGATCTAATCTGATCAACATTGAAAATTGATCAAAATAGCCATACCCTATCTATGCTTATCTCTCTTCCCTTTGCCGATTTTATGTGCTCTTCACTATTTATCTTATAATTGTGTAAATATTTGGGTAAGGTCCATCCATCTTTATGTGAGTTTATGACATATTTATATTTCAAAATTGGCAAAATCTATAATATTTGCTCTAAAGATCCATCTATTGCCACTCTCTCAATTTTCTTTGAATTTCTATCCTCCTTATTTCTTTAGGAATTCTTATCATTCCTCTCTCTCTTTTAATTCTCTTTGAAACTCTCTCCCAGACCCTCACTAGCTTTGCAATAATCACACAATAACACCTTTATGGAGTCATTCGATGGAGTTAATTCTCATTGACTGTAGTATTACTAAATAGATTTTTTCATTTCAATATATTTTTAACATTACAAATTTCACAAAAGTTTCATTTGTGGGAGTCTTGAGGTAATGTTTAGATTTAAAAGTTTATTGAGATATGTCTAGGTTTGGATTTTGGAAAAAAAGAAGGAATGGGATCAAGAATGTAGAGCGCTTAGGGAGAGGAAAAGAGATTTACAAAGATAAAGCAGAAGAGAGACTTCATGAGAGGCATCAAAGAGTATTCTATGTTCTTTGAATGAAAATGTTAACCTTTCTAAGTGAATAATATATTCAAATCATTTTTTTCTAGATGCTATGCATATTTTTCTCACTTTTTTGTATCATGTAGATGCACTTCCCTATTTTAGCTAATCACATGAACAGTTCCAAAGGCGCGACTTCACGAGCGAAGTAAATCAATTTATTGTAGATATTTTATTATTCAAGGGTTTTCCTTGAAATTTTTTTTTATTCTCTACCATTTTTATTTACTTTTCTCTCACTATTGCACATTGCTCATATATTTCTCATATTTTTTATATAAGTTTTTGTCATTAGAAACATTTGCAATGTCTATTTGATCATGAAGCAATTATTGAGCACATGATTTTCATCATTGCCCACTAGCTTTCATCATCCATCAATTGCACCCTATTTATGATAATTTTTGTTGCATAAGTGATCTCTAATTGAGCCAAAAGCACTAACTATGATTTTAGGTGCATAGCTGATATTTAGAAATTATAAATACCTTAATTTTTATCTAATATCAATTATGTGAATTTTATACATTTAATTTTACAATCATGAAGCATCAACGACCTCAAATAGATATCACTCAAGATGAGGTAACTTATAATTTATTATTGTACTTAATTTCTCGTTGATCATATATGAAACATTTTTTCTATTTTAATAACAAAAAGTGTTTGTAATCATCTTTCATCTACATTTAGCATATTTGCCTTAAATGATGCAAAGACACATATTTCCACAAGTGTGAGCACTATAAATTCTTCACAACATCATAAAAGTCTCTCTATATTGGTCTACTATACAAAGAATAATAATGGTGATTATTGTTGCAACATTTGTAAGCAAAGCACCCCCTCGAGAGAACTGATAATAAAGAGAGACAAAACAAGGAAGCCCTATAGCTCTATGGAAAACACTTGGAAAAGTTTCATCGCTCTATCTATAAGGATCTCAAGCCTTCATGTACTCTAAATCCACTAACCAATTTTTTTCCAAAACAAAGTAAATATTTAGGAAGGACTCAAGAGCTCACTGAGGAAAGATGTATTGACTTAATAATCAAGAATGATACACCCTTTGCGACACTTGAGAATCCAAAATTTGAAGCTTTTTGTTCCTATTTTTCGTAATGTGTTGTGTCCCTTTCGAAATGGAAACACATTACGATGTGACATCTTTAGTAAAAGTTTGATGATGAAAAGGTGAAAATGTGACAATTTTTTCAACCAATTGAAAGAGTGTCACTCATAGTAGACACTTGGACTACCACAAATGGTGTGGCAATACTTGGGTATCAGGATTCATTGAATTGACGATATGTGGAACCTTCATGAACTATGTTCTTGCTATTAAAGAATTGTGTGAATCTGATAGATGTGTACACATGACAAAAGTGTTGCATGAAGTGCTTGTTGATTATAATTTGACGGACAAAGTAAGAATTTTTTATGTTTGTTTACTTTTTGTACTAAATACTTGTTTTTCCTTATTTTGCAAAGTTATGCGCGATCACTGTTGATAGTGCAAGCAACAATAGGACTATGGAAGAATGCTTGGAAAAATTGTTGAAAGGTTCTAGTTTAAGGTTCACCAAGAATATCTCACACCTTGCATAGCCCATGTTCTCAATCTACCCATACAATGTGGCTTAAAGGAGCTTGGTAATGACGAGTCATATTCAGATAGTGAGGATGACGACAAACATATAGAGGGACTAGAAGCCATTAGTCAAAAACCATTTGGTGAGATTCTTCATAGACTTCAAAAACTTATTATTATAGTTAATCATTCTCCTAAGAGGATTCATCACTATAAGAATTTGTGTGAGGAGTTAGAAATGTCAAATAACAATATTCTTGTTCATGATGTCCGAGTTAGGTGGAATTCAACATATGATATAATAGAGGCTGCTTAGGAAAAAAGAGAAGTGTTGAAGGCAAAGGGGAGTGGCCATCTAAATACAATTAAAGAAAACTTTTTAATTGAGAATGAAGAATGTGAGCTCTTAAAGATGTTTGTAGATGAACTCTTGGCTTTCCTTGAGGCAACTCAAGTATTTTCTAAGTCAAAATCAATTACATAGCCAAATGCATCGGGAACTTTATGGACTTCTAGTTAAACGATTGGACTCGTAAATTTTTGAACTGGATCATCATCTCCAAGATTTTATAGGGCCAAAAATGATCAATGACCAAGAAAAGGCACTAAGGTGCGCATACACAATGATGAAGGAGAAATTGCTAAAATTTTATAAGCAAGTGAGGAGAAAGCATTTTTTTTTCTATTGCCAGAGTGCTAGACCCTAGATTCAAGTTGGGACATATTCTTCATGATGACCACAATTTTTTTATGAAAACTTTACATAAGATGCTTGAATCAGTGCATATCATGGAAGCTTTGAGTTTTATGCCAATTGATGATCATTTGGCTTCATTGAGTCACAAGCCTTTAAAAGTAATGATGCAATTTATGGAGCCGTAATTAAATAGGAGCACATCACTAGATGAGAAAATCAGCAAAGGTTGAATTAGAGGATTTACTTATTTAAGTCATGCATTGATTGCTTACATGAAAACCCATTACAATGGTGACACAAGAGAGGATCTAAAAAATATCCATGGATTTCAGTGCTCACCAAAGGAGTTCCTTTCTATTTTGTCATCGAGCTCTCCTTCTTAGCATATTTTTTCTATAGGTCGAGGATTATCACATTTAGAAGAGGAAGGTTAGTGTACAACACTATATCTGATTTCATGACCCTAAAGTCTTGGAGTTGCGAAGATGCCATTGAAGATGATGAAATTGTTTTAGAAGTTGAAGAAAGTATACTTATAAAATTATAATTTCTTTAAAAACTCTATTGTTTGTTCTCTTGAGAACCTAAAACTATGATTTATTTTTTTTAATGGCCAATGTTTAACTATTTTCGACTTTTATCTTGAATTCTTGATATGTTATATATATGTTATTAGGAAGTGATGATCTCTTGTAATTTTTTTGTTAAACATGTATATATATACATATACAAATTTTATAATAATATATTATAAGAATCTTAATTTTTGTTCAATGTAAATAATAGATTACCAAAATTATAGGTTTAACCAAATAGACACCAGACAATACCGTCACTAACACCGAATCAATATTGACACTAGAACTGAAGAACCCTATACAGGAGAATAATACGTACTTTATCTGGGAAATGATTTCAAGATTTTTAGACAAATGCATGATTCAATTAATTATCTATTAACACAAAGGGAGAATGAAAACTAGACTGCCCAAACATTTAATTCTTTAGTGACCATTTGCAAAAGGTTCCAAAGTAGAATTATGATAATAGAGGTAAAATGATACTTGATATAGGAATTGACTTTTCATATTATGAAAATAAAAGCTCATTTCAATGTACAATCAGCTTGTGTTTGATCTTTGACAAGTTTTATAGCACTACAATGCCTTAAGGGAAAATATGTGTCTTAATAGGAAAATTGCACAATACACAAATATTTGTAGGCATTGTTGATGTTCCCATTGACCATTTGAGATGTTTACAAAAATTTGAGAACTAAAGAAGAAAAGCAGAGAATAAAATGTAGACGTTGTGGGGGAGAGAAACCAACATTTACATAAATTGAATATTAAGAGTGGTGTACATATTTGACTATTAGAACCTAGAAACACACAATGGTAACAAAAGATACACAAATTGACAAAGTGAATGCTTTGCACGCAATGAGTAAACTTGTATATTTTTATACATATCACAAGTAATAATTTGATGATGTATGTAAGCTCTTAAAAAATAATATCAATAAATAAATTTTAAAGAATAACAATCTCATAAAAATAGTGAAAATTTTGACGACTTACTATATGAGTACTTAGAAAACAACATAACTTCATGAATCTTATGTCCAAAATATCAAGATGCATCATTTTGAAAGCTAATTATGCACAGATCATAACTATTAAATTCTATGAGATTAGCCTCATTTTATTTGAGATCTCAGATATTTCCAAAAAAATATTTAGAGAAAATATTTTTAAAACTAAACTTTGACATTATCTACTTTTTTAAAGCGACTTTAGACTATTTATAGTTAAATATTTATTCTTGTGTTTTTATTAAATAAAATTTCATAGATTGGTAGATAATTTTATTTCTAATAAAAGAAGATTACATTACAAGGAGTTTTATTTTAAAAGATATAAATTTTCTAATTTTTTGGGATTTTTTTGTAGAATTTTTTTCTAAATTAAAAATTAAATTTTTTTATGAATTTATTTTTTTATTAAAAATCATTGAAATTTTTATTTTTTTCAAGTGTGTGTTGAGGTGTCATGCTTACATGTAGCACATGCTTGCATGGAGACATGTGGTGGGACTAATAGCTGCCACATGGCACACAAGTGGTGTCGCTTAAGGGGAGTATTAGCTTTTGATTGATTTTTAAATTAATTCTACCCCAAAAATTTATTTATTTTTCAAATGTGGGACTATGTTTCTCTATTTTCATTGCAGTGACATGGGAGACATGGGGCATTTGATCTCTAGATTAAATCGTGATCATCAATTGTTACTTAAAGAAGAGATACGTGATAGTATCTCATTGAACAATTATTCAAGTTGTAATTGATGAACTTTATTTTGGGATATTTATAATTATTTGTTTGAATCAATTTCATATACAAAAACTTATATTCTTCACTTTGTATAATGATAAAATAAGGATTAAATCCTCAAGGAGCATAGGTAATAAGATTAATAGTTTTTAAAGAGCAAAGATACTATTATAGGGAAAACAATGATAGAAAGGATTTTAGAGAAATATATGATGATCTCGATTACACGTGTTTTTTGTCGTTGTTGTATATCAATTTCATGTAATAAAATTTATATTTCCTTACTTAGTATACTGTGAGCAAGGGCCGAATCCATAGGGAGTTGAGATAACGAGATTAGATGCTCAAACAAAAGGTAAGAGCATGACAAAAAACAAGAGTGCGCAAAGAAGTGCGAGCGTTAATGGGGCATTTATAGATGAATATAAGTGATAATTTTTAGGTTTCTTTTTTAATTAAGAAAGAAATCAAAATACAAATGAAAAAGTAATTTAAAAAGAAATGAAATGGGGGTGAGATGATGGCAAGGTGAGAATAGTGGTTGGCGGTAATGACAGATTGATGGATCGATGTGCAATACTAGGGAGAGAGAGTTGCGAGTTTAGATGACGTCAAAGCTACTACATTAAAAGAAAATACAAATAACACACAAATTTATTATTTATGGAGATGAACACAAACAAGAACTCAATCCAAATTGTCATACGAACCTCGTCGTCATGCCCGTCCTAGGTCGTGTGATGCTAAATCCACTCCAATCGCATTCATCGCTTGATTTATTCTCCACTAAAAGATTGAGCATCACGAAATGCTCTCCTTGGGTCTTAACCTCCTTTCCTCTTCCTTAAAAGGTTCACTTGAAGGAGTTCTCAACGTTATTGAAGTGTGTAGCTTCTAGCAGTATCCACATGATTGTTGGATGGTTAGATCTCATCTTTAAAGTTCTTCATCAAGAGAAAAAGAGAAGATCGGAAAGAATTCTCACAAGGGTTGCAAGAGCACCATGAGTTATGGTTGTTCTCTCCCTATTGATAGACATTTGATATGTGATATTTTTATTGATAGACATTTGATATATAGATATATATATATATATATATATCCACCAATATATGTAGATCTTATATGTGTAACCCTCTAATTTTATATATCTCATTGGTTAATAACTCTATAGACCTAATAATATGTTATTAGTCAACCTTTATTAATTACCGATATTAACATATACATAAATAAATTAAAGATCAATTTAACTCAATCGACAGCTTGAGTAGCCAGCCCATTGGGTGCCAAGCTATATCACGTACTTTTAGAGATATGAAGTATATAAGAATTCTTATATGAAATCATGTAGTCATTGATTGTCATATTTATTTACTCCTTTGTCGGCACGAGACTCTTGAATGACTTAGGATATGATCAACTGTCAAACACTAATTAGTCGGTTAAATTAAAACTGATATATAAAGAAAATTATCATAAACTCAATCTCTATTATTTCCATTACCTTGGCCAAAGGTTTCATCACTTCTTATTCTTTGAGTAAATTTTCTTAAGTGGTGAGGGCGAATGGCCTCATATTCACTGCATAATCATCTTCGACGACTTCATATCGTATCTAATAAATCACATTTTAGAAATTATAATTATAACACAGTCATCTATCTATAAGATGTCTTTAGTATTTTAAGTCAAAAAAATCACTCGACACTGATCAATTATATATAAAATTATTAAAAAATTCATACGAATCAATTTAATAAACTTTTTCTTTAAAGATTACCCACTAAATATCATCAATGTCTTCAAATCGATGGCTACAAGATCAACCTTACGTATTATATGAGTTAGATCAAATAATATTATTTGTTTCGTATCATTCAACATCATTTTTTAATATCTCATTTATATGAATATTTATAACATGTATTTAAAAACGTATTATACTATAATCTAATCATAATTCACTATAAGAAGAATGGAGTATATATTGGCTGGTAGATCAGCACCCAAGGCAAGCTGCCATTAGATATTGGTTGTTGGCCAAATAATTCAAAATATTTTTTTGAATATCTCATGAATATGAATATTTAGAGCATATATTTAAAAATTATTATATTATAATCTTATGATAATTCACTATAAGAAGAATAGAGGATACATTGGCTGGTGGATCAGAATAGAGGATACAGTTGGACAAGACCGGTGGCTGTATATGCCGTCGGCCGCTGAGATCCAGTCGGCAATTGGTAGCAAGCCATTGGCTGGACAGACCGGCAGCTGAAGGCTTCCTTCCATCGACTGAGTTGCTAGCCCCTGGCTCGTCGATGGTTGCCGTTCGGAAGACGAGAGGAGGGAGGATCGGCGAGACGACGACGGCGAGACCAAAGCCATCAAGAACAATCCCTAACCTCACTCTGTGAAAAGAAAATTACATTCATTGAGAAAGAGGGGGGTTGCCCTTACATGCATTGCTAGCATGTGAAAAGAAAATCAATGCATTGAGATAAAGACGAGCGAGGGGGGGCTGCCCTTTCCACAAGAGAAAGAGAGAATTACAGACTGGCCATTAAGGCCCATTAAGGTCTAATTCAAATATTTCAACTTAGTCGGACAATATTTCAACTTAAGAAATTTACAAGGAGATAATCGTAAAACTACAAGGACACTCTTCCATCTTTCGTCGCCGAGAGATGCTCTGTTACGGAGAAGCCCTAGCTGAAGTGATCGCGTAATCTAGTTTCGAAGGTCGGTGATTGCGCTCTTTGCGCAGTAAATATCTAGCTTCTGAGTGATGGGCTCCGGTGAGTATGCTGGTTTGTTTATTACATAATTCAACCTGTGACCGCGGTGATTTTTTTTGGTTTTTTCGTGTTTTTTCTTAATTTTTGTTATGCTTGAACATTTAGGCTCGTCTGATTTTCGTTCCGGAACTTTACTTTCTCGTGTCTCCTTCCAGTGACATTTGGAAGTCTATGAAGCTAAATTCTCTCTCGTTTGTCGAGTATCTGAGATTACTTTGAATTATATTTTGTCTAATTCGGACTCCATTTTAGTTATTGATATAATATTTAAAAAATTTCAATTGCCAACTCTAAATTAGGACTTCAAATGACAGGCTTTGGGGATTTTTTTATACTTTCTTTTAGTTGAGCTGTGTTGTGGAGGGCCAGATTTTCAGGTTATCTACTTATAAAAATTTTTGTGTGGCTTCCAGATGCAGATATGGAAGACTATGGTTTTGAGTACTCAGAAGAGGAGCCAGAGGAACAAGATGTCGATATTGAGAATCAGTATTACAATGCCAAAGGTAATTTTCTGTAATTTTGATATGCGGGTTTATGCATTTTGAATTGTGACTTTCCTTGTCAATTTAAAGGTGCATGAACTCAATAAAATTACTTTTGAAATAGAAATTTAGTTACAACTATAAAAAATGAATAATATTTGTCCATCTGCCTCTTTATAATATTTACAGAGCTTGAGGTTGACTGTTTTCATCTCTCTGAATCTACTTTTATCTGAGCTAAGGACGATAGTTTTCTGATTTTTCTATATAAAAGACATTGCAGATAGTCACATACTCACTTTCTTGTTTATATCAGAAGAGGAATATGAGGATAGAATGGCGATCAATTTTATCTTCTGTTCAAACAACTTCTATACAATGTCATGTTTGCCCGCTTGATGTAACAATTTTCTAGCGTATCATTGTCCATTTCATGGCCACTCTTGAGACATCACGGGGCAAGTGGGCATAATTTGAAATTCTGCCACGCTTCTCTGCTTGCATGTCAGTTTTCAGCTAGTTTTCATGCTATTTACCATCAGTGTTGCAGTTAGGGTTCCACAAAGACCGACCGAGGTTCGGTCAACCGGACCGGACCGAGACCGTCGGTTCACCAAAATGGGCCTTTGACGGTCTCAGTCCCGATTCAGTCCGGTCGACTGATATATTCGGTCCTGGACCGAATGAAAAAAATAAATTCGGTCTCTGAACGCAGAGACAAGACAGAGACAGAGAGTGAGCATAGAGAGAGGAAGAGAGAGAGGGAGAGTGCGAGAACATGTACCTGAAGCCACGGAAGAAATTGATGTGAACCGCCTGCAAGAAATGAACCCTAAGTCAAACTGCCAGTTCTCTACCGGAAATTCTACAATTTAGTCAATTTGCAATGTAAACGGAAATGAGCTCTCCAAATTGCAGAATTCAGATGAACTTGTATCTCTAGGGCAGGGAGCAAAGCTGACTCACTAGGGAGGCATAGAGGAAGAGGCCGAGGAAATAAGGGATCCTGGATACGCAGTCAAAAGCTGCCGTGGATCTCGGTCCAAGCCATGGCTGCAACGGTGGGCACAGCGGCGAATAGGAAGAAGACGGGATGAAGCTCTTTGGGAAGGGTCTCAGTGGTGGGAAGCCGCTGGTACAGGGTAACTAGGAGCATGGCGTAGTGGGTGAGCCCCACGGAGAAGAAGAAAATCGGCCCCTCTTTAAGCCCCAACAACGCCCCCAGAAGCACGCCCACAAAATTTCCGACTATGGAAAGATGGTTTGACGGATTGGCCACCATGGAGAGCCTTCTCCTTCTGCCGAACATCCATTGCCCGTAGATCTTGAGCTCCAGGCAGAGGATCGGCGCCATGAGAGCATGCCACACCATGACAACGCGGTCACTTTTGTGATCCACTGGAATCGACGAGGGAAGCTCCAGGAGGAGGAAGAGACAAGCCACCCAGGGCGCGAAGAAGAAGCTGACCCTGACGGGATGGTTAAACTCTCGGGGAATGGCCTCAAAATAGAAGAAAGCCTTGAGGGCATAAGTGACGGAGACGGCCACCACGAGGAAAACTGCTAGTTAATTAAACTTCTAGGTGGAAAATTTTTTGACATTTGAAACTAGTTTTTGATATTTTAAAATTTTTTACATTTGAAAAGTTTGAGACCGAAATTAAGACCAAACCGAACCGTGACTGAGGTTGACCGAGACTGAGACCGAATTAAGGTTTGGACCGAGTATTGTGCCAAAAACCGGACTGGACCGGAACCGTTGAACCCTAGTTGCAGTGCCATACTAGAATACCTGTATTATGGAATTTTCATATTATCATGACTTAATTATAAAATTTATGAAATATACTTCTCTTTAGGCTCTAGCATGTGATCTCATGAATTCTTCTGAATTTTGACCTTTTATATTTTCCGGTGTCATCAGCTTATTCATATGATCTACGTGGTTGTTCTTGTAGAATCCAAACCTTTTTTCTTTTCATGTGCATGTTATGAATTATTCCTATTGTAGACTTTTGACCTACAACTCATCATTAATTAGTGCATCAATTAAACTTGTCATGTCTGCAGGTTTAGTGGAAACTGATCCTGAAGGAGCACTGGCTGGTTTTTCGGAAGTTGTTCGGATGGAATCAGATAAAGCAGAATGGTGTGTATTTTAATTGATTTCCCAGAGAAATATAAGTATCTGACTTTTTATCTAATATGGTGCTTACATAGAAATTTTTGTGGAATTATTACTTTCTATTGATCAGGGGATTCAAAGCTCTGAAGCAAACTGTCAAACTTTTCTACCGTCTTGGACAATATACAGAGATGATGGAAGCATATCGGGAAATGTTGACATACATCAAGTCAGCTGTGACGCGAAATTACAGTGAGAAATGCATAAATAATATCATGGATTTTGTCTCTGGATCTGCCAGCCAAAACCTTAATCTCCTACAAGAGTTCTATCAAGCGACATTGAAAGCTCTGGAAGAAGCCAAAAATGAGGTTGCTCTCTCTCTCTCTGTCTCTGTGTGTGTCTATGTCTCTCTGTTTAGGAGCCTCTCTTTCTCTTTTTCTCCCTCTCTGTCTGTTTCTCTCTCCCCCTCCCTCTCTCCGTCTCTCTGTTTAGCAGAATCTCTCTCCCTCTCCTTCTCTCTGTCCCTCTGTTTTGCAGAATCTCTCTCCCTTTCTCTGTCTCTCTCCCTTTCTGTCTATGTCTCTCTCCCCCTCCCTCTCTCTCTCTGTTTACCTGAATATCTCTCCCTTTCTCTCTCTCTGTCTCTCTGTTTAGCTGAATCTCTCTCCCTTTCTCTCTCTCTGTCTCTCTGTCTAGCAGAATATCTCTCCCTTTCTCCCTCTCTCCCCCTCTCTGTCTGTCTCTTTCTCCCCCTCCCTCTCTCTGTCTCTCTGTTTAGCAGACTCTCTCTCCCTTTCTCTCTCTCTCCCCCTCTCTGTCTAGGTCTCTCTCCTTCTCCCTCTCCCTCTCTCTGTCTCTCTGTTTAGCAGACTCTCTCCCTTTCTCTCTCTCCCCTCTCTGTCTATGTTCCTCCCTCTCCCTCCCTCTCTCTGTCTCTGTTTTGCAGACTCTCTCCCCCTTTCTCTCTCCCTCTCTGTCTATTTTCCTCTCTCCCCCTCCCTCCCTCTCTCTGTTTGGCAGCCTCTCTCTATCTTTCTTTCTCTCCCTCTCTGTCTGTGTCTCTCCCTCTCCCTCTCTCTGCCTCTCTGTTTAGCAGCCCCTCTCTCTCTTTCTCTCTCTCCCTCTCTGTCTATGTCTCTCTCTCCCCTTCCCTCTCTCTGTCTCTCTGTCTCTCCCCCTCTCTGTCTATGTCTCTCTCTCCCCTTCCCTCTCTCTGTCTCTCTGTCTCTCCCCCTCTCTGTCTATGTCTCTCTCTCCCCTTCCCTCTCTCTGTCTCTCTGTCTCTCCCCCTCTCTGTCTATGTCTCTCTCTCCCCTTCCCTCTCTCTGTCTCTCTGTCTCTCCCCCTCTCTCTCTTTCTCTCTCTCCATCTTGTCAATGGATGGTAACTTGATCTTCCCTTCTTCATCTCAGAGACTATGGTTCAAGACCAATCTTAAGCTTTGCAAGATCTGGTTTGATACTGGTGAATATGGTCGTATGAACAAGGTATCTGTTATTATTTAAAACGATTTTCAATGCATTTTTTTTATTAATATGAGAAAATTCAATCATAATACACTTATCACTCTAACTTGTAGATATTGAAAGAACTTCACAAATCATGTCGGAAGGAAGATGGCTCTGATGATCAGAAGAAGGGTACCCAGCTTTTAGAGGTTTATGCGGTTGAGATCCAGATGTATACAAAGACAAAGAACAACAAAAAACTCAAGGTGACATTGTTTAGAAATTATCAGTAAACACCTGTCAAATCAATTATTCATTTATGAAAATAAAATAATTGAATATCTATATTTACATTTAACCCTTTAAATTCGTTTGTGAAAAACATTGATTCAATTTACTATCAATGATATATATATATATATATTGCTATTTTATAAATTATTATTTTCCTGAATTGGTTGAAATTTTTCCAGCAACTTTATCAGAAGGCGCTGTGCATAAAGTCAGCGATCCCACATCCACGAATCATGGGGATCATCCATGAGTGTGGGGGGAAGATGCACATGGCTGAAAGGCAGTGGGCAGAGGCGGCCACTGATTTCTTTGAAGCCTTCAAGAACTATGACGAGGCTGGCAACCATCGTCGAATTCAATGTCTCAAGTAACATTTCATAAAAGTGAAGGCCAAATTTTTTTCTAATGACGTCATTTGCCTTCTCAAAACATGCATATCCACCTATCTCCATTTCTTTCTCTTTTCCTCTCTCTCTCTGTGATTCCTAGAGTAATTCTTTGATGTATAAAAAGTACTTTGTTTTCTTACCACACTCTTTCTTTTATCCTGTTTTCTGTCTCCATCAGTTCTTCTGCACCATCAATCTTTATGCCACTCCTTTCTCTTCTTTTCCATCTCTTTGTCACTTTCTTTCCCCTCATGTCTTCTGAAGTGAAATACTTTGTTTTCTGTCTTTATGCCGCTAACCAAATTGAAGTAAACTTCTACTCTCTCTATACCAATTTCTCTCCACCCATGTCCTTTTATGTTTACTACTCTCTCTCTCTCTCTCCATCCCTCCCTCCCTCCCTCCCCCTCCCTCCCTCCCTCCCCCTCCCTCCCTGCCTCCCTTCCTCTTTTATTCTTGTAAATATTTTGTAATATTGTGTCATGAACATTTTTCAGATATCTGGTGCTGGCAAACATGTTGATGGAATCAGAGGTGAATCCCTTCGACGGCCAGGAGGCCAAACCGTGAGCTTTTCGAAAACCCCCCTTCAATCCATTAATTCTCCTTTTCTGTTCCTTACTCTCTCTCTCTCTCTCTCTTTCACTCTTCCAGATACAAGAATGACCCAGAGATCCTGGCGATGACCAATCTCATTGCAGCCTATCAGCGTAATGAGATCCTGGAATTCGAGAAGATCTTGAAGGTCAACAATTCTCTCGACATTCTGATCCCTAATCACCTCATTAATCTCTAAAAATACTTCAATTAATGCAATCAGAGCAATCGGAAGACAATAATGGATGACCCATTTATCCGTAATTACATTGAGGATCTTCTCAAGAACATCCGCACTCAGGTCCTCCTGAAGCTCATTAAACCCTACACAAGAATCCGTCTCCCCTTTATTTCCGAGGTTAACTCATGTGATCCCTAATTTTTGTTCTTCTACACCATTCATTATTATGCGATTTTTATTCATTTTTGCTTGGTCTCCATTAACAGGAACTTAATGTGCCTGAGAGAGACGTTGAGCAGCTCCTGGTCTCGTTGATTCTGGATAACCGCATTAATGGTCACATTGACCAGGTCAACCGCCTCTTGGAATGTGGAGACAGGTACTTTTGGTCAACCGCCTCGTTCGATTTGTCGAGTTGTTGACTTCTGGTTTGGGTGGTTTTCAGGTCCAAGGGAACGAGGAAGTATGCAGCTATCGACAAGTGGAATACTCAGCTCAGGTCCCTCTACCAGACCATATCGAACAAAGTGGGTTGACCAAGTCAAAAGTTGACTTTTTGAAGAAATGAAATGGACCCCAAGAATGAAAATTTCGAAGTTGACTGAGAGGTCTCTGGAGAGTGCAGTGTCGCCATTTTTCGACGTGGGTTGTAGAAAATTTGTGGGCCCAGACAATTTTAGTTAAAAAAATTACAAAAATTCAAAAAACGAATTTTTTTCATCTCATTTGTAGGAAATAATTTGCAAAAATGAAAGCGGGCGCAGGTTGAAGGAAATTTGCGGGACAATTAAACGAAAAAATAATTACAGAAAAGTGGCACGAATCTAAGGAAAAGGATTTCTTTGCAGAAATTTATGGGCCAGAATCGGAATATCTGGGCTCAAGACAGGACGGCTGTCGGAGTGCCACGTGGCAGTTGTTTCGTTGACTGGTGGCGGGTTACACATCATTCAGCTGTTCTTTGCAATATTACATATAATATCAATATATATACATATAATGAATGAGGGAGACAACTCTGTCGCCATTCTGAACATCACTTCCTTTTCTAAGACGACATCTCAATTTTATAGCATTGTGTATCCTCTTTTCGGCGAATAACTGAGTAATTCTCTTTCTTGCTGAATGCCGAAATGTTCTTTGCTTGGAAAATCTCTGACTCAAACGCAATCTTTGAGTGCTTCTATGCATTCCGCCAACAATTTTGGACGATTATCCTCATTCTATTGTTCTTATATTCCCTCGGGGGAAAAAGAATTTCTCAGCGGAATATATCTCGTTAGGGTTTATCCTTTTCTCCTTTTCTTTGACTCTCCCCTACTTGCACTGCTGCATGCTGCTCAGAACTTCCGATTTTTCAGTATGAACGTCTTATTGGAGGTTCTAATCGATCGTTTACTTGAATTTCGTTTTCAAAAATGTTTCTATTCGTTTTCAGATTTTTTGCTTGAAGTTCAAATGTTGATGAATTTAGATGGTAACTACCGAGCCATGCAGCTCGAGATTTCGAGCGTTATTTCATTTAATTGTGCTGTTATATCTAATTTTGGTGTACTATTTAGTTATGAATAAATCACGTCTGAAGCATAAAGTGGGAAATTATGAGCTGGGTAGAACAATCGGTGAAGGAACATTTGCAAAAGTCAAGTTTGCCAAAAATCTAGAGAGTGGAGAGCCTGTAGCCATCAAGATTCTAGACAGAGAAAAGATTCTTAAGCATAAAATGGTCGAGCAGGTTTTCCTTAGATCCCAATATCATCCTCATTTTTTTTTATTTCTTTATCGATGAATGAAAATGCATAAAAAATTCCCACATCTTAATCCAACAGATCAAAAGGGAGATTTCCACAATGAAGTTGATAAAACATCCTCATGTTGTTCGCCTACATGAGGTTTGATCTTCTTGGCAAAAGCTTTTATGCTCTATTCTTTGTTTTACTAATCCTTAAAAGAAATCTCTTCATATTTTAGGTTATGGGCAGCAAAACCAGAATCTTCATTGTTTTGGAATTTGTTACTGGAGGAGAACTCTTTGATAAAATAGTAAGTTTTGATCCTTTGACTTATGGTGAATGATATCTTAGATAATTCTAATTTTATGTTTAATGAATATAAGGCAAACCATGGTCGGATGAGAGAAGAAGAAGCGCGAAGGTATTTTCAACAGCTGATCAATGCTGTTGACTATTGTCATAGCCGCGGTGTTTACCATCGAGACTTGAAGGTTCAATCTTTTTTTGGCTTTTTTTTAATGAAATGATCTTAATTTTCTGTCTCTTTATCTCCTCAGCCAGAGAATTTACTTCTTGATTCTTGCGGGAATTTGAAGGTTTCTGACTTTGGTCTGAGTGCTCTCTCTCAACAAGTCAGGGTAATGCAATGAAATTCTGTGTAAATTATTTATCAAAATATGGTCTCATAAGAACCTGATTATTCATCATTTCATCTTTTCTATCTGCGATCGTTGATGTATCCTCTCAGGATGATGGTCTCTTTCACACCTCATGTGGAACTCCAAATTACGTTGCTCCTGAGGTCAAATAAATTCCAATTATTCTTGTACATTTAACATTATATTTTTACTCAAATTGAGACACCTTTTTTGCACATCGATTTTCAGGTTCTAAATGATAGAGGATATGATGGTGCAACCGCGGATCTCTGGTCATGCGGTGTGATCCTTTTTGTGCTACTGGCAGGTTACTTGCCTTTTGATGATCCTAATCAAATGATTCTGTATAAAAAAGTGAGAAACAATTGCATAAATTTTGGAATTTTCTCGATTTTATCTCTTTATAGCCACATTCAATGGATCTTTCTTCGGTGCAGATTTCAGCTGCAGAGTTCACGTGCCCACCGTGGTTGTCATTTGGTGCGAGGAAGTTGATTACCAGAATTCTTCATCCGAATCCGATGACTGTAAGTGCTACTTATTCCATCTGATAATTGGCAATTCTTGATTCGAGTCTATTTTTGGGGACCATTTCAAAATAATGATTTTTGACTCCTGGCTTCAATACATATTGCTTCTTATAATCTGAATATTGTATCATTAAAAACTTCTTCTAAACTGTTCAGATCAATATTTTGACTACAGAGAATTACTATCGGGGAAATACTGGAGGACGAATGGTTCAAGAAAGACTTCAAGGCACCTAAGTTTGAAGAGAACTATGCTGGTAGCCTCGATGATATCGATGCTGTTTTCAATGAATCAAATGTGAGTAAAAAATAACTAACTTTCATGTTCCCTTAAATTTTATTAATTTTCTTAAAATAATTTATCAGGAACTCCTCGTAACAGAAATGAGAGAGCAGCAGCCGGCCACAATGAATGCATTTGATCTAATTTCAATGTCCAAATCTCTGAACCTCGATAACTTGTTTTATTCCGAGCAGGTTTGTCTTTTCAATACACAGGTCAACCCAACAGAGGTGGCTTTTAGTCATCTGGGTTTTTTCAATTGTTTCTATTTCTGCTCTCTTCCAAGCGTGCTCAAATTTGGAGTTCTGATGTGATCGTGTTCAATAGCACTCGTTCATTTTATCTATATTTTTCTCTTAATGTTAGGAATTCAAGCGCAATACTCGATTCACATCAAAGTATCCGGCCAATGATATAATAAGCAAGATTGAAGAAGCCGCAAAACCTCTTGGATTCGAAATCCAGAAGAAGAATTACAAGGTGATCAGTTGACATTTGGGTATAATATCTCCAGAAATTTGATTTTTCGAGAAAGGTGATTTGTTCTTGGTGGAAATTACAGATGAGATTGGAAAATATGAAGGCTGGGAGAAAGGGAAATTTGAATATTGCAACAGAGGTAATTTATGAGAAAGGAAAACAGAGAATTTTTATTTGTTTGGGCTTCAGCGTAAATGATTGACTTTCCATTGATTTCCAGGTCTTCCAAGTGGCTCCTTCAGTCCACATGGTCGAGGTGAGGAAAGCAAAGGGCGACACACTTGAGTTTCAGAAGGTGAACATCATAGTCTTTCTTTGCAGCCAAGTCTGCTCTTCTTTGATTTTCTCGATATGATTGATGAACGGATCAGAATCACCCTCAGGCTAGTCAGCTGATCTCTCTGACTGATGATTGTGATCACCTATTGTGCCAATCAATTGTCTGATTGCCATGATCAACCTAATGTTGTAGATTGAGATCAATAGGGAGAGAGAGAAAGAGTGGTTGAGAGCATCATTATAATGCGGAGGCACGAGGGAGCCCGTGACCATGACAAGTAATGAGGTTTTTATTGTGCGTTGGATTACTGAGCTGATTGGTAGGAATCAATCTCAAGGTTTTCAGCCAAAAAAACTGACAAACCAGTAGTTCGCAAGAGAGAGAGCAATTTGTCGATCTTTTCTGCCTGAATATTAGAGAGAGTCTCCTTTATGGGTCTTTTCTAGTGCAGCAAAGAAAGAGAGAATCTTTGATGAATCTTTTCTAGGGGTTAAAAGAGAAAGAGAATCGCTTGCAGTTCTTCCTATGTGGGTAGGAGAGATTTTGAGGTAGAATCTGTTACAAATCCTTGTAAGGAGATACAAGAGATAGATCTTGAGAGAAGTTTCCTGGGTGAGTGAGAGATAGTAAGGGTATTTATCGGCAGATGAGAAATATGTAGAGTCTTTGATGAATTTTACTCGGTGAATAGGAATAGGGCGAGACATCTTTCGTTGTTCTTTCCAGTTGGGTAGAAAAAGAGAGATCTTTGTCTTATAGGGTAGAAAAGAGATGATTTTGACAAATTTCTCTCACATTTTGTTGCAGTTTTACAAGAGTCTCGCATCCCGCCTCAAAGACGTTGTTTGGAAGTCAGATGACGACTTGCAGGGCCCATGAGCTTAGCATCTTCCTCCTCTAAAACAAGTCTCTCTATCTCTCTCTCTATGTGTGTGTGTGTGTGTATCATCTCTCTTCATATATCATCTATTGATAAGTATAATTCTCTCTCTTGCTCATTTGAGATGTTGAAGATCTGAAATATACAGTCCTCTCAAGTCTATAGACTTGAATGAATCAGCACACAAGAGGTGCTCAAAATCATGTGGTTATCATCTCGTTGACCCTGTGATGGATCCCTTGTTTCTGTAAACAATCATGGTATATTCCATCTGGAGTATCTTATCTTATAGCATCACTCCCTAAATTCAGCACTGTGTCTTGTGGCACCACTTGCTTCCTCTGTTACAGTGTTGTCTTCATGCTTTCCTCAATCATCCCTGGTGATTCGCCCCGTCCATTTGCTCATTTGCCACAGTGTTTGGGAATGTGCAAATGCATGAAATAGATGATTAGATAGAGATCTAAATAGATAGATAGATAGATAGATAGAGAGAGAGAGAGAGAGAATATGTGCTTATAAATAGCAAGAGAGGAGAGAGAATGGGGAATAAATAAATAAGTTGCATTGAAGATGGAGATCATGCAACAAAGAGAAAATAAGATTCAAGATAGATGGCTGTATTTTTATTTGTGAAAAGCCTTTAGTGCCCAAAAATTATGTCTGCCATCTCTCTCTCTTGTATAGAACTATTTGTGACACCCCAAACATATACCCAAGTCACTCTCCTCAATCTCTTCACCCATCTTTCCACATGGTGTCAGTGTAAGATGATGAAAGTTGTTCTCTTGGGTGATGGAGGTTTCCTCTATGTGCCTAATATTCTTTCTACAACCTTGCATTCCTCTAGCTGCCATGCCATGCCATTTTCATACCCATTTACCTTGGTAGTATCTATTTTTAATTTATAATGACTAAGTATATGATGCACATTATAATGATTTTAAGAGACTTTTTGACGCAGCCTTAGCGCAGGAACAATGAAGAATAGTGGCTTGAATCCACAAACCTTGATCTTCAAGGAGGGTTAGGTTTTGAGTCCACAGAACTAACCTCTTCAGCCCTTGAATCCACAAGGGGTGTACTTGAATCCACAAGCACAGAGCACTCTCTAACAAGGAGAATACTTAAGAGAAGAAAGCAAAGCTCTCAAAAAGGGATAACTTTAAATTGTGTCTTCCAGTGTTACAATGGGGGCCTTATATAGGCCTCAAAAAGGAAGGGTCGTCCAAGTGATTTGACCCATAAATAGACAACACAAAAGTCTTGAAAATATAACTCTGACAGCATGCATGTGTTAGAGACAGAAGTGACAAAAGCAAAAGTACATCTTATAGGCCTTGTCAAGCCTCTCCAGAAAGATATTTGTAGTTTCTAATACATGTCATAAAAATTGGTGATCCCTAGGAGATTTTTTGACAAATGTGTCAGGTCTAGGGATTCTCCTAAGGCCCAAGAAGCTTTAAATGGGCCTCCAATAAGAACTTGCCCATAATAGTAGGAAATGGGCTCCTGGGCTACAATCTGGCCTACATCACTTTTGTATTCATGTTTATTAAATCAAATGCTCATTTTGCATGTTAGGCTTAATTCAGTGGATTATTCATGTTTGACCTTTTCAAGTTTGAATGACTTTTGATTAATCATATTTTCTTGAATTTTCTTGTTTGGAGAGCTCAAGTGAAGACAATGATGAGCAATAACAAGAAAATGATAAATCAGTTGGTTTGAGTTTCTTAGTTGGAACAAAGTGACTTTGGTGTGTTTATTCTTTTTCTAATTATTGAATAAAAATTAAGTAATTTAAGATAAAATGATTTTGAATTTTTTAATGTGAGTTTTTTGAGTTTATAAAATTTTTAGAATTTTATAGATTTTATTTTGAATTTTTTTTAATTTTCAAGATGCATTTGGCAAAATAGGCCACATATTTACCAGCCACAGTACTATGTGGAACCACTAGGACTGTCCAAGACATGGAGCATTATATATATCAAAAGCAAAACTAGCCCTCCTATTTCATTATAATGTGTTCAATGAACCATGCCACCCTAGAACTATATTCTCATCTTTAAATCACAATAAATATTGATTCTCTAGTAGATGCATAAATCATCATGAATTTTAAATAAATTATGAAATAAAGTGAGAAATAGAGGGGAAGGGAGGGATTAGAGAGATAAAGAGCATGAATTGGGAGAGCAAGGTTGGGGAAAGAAAGAGTGGGAAATAGGGAGTAAACATAAGGAATGGGGATTGATTCCCTATAGTTGGTTGATTGATTTGATGGTCAAACATGGATGATCTTGAGGTCAGTAAACCTTCTAAAACTTTGATCAAAACATCGAACATAATAGAATACATTGAATTGAACATTCAAAACATTAAATTGATTATCCTATTATCTAGTGTAGATTAAACTTCATACTTACAGACCTTTCGACATTCCTAGGGAAAAGTATAGTGACAATCAAATTGGCCCAGAAGATATGTGATAGGTAAAATCTAATTCATTTAATATTATGAAAAAATTCCTCAACGACATAGTGGAATAGGGGGAGCACCTTCTCTTTCTAGTCTCTCTCTCCCCTCTCTTTCTCCCTCTTTCCTCTTCTGTGTCTATTATTCTACGAATGGCGATTAAATGAAGGTGGGTGACTTCGAACACATTTAAAATAACGATAGGATCAGATCCCCAAACAGATCATCGAGGATATTTTTGTCATTTCTAAAAGGGTATTTTTGAGTTTAATGAGATTTTGAGTGGTGATTGATGCTCAGATCAATCACACTAGATTGATCAATGATTACTAGTTGATTAGATCAATGATATTTAAATGATATTTATTAAAGATTGATTTAACAGGATCGATAAGTAGAATTGTCAAGCCGTTGGGTGCCAAGCTACACCATGTACTCTAAGAGATAAGGAGTATATAATAAATCTCATATGGAACCTTCCCTTCATCGATTATCATGTATATATAATTATTTGTCCACACAAGACTCATGAATGACTTAGGCTATGATCAACTATCAAACCCTAATTAATCACTCAAGTTAGTACTAATAACTTAGGAAATCATGAGAACTCTTTCTATGATTTTTTCACTAACTTGACCAAGGATTTTATTACATCTCATTCCTTGAGTCAATCTTATAAAATATCAAAGGTGGCCAATCCCATCTTGACCAAATAATCACCTTCGAGGATTTTCTGCCGTATTTAATATGAGATATTTTGAAGATCTTCTGGTATCTTGTCAAAATCAAAGCACAGTCATCCATCCACGAGTTAAAAGACCACATACAGAATAGTGATACGAATCAACTTGATTGATAGTTATGCATAATATTATTTAGGGATTCACAAAAATCAATTCAATAAAATCTTTCTACAAGGAAAACTCGTTATCTATCCTTGGTGTCTCCACACTGATGGTTGTAGGATTAACCATACTCATCATGTGAGTCCAGTTAGGCACTGTAATTATTTCTAGATAATTTGATGTCCTTCTTGAGTATCTCACAATTAGAAATTTTTAGATTTAAAAACTAGTGATCGTTGTATTATGATCTCATCATAATTCACTTAATCATTGCATCTGCTCATAAAATTTATTAAAAACTCGTGGATATTATGTGGCGTACAAGCTAATTATAATTTTATGTATCTCATTTATGTTCATTAAAATCAAATTTATTTCTTATCATTATTGTGTGATGTTTATAATAAAGTCCATGAGCGTATGCAATGACTAGGTGAATTATGTTGAGATCATAATATAATGATCATTACTCTTAAAAAATATGTTCTAAACATTTATATTCGTGGGATAATTATAAAAAATAACACTAAAAAGAATAACACTATCTGATCTGATTCGCATGATGAGTATGGTTGATCCTGAAACCATTGGAGTAGAGACGCCAATGATAGATAGTAGGTGCTCTTTAGAGAAAGAGTTCACTTAATTGATTTTCATGAATACTTGAATGGTATTATAACTAATTACCAATCAAGTTGATTCATGTCACGATTGTGTGTTGGGTTTTGATGTCGATAAAATTTCTGAAATTTTGATTAAAACATAGAATGTAACGGAATATATTGAATCAGATATTCAAAATACCAAGCCACTAAGAAAAAATCATCTTATCATCTAGTATGTATGAGACAACATACTTATAAGGTTCCTTTGAAGGAGTTCTTGAAGCTATTCAAGTGTCTAGCCTCTAGCAATATCCACATGGTCTCCAAATGATGATATCTCCTCTTCAAAGCTCTTCACCAAGAGAGAAAGAGAAGAAAGGAGAGAATTCCCACAATGCTTACATGGGCACCTTTAGTTGTGGTCGTTCTGTCCCTATTTATAGACATTTGGTTGATAGTTATACATAAAACCCTCATAATTATGTCAATATCTACCAACATTCATAGACCTTATGTATGTGACCCTCTAGGTCCATATATCTCACTACTTAATAACTCTATAGACCAAATAATACCTTATTGGTCAACCTTAATTAATTATCCACATCAACATATAGATTAATTAATCAAAGATTGCTTTAACCCAATCAATAGGTTGAGTTGGCAGCTCGTTGGGTGTCAAGATACACCATGTACTCCAAGAGATATGGAGTTTGTAAGAACTCTCTTATAAAGCCTTTTCGTCATTGATTATTATGTATGTCTAATCCTTCATCCGCTTGAGACTCATTAATGACTTATGGTATAGTTAACTGTCAAACCCTAATCGATCACTCAAGTTAGTATTGATGCGTATAGGAAATTATCGGGAACTCTTTCTCTGATATTTCCACTACCTTGGCTAAGGATTTCATCGCATCTCATTCTTTGAGTTAATCTTTTAAAATACCGAGGGCGGATGACCTTATCTTGATCATACAATCATCTTTGTAAACTTCATGTCGCATCCAACATATGATCTCATCTTCATGTCTTATCCAATATATGATCAACATATAAAATCATTGGGAACTTTTTCTCTGATAATTCCACTACCTTGGCTAAGGATTTCATCGCATCTCATTCTTTGAGTCAATATCTTAAAATACCGAGGGCAGATGATCTCATTTTGATCAAACAATCATCTTCGTAAACTTCATGTTGTATCCAACATATGACATTTTAGATATCTCGTGGCTAGGAATTCATAAGTCATAATCAAAACACGATCATTCATGCACAAGATGTCTTTGGTGTCTCAATTCAAAGAACCACATACATAGCCATGACATGAATCAACTTGATTGACAGTTAGGTATAATTACTATTCAAGGATTCATATGGATCAATTCAGTGAACTCTTTCCCCAAAGAGCACTCACTATCTATCCTTAGTCTACACTAATGGCTACACGATCAACCGTACTCATCATATGAGTCGAATCAAATAGTGTTATTCTTTTCGGATAATTTAATGTTCCTTGCGAATATCTCACAAACAGGATTTTTTAGAACAAATGTTTAAAGACTAGTGATCATTGTATTATGATCTCATCATAATTCACTTAGTCATTGTATATGCTTATGGCCTTCATTGAAAACATCATACACGAATGACAATGAATAAATTTCATTTCAATGAATATAAACGAGATACATACAAGTGTGATTGGTTTATAGGCTATATAATATCTATCATTGTGTACATAGTCTTTTGACTTCAGACACCAAAGACATCTTGTAGATGGATGACCGTGTTTTGATTTTGACTTATGATCTTCAAAACATCATATATTAGATACATCATAAAGTCTTTGAAGATGATTGTGTGGCCAAGATAGGACCATCTGCCCTCGATATTTTAATTCCAGTGATTGAAGGAATAAAATGTAATCAACTCCTTCAGCAAAGTAGTAGAAATGTCGAAGAAGGTGTTCTCCATGATTTTCTCCATGCATCAGTATTAACTTGAATGACCACTTAACATTTGATCATTGATCATACCCTAACTCATCCATGATTCTTGCACAAAGGAAAGATTATACATACAGTAATTGATGTCAATTGGGTTTTATATATGAGTTCTTATATACTTCATATCTATTTGAGCACGTGGCCTGGAACAAAACATGATGACAACTTAACCTATTGATTAGGTTAAATCAATCCTTAATTAATTAATTTTTTGATTTAGATAATTAATAAATGTTGACCAAAAAAGTGTTGTTAGGTTTATAGACTTTTATGTGTGTGATCCTCTAGGTCTATATATCTTGTTAGTTATAAGGTGTTATTAGGTCTATAGAGTTATTAACGAGCAACATATATAAAGCTAGAGGGTCACACACATAAAGTCTATAGACATTGGTAGAAATAAACATAATTATAAAGGGTTTTTTTAAAAAAATTTATACCTAATGTCTATAAGTATGGGGAGAAGGATCATAACTTAAGATTCTCTTGCAAGCTTTGTGAGAATTCTCTCTTTTCTTCTATATATCTCTTAGTGAAGAATATTGAAGACGAGATTAGATCGTCCAACAATCATGTAGATATTACCAAAGGTTAGACACTTGAAAAGTTTTGAGAATTCTTTCGAGTGAACCCTATAAATATATTTTATTATATATATACTAGATGATGGGATCATTAGCTCTTAGTTTCTTAATATTTTGAATATCTAATTCAATATATTATGTTACGTCTGGAACACTTATTGACCTTAAATTGTTATACAAATGTCAAACAAAAAGAATAATAAATGAACTTTATTTTAATGAATATAAATGATATATATATATGAAAGTATGATTGGTTTGTAAGGCTTATAATATTTATTGCAAAAAAGAGTGAAATATGAGATAGACATACGGAACGGGAATTGATTGGATCAAACATGGATGATCTTGATTGTATTGATATAAATCAATCATTTTGATGATCAAATCAACCAGTAGATCATTGATTGATGTATTGTGATTGCTCTAAACATCAGTCACCTCTCAAAATCTGATTAAAATTAAAAATCCCTTTTTAGAAATGACAAAATATCCCCGACGATCTGTTTGGGGATCCGATCCTATCGTTTTGATAAATAAGTAATGGAAGTCACCTGCTTTCACGTTATCGCCGCTCGTAAAATACTACACAGAAGATGAAGAGCGGGAAAGAGAGGGGAGAGAGAGACTGGAAAGAGACAGTGCTCCCACTGTTCCTCTGCGCCGTCGGGGAATTGTCCTACAGTATTCAACGGATTAGACCTTTTTCCCCAGGTCTGCGGAAAGGTCTGTCGAATGACGAGGATAGCTTGTTATTTGCGATTAATGGCTGGCGTAGCTACTAATGAAGAAGATTGATATCGGTCTGGGAATAGCCACCTGAAGAAAGGTAGTCAGAAGGCAAAGAAATCTGAGGAAACTCCTTGGAGAGACAGCAAACCACTGTTGTTATTGCTAATCATCTTCATCATCCCTGAAGAAGCGACAGATCTACATTTGAAAAATCGCTCTTGATTATTTTACTTGCAGGCATGATTATTCAAATACAATCCTACTTGTCATTGATGTGGCCTTGAAAAAAAATTGCCCAGACTTTAAACGAGGAATTTTGTATTCAGTAAAGTTTAAGTTTTCAAGTTTTTAACAAATATTTCTCGATCTACTTCCAAAAAAAAATTCAAACAACCTGGATTCTATTGTTGCGATGGAGAAATTCAAACAAGCGGTTTGCAAGTCGCGATAGAGAAGTTTTCCGGCAATCAGTGCAAGCTCTTCTCAAAATAAAGTCAGTGCCTGATCTTCCAGAAATGGTTCACCGCTCATGGAAACCGCTGAAAGAAATCTCCTACTCGCTGATCTCGCTTTATCTTTTTTATGGATCTGCTCAAGCTCATTCCCCTGGACTCTGCTTTATATAGTCCCTGGAAATTGGATTCTTGAAAATGTGTGGTTTCTTTTATCGTCTTTCGTTTTCTCCTGGCTGGGGCATGTGACGCGCGGCGGCGCTTCCAATCCTCTGAAAGTCCTTTGTTACGCGATTTCTGGGAGGGGTAACATGTTTCCCGGCACTGTTGCTCGGAGGCTAATTGCTCAAGTGGGTATCTTTTTTAGTGTTTTCTGGAAGTTGGGGTTTTAGATTTATTCGTATGTTCTTTCGCTCGCTTGCAGGGAGGTTTGTCATGTTATTTTATTTAGAATACAATTGAATCATGGAATATCCGAGCATCTGTTCTTTGAATAGATTTGCTGGTTTCTTCTGAATTAATGCACCAGTAGTGAACTAAAATTTCGTTTCTGGTTTATATTGGAAAACATGATTGAATTTCTTTTATTTGATAGCAAATAAGATTGAATCATGAAAATTTGAGTATCTGGCTACCATTTTGATTACCGAGATCTCCATTGAATAGATTTCCGTCTTCTATTGAATTGGTATATGCATAAAAATCGGATCCGTCAATTTGGATTACACTAAGAAACTTTTAGTGGTTTATGTAGGTAATTATCATAGACTTCATTTATTTCTTTCATTTTATTAGTTATATGATTGAATCAGGAAAGATTTGAGGAACTGGCTCCCAGTTTATTTTTTAGATCCTCACGGAAAAGATTTTCGGTTTAGTGATATATAGAACGCATAACGGGATGCATAAATTTTCATCCGACTGTAAAAAAATTTTTGAATTTCTATCTGTAAATAGTTGCTCTTAGACTGGAATTTCTAGGGTTTTCTCTGATTTTCACTCTCATATTGAGGATCATTAATGAAATTCAAAATCACGAGAAAACTCATGAGGATCATTCTTGTAGCCCATGATCCCGTAAATGCGGATGACTAGATCTCGGTTTCTGTTCAAACCCCAATGGCTATCAGTTTCTCAAATGATCTCAGTTACTTCATAAATTTCAGGTACTTGGATCCGTGATTGGAGCAGGACTAAAAAGTGAATTATTCCCCAAGTTAAGAGACGAAGTGTGTGCTAATATGGATGTTCATCGAGGAGCTCTGGCAGAAGCATTCATGGCGTTCTTTTATGTGCTTTTTCAGCTGGGGTTTGATAAAATATATCCTACAAACGTATTATCAAGAGCATACATATCGAGTGCTTACAAACTGATACTTCACCTTTTAGCTGGCGGCTGCATGAATCCTGCCTCTGTAAGTTCCTCCCTCTTCTTCTCAAGAATGATTTTCCCCCTGATTCTTAAGGGCCACATTGATCTGAAATTGCCTCTGATCGATATCTTCTCTCTCTTGTCCGCACTCCTTCATGCTGGATCTCTTCTGAACTTTCTTGAACTTCAGCATTTTGTTCTGAAATTTTATCTAAATTATGGGACTTTTCTATGTTGGGAGTTTTTACATTTGAACATGATTGATGGACACAGCTAGTTACGGATCATCTACAGATTTAACATGCTATTATTTTCATCTCACGATGCCATTGTCATGTGATTATTTTTTCTCTCTGTGTAGGCCTTTGGGTGGGCTTTCTCCAGGGGAGACCATGGAACCAGAGAACATCTCTTGATTTACTGGTTTGCTCCATTGGAGGCCTTATTATTAGGTTTCTGGGTCTTTTCTCTACTGGTTGAAGAAGCCCCATTTCATGAGGAGGAAAAGAGAAAGAAGAAATCAAAGTAATGTGAGTTTAAATACACATGTATGTGTGAAGGCAAATATATCTGAATTAATATGTAATACTAAAGATAGTTACATATGTGTACGAATAGTTTTATTTACCTTAATAAGGATGTTTTTGGGGTGGGGGCATGCTGGAAAGCCTCAATAGAATTGTCAAGTAAGACGTAGAGGCCGGTTTTGGAGTATTGTCTAGTGATCCTGAAGTTTGATTTTAGAGTTATGAAATCCTTGGTCATCCAATGGCAGCGATCACGATCTAACGCTCTAGGCCATACCTTTGTTACTTGACAGAAATAGATTCGTGAGTGGTCCTGGAGTGGACTCAACCAAACCAAACGATTCATCTACCCCGGCCTTGTGTCATACACGAATTCTTAGTTCCTCTACTTCGATAAGCAGGCTTCGAGTGGACTCCACCAACCCAACTTAAAGTGGTTTGGATACTAAGGCTATAACAAAGGAGGACCACACGTGACTTTGTAACTCTTGAGTTTCAGCCTAGATTTTAACATGTGAGAGGTATTATATTTTATCGGGTCTCTTTGTTAGGGTACATGGTTATCTATATAACTATATCCAAAGATATGATTGTCTCAATAATCATATACATATATCATATATATGTCATATGTGATGTTATATCAATAAACCAAAACGTTTAAATAGGGGATCGTATAATACGTTCATCTATGTTCTTGGTTTCACGTTCAATTTAATAAAATCACAATTAAATAAATAAATTTAATTCAATGCAAACACTAATTACATTAATATTTTACAAAAAAAACATGACAATCATGCATATTAATCAGGAAATAATCATTTAAACACTTTAAAAATGATTTTTGGAATTTTTCTCAATTTAAAATAATTTAACTCTTAAATTATTCAATTAAATGAATCCCAAAAATAAATGACATCAAAAATTGAGAAAATAATTTATTTGAGTCAATAAATCAATTTTCTATTTTTCTTGATTTTTCTAGAATTTTTTTGGGTTTTTCTAGAATTTTTAACAATTAAAAAAATCTCATTTTCATTAATTTAATATTATTACTATTATTTTAATTAATCAGATCAACTAAAAAAACCGATAATGAATAATATTAAATACGGTTTGATCTTATCAAACAAAATAAAAGAAAGTAAGTGGTAGCCCATCCGGAGAAAATTCCCAGGTATAGCGTGCTAACCTAGGAGCAGTCCCAGGATGGGGTACCTCCATGGGAAATGGGCCCCATGTGGGCCCATTTTGACTGGGCCTGCCCACGTGGGCCCAGTTTGACCGCGCCTGCTCAGATAGACCTAGTTTGACTAGGCTTGCTCAAATGGCCCCGATTTGACCAGGCCTACTACGTGGGCCCGATTTGACCAGGCTTCCCCTGTGGTCCTGTTTGACCAGGCCCCACGTTCAAACGTGGGGCTACATGGCCCACTAATGTGGGTCCCACCTTTCTAGGTGGGTCTCGCAGTGCCACCACTGTTGACCCGAGCCACCAGGTGGGCCCTACAGTGCCACGCGACAGCACTGCCGGAGCTCCAATGAGGGTGGCGGTGCCGCCACAAAATCCAGCCATCCTTTTTCATTTTTTTCTTCAAAAATTGAAATGACCATAACTTCTTCACTTCTCATCCGTTTTGGATGTTTTTGAGCTCGTTGGAAAGCTCTCAATGAGTAGAACCTGGCTTTGGTACCACTGTTGGGTTCTGATGTTGATAAACTTTCTAAATTTTTATCAAAATATCAAATGCATCGGAAAACATTAAATCGGATATTCAAAATACCAAGCCATCCAGAACAGATGATCATATCATCTATTATGAATGATAAAAAATACTTACAGGGTTTCCTTGAATGAGTTCTTGAATCTATTCAAGTGTCTAGCCTCTAGCGCCTCCAAATGGTTAGACCTCCCCTTCAAGGTCTTCACCAAGAAAGAAAGAGAAGAAAAGATATAACTCTCACAAGGCTTGCATGGGCGGCTTGAGTTGTGGTCATTCTCCCCCTATTTATAGACATTTGGTATGTGGATTTTTTTTATAAAAACCCTCATAATTATGTTTATATCTACCAACATCCATAGACCTTATGTGTGTGACCCTCTAGGTCCATATATCTCACTAGTTAATAACTCTATAGACCAAATAACACCTTATTGGTCAACCTTAATTAATTATACACATCCACATATAGATTAATTAATTAAGGATCGATTTAACCCAATCGATAGGTTGAGTTGCCGGCCCATTAGGTGCCAAGCTATACCACATACACTAGGAGATATGAAGTATGTAGGAACTCACTTATGGAACCTTCCCGTCATCGATTACCATGTATGTATAATCCGTCATTCCCATTATACTCTTCAATGACTTAGGGTATAGTCAACTGTCAAACCCTAATCGGTCACTTAAGTTACTATTGATGTGTGTAGAAATCATTAGGAACTACTTCTCCGATATTTCCACTAGCTTGGCCAAAGATTTCATCACATCTCATTCCTTGAGTCAATGTCCTCAAATACCGAAGTTGGATGATCTCATCTTGATCACACAATCATCTTCGTGGACTTCATGTCGTATCTAATATATGATGTTTTAGATATCCCGTAGCTAAGGATTTGTAAGTCATAATCAAAACACGATCATCCATCCACAAGATGTCTTTGGTGTCTCAAGTCAAAGAACCACATACACAACCATGACATGAATCAACCTAATTGACAATAAGGCATAATACCATTAAGGGATTCATACGGATCAATTCAGTGAACTCTTTCTCCAAAGAGCACCCACTATCAATCCTTAGTGTCTCTACACCGATGGCTATACGATCAGTCATACTCATCATATCAGTTGGATTAGATAGTGTTATTCTTTCAGGATAATTTGATGTCCTTATCGAATATCTCACGAAGAGAAATTTTTATAACATATGTTTAAAGACTAGTGATCACTATATTATGATCTCATCATAATTTACTTAGTCATTGCACATGCTCATGGACTTCATTGCAAACATCACACATAAATGATAATGAATAAATTTCATTTCAATGAACAGAAACAAGATACATAAAAATGTGATTGGCTTATGAGTCACATAATATCTATCAATGTAGGTGCAAGATCTAACTATCTAGGATTGATAACATGCATTTTTACACATTTAATCCATTTTCCTTCGATGATTTTAAGGCATAATTCATATAATACTATCATGTTATCATGTTTTGATGAATTTTTACATTTATCAAATCATATTGTCAATAAGCTAAATTTATGTTAAATTTTACTAACTTAATACATATTTGACATTTGACCTTTTTCAAGGTCAAATAAGGATGATTTAATCGTGTGTGCATGAATTTCATGATCGTCAAGATGAACTAGGAACAATGAGGATAAAGATAAAAGAAGGAGGACAATAATTTTTAATGCCAAATTACTTTATTTATTATCTTTTATATTTTTATTTCAAGTGATATGAAAAAGAAGACAAAATAAGGATTAAAATGGCAAAAATTTCATCCAAGAAAGAATTCTCTATGAAAAGATATAAATATTTTAAGTTTTAAGGTTTTTTAATATATTCTTTGAATGTTTTCAATATCTCTTGAATTTGTCTAACAATTTTTATATATTTTTAGATTTTTTTAGGACTTTTCTAGAATTTTTTTAAAAATTGGCTTTATTTGCACATGCTGACATGGCATGCTAATGTGGCCTCACAGACACATGATGCCCAGTCAACGCTCACGTGGTACCATTAAGGGGAGGGACTAAACAATTCCTAATTGGAGTTACAACATCTATTACTTCTTCAAAAAATTATTTTTAATAGTACTTAATGGGCTGCAATATTTTAAAGCCCAAAAAATTCTAAATTTAATCAATGTGGGACTAACATTTTCTATTTTCACAAGACACGTGGTGCAATGTGGTTAGTTTGATCTAGTGGACGGTGCTAGGGCGCGGCGGCGGTTCGCGGCGGCGGCTATAGCGTCTGAACGCGGCGGCGGCTGTAGCGTCTGAACGCGGCGGCGGCAGAGGCGGTGCCTGGAATCGGCAGAAGCGGCGGCATTTGCGAGGAGCGAATGGGGGCGTCGGTTGCGGCGATCAGGGGCAGCGGCTACGGCGGCTTGGGGCGGCGGCGGCAGCGGCGGAGTGCGGCGGCAAGATGCGGTGGCAGGGGCGACCCGAGGCGGCGGCGGCAAGGCTGCGGCGGCAGCGGCGGCGGCAGCGGCGGCGCCTGGAATCGGCAAGAGCGGCGGTGTTGCGTTGAGCGGAGGCGACGGCAGCGGCTGGGAGCGACGGCGGCGGCGGCGGCTTGTAGCGGCAGCGGCGGCGGCGGTTCAGAGCGGCGGCGGTGGCCGTAGCCTGGAGCGACGGCGATGGCGGCGGCTTGGAACAAGCCCGGGGTTAGGGCAAGGAGTGGCGGCGGAGGTAGCGGCGGCGGCGGCGGCACCAACGAGTGCGGCGGCGGCGGCGGCACCAACGAGTGCGGCGGCGGCGGCGGCGACGTCGGCGGTAGGACTCCTTCTCTAACCTTCCTTGAGCAGCCACTCGAGAGGGAAACCCTTCTTTTCTCAAATGACGGCTAGGGTTTGTGGGGGGGTCCCTTCCCCTCTTATAGAGCCCATGGTGGGCCAAGAGAGGAAAGGGCCCACTTGATGCCCACAACCCACACCCATGCTCATAGAAAGGAAATAAGGTTCACAAAGGGAAAGGGCCTTAGGCTAGGGTCCCGAAACGAAGGGAACCCACCCCCAAGGCCTAAAAGTGAGAGAAGAAGATATGCAAAGGCCCGCTTAAACACGTGCGGGCTACAAAAGTGCGAAATAAAGGAAAGGGTAGAACGATAAATCCCCGCGCGCGCGAGCCTGATGAAGTCTGTGGTGGCGAGATGAAGTCCTCACTTAGTGTAGTGAAAGTCGGCATCCTTCGTCTTCGCCTGTCGAGGGGGCTGGATGTGCGTGGGTGTCGGCTCCTCCGACGCCGTAGTGTCATGCCTTGGTGGCGACGGGGGTCGTACGCCACCAAAATGGTTGTTTAAATCCCAAGATAAGAAAATTAGGTTTTTTTTACATTTGATTATGTGCTTCTAGTATTGGCAAGCCGAAGAAAAGAGGACACCAATCAATCATTCTTCCTGCATGGGACATCATTTCTAGTGAGTTTCTACCCTGTTATATTCATTCATCATGTTGGATGCAAGATGTAAGTATGGGCTAGATGTATGGGCTCTTGGAGATGTGTTTTATTGGAGAGAATTGCTAAAGTGTGTTTTTGTTGCAAATCTTCATATTAGGATCATCATCCATCAATCTTGTCTGCTTTCTGAACATAAAAAAACTAAAAATAATCACTGAAATCTTTTATCCCTCCTTGACTCGCCACTATTTTAAATTTTAAGATCTAATTTGAAGAGTTGAGTATAATTTTTTATATGTGAACTTGAGCTTTCAACAACCGTGATTTTATGCTTATCAAGGATATCATCCACATAATCACAATACTTTAAGAACACATCAAGAGAGCCAAGTACTTTAGAGTGGAGGGCCAATTTACAATGGAAGAGACATGCATTGCTATGAAGATGAAACATGACTAGTATGCAAAGGTCTTGTTGGCTAACAAGGCCATTAGTATGCTGGCCGTAATGGATCTCTTTCACAAGGGCTCCATACCCGATACAAGGATGAAGAAAGCCCCCATAGACTTTGTCTCAAGTTCTTTGCTTGTCAATAAAAGACCACAACATGCTGCAAGCCAAGAGCAGCCTTTGCAAGTTGGGGACGAGCTAGATTCATGGTTGAGGACAACGATGAGGAGGAACGAGGGCACGTCTGGCATAGGAGCTTGCTAAATATCTCAACAAGGTCTTCAAGATGGAGGGGGGAGACATTACAGTGAGCTAATTATCATGTATGAATACACAACAATTCCCAAGGTTGCTTCGAGGAACCACAGGGATTTTTTGAATGTGCCACAAGGGCTTCTATAAAACGGTAGTTCTTGGCTAGCAACACCATTGTCACCTACAAGAGAGCACAACAGTCATCAAGGAGAATTGATACTTTTGGCACTATGCGGTGCTAGCTCTAGGCCAACAATAACAGGTGATGGTATGACATCATCCTTGAAGATTCAGACATCAAAGATAAAGTTGTTGCATATTCCGCATATAAGTCCCTCATTTCTCATTCCCAGTCTATCTTTTAATTTTAATGCATTGGTAAAAAATTTAAAATGTTAGAGTCTCATCGATTGATTTCATTACTTCACTATGCATGAGATGAGAAAGTTCGATGGGCTTGTGATGATGTCCCCACATGTCGAACTCCCTCGATGGGATCGGCAATTTGGCATTTGCAAGACGAGTTATGGAATAGGGACCAGGAAAAAACTTTGTATACTAAATTTTTCAATTACTTTATATTTTTTATTTTTCTCAATTTCTTAAATCTTCATGATTATTTATCAATTTTTTATAATAGAACTCCATCAAAAAATTTAAAATCCTCTCCTTTATTATTTAAAAGGTACAAAAAGGATGAATATCATACATCTGTCACGATATGCTAATAAGTATATGAGTGTACCTAAGGGGTATATTTAATAAATTTTCATGCAGTAGTATATAGTCTAATGATGCTAATGTAAAAAATATGAAATAAATATCTAGCTTTATCTTATCATATAACCTAATTCTTGAAGTTGAGTCAATTAAGGCTACTTCTCATCTTCATTCGATGAACAACATATATTGAAACAACCACTAGAAGTACTAGATTCATCAATTACTCTTGACTCGACCATCTTCCCCTCTTAATTATTTAAAAATTGTGAAAATGATAAATTGATATTTGAAGGAAACCAATCTCCCTTTAAGTTCTTACCTTAAGACCATGATACCATAAGGTGTTTGACTTAAGTCCTCATTGACACATCCTAAGAACTTTCTCCCCTTTACTAGCATTAATCAAATAGGAGAGATCTTGTGGGAAAATTTTGGTATCTTTGGAAGTTCCAATTGGGATCAACGTGGAATTTACAAGAACTTTCGATAAATGATACAGCATTTGCATGGCGTCCATGCGATTGCTTATTCAGCGCCTATGTAGCGCCATGTCGGTACATGGCTGATGAACAGGTTAACAGAAATTTATCGCCCGTGATCACTATTAATTCTGTATTATCAACTGTGGTACGATGTTTCTTAGAATCTCTGGTGACATGGAAATCCCAAAGGTCTTCGATCAGTCAGCGTTACCCAGTCCAGTTTCCTGTGTCCAAGACAGTCATCAAGATTCAAGACAACTGGTAGCAGAGGAGGCCCTACTGACGTAATGTCAGTCGCCCCCCGAAATTGAACGAGGCAATTTTCTATTCTGTGAAATTCTGTACATATTTGAATAATTATTTCCCTCGTCAAAGAAAACGAGATTCCGAGCCCTACAGTCAAGGCTATAGGAATGTATAGTCAAAGCTCTCAGTTTGTAGCTCTTGCTGAAGAAATTTTCCACCAATCAACGGAATCTATTCTTGAAGTTAAATCAACTTCTGATCTCCCTCTCCCACGAATGGTTCACCGCTCATGGAAACCGATGAACGAAATCTCCTGCTCGCTGATCTCCTTTTATCCTTTTCATGGATCTGCACAAGCTCAATTCCCCGGATTTTGCGTTATACATTCCCCGGACATTCAATTCCTATGAATTTGTTGTATCTTTTATCGTCGGCCGTTTTCTCCTGGCTGGGGCATGTGACGCGCGGCGGCACTTTCAATCCTCTGAAAGTCCTTTGTTACGCGATTTCTGGGAGGGGTAACATGTTTCCCAGCACTGTTGCCTGGAGGATAGTCGCTCAAGTGGGTAACTTTCAAATATTTTCTGGAAGTTAGGGTTTTCATTCTACTTTATTCGGAATACGATTGAATCATGGAATATTCGAGCATATGCCCGTTGAATAGATTTTCTATTTTCTTCTGAATTAATTACTACTACCCAAATAAAATTTCTCTTCAGGTTATACTGGTCAACAGGATTGAATTTATTTTATTTTATATGGAATAAAATTGAATCGTGAAAAATTCGAGTATCTGGCTCCCATTTTGATTGCCGGGATTTCGATGGAATAGATTTCCGTTTTCTTTTGAATTAATAAATGGAACAAATTATTGGATCCGTCAATTTTGATTGGGAATATGATTGGATCACGAAAGATTTGAGTAACTGGCTACCAATGAGATTTCCATGAAATAGATTTTTTTTTACATCTGAATAACTCATTGAACGAATAATTGGATCCGCAAATTTTCATTCAACGAAAACCATATTTCTTTTTCCTGTTTCTGTTGGTATATAAGATTGAATTCATTTAACATATTTCATTTTAGTTGGAATATGATTGAACCCGGGAAGCTTCGAGTGTCTGCCTCCCTTTTTATTTATGAGATCTTCATTGAACAGGTGTTTCATTGTTCTATATTAATTCACGGAAAAAATTACTGGATCCTTGAATTTTTATTCTACTATAGCAAAATTTGTTTTCTGGTTTCTATTGGCAAGTGTGATTCAATCTATTTTATTTTAAATGGAATATGATGGAATCATGGAATATTCAAGTATCTGGCTCCCAGTTTTATTTATGAAATCCAAGTGGAATAGATTTTTCTGTTTTCTTGTGAATTGATATACTGAGCACATGACTGGATGCGTAAATTTCCATTTAGCTATAATTCATTTTCTTTGGGTGTCTATCTGTAGCTCTTGAACTGAGATTTCAAGTGTTTTCACTGATCATACGCAGAATTTCGTCATCTCGCAAAAACTTAAGAGGATCATTCCGTTAGCTCATAATCCCTTAAACGTGTTTAACTGGATCTCAGTTTCTGTAATAATCCCAACAGCAATCAGTTCTCAAATGATCTCAGCTGCTCCATAAATTTCAGTTACTTGGATCTGTGATTGGAGCAGGACTAACAAGTGAATTATTCCCCAAGTTAAGAGACGAAGTGTGTGCTAATATGGATGTTCAGCGAGGAGCTCTGACAGAAGCATTCATGGCGTTCTTCTATGTGCTTTTCAAACTGGGGTTTGATAAAATATACCCTACAGACGTTTTAACAAGAGTATACATATGGAGTGCTTACAAACTGATGCTTCGCCTTTTAGCTGGCGGCTGCATGAATCCTGCCTCTGTAAGTTCCTCACTCTTCTTCTCAAGAACGATTTTCCCCCTGATTCTTAAGGGCCACATTGATCTAAAATTGCCTCTGATCGATATCCTCTCTCTCTTGTCCGCACTCCTTCATGCTGGATCTCTTCTGAACTTTCTTGAACTTCACCATTTTGTTCTGAATTTTTATCTAAATTATGGGACTTTCTATGTTGGGAGTTTTTACATTTGAACATGATTGATGGACTCAGCTAGTTACGGATCATCTACAGATTTAACATGCTATTATTTTCATCTCACGATGCCATTGGCATGTGATTATTTTATCTCTCTGTGTAGGCCTTTGGGTGGGCTTTCTCCAGGGGAAACCATGGAACCAGAGAACATCTCTTGATTTACTGGTTTGCTCCACTGGAGGCCTTATTACTAGGTTTCTGGGTCTTTTCTCTACTGGTTGAAGAAGCCCCATTTCATGAGGAGGAAAAGGGAAAGAAGAAATCAAAGTAATGTGAGTTTAAATACACATGCATGTGTGAAGGCAAATATATCTGAATTAATAAAGATAGTAATACTAAAGATAGTTACATATGTGTATGAACAGTTTTATTTACCTTAATTAGGATGTTTTTGGAGTGGGGCCATGCTGGAAAGCCTCGATAGAATTGTCAAGTAAGACGTAGAGGCCGCTTTTGGAGTATTGTCTGGTGATCCTGAAGTTTGATTTTAGAGTTATGCAATTATGGGTCATCCAATTGCAATGATCACGATCCAACGCTCCAAGAAAGTGCTAGATGTCGGTGTATTTTGAAAGAGAGAAAATTGTCAGATTAATCGGAACCATCTGATCAAGCTAGGCACCCCAAGGCCGTGGCACGTTTCTTGACCTGGTTTGTGGTGACAAAAGCAATCGTGGTGTCCCTTTTCCTTGATCTTGTCGACTTTTGATCCATTGATCAAGCAGCTCTAATTGGTTAAGCCAATTGGAGTGTGATGTTGCCATGCATCATCCACTAAGGCCCTTTTTTTAGTCCCACATGTAGAAAATAGAGGATATTTTTATCTGTAAAAATGATGGTTATTCTCTTTTCTTGATAGGCACATTATGCATATTTACCTATTTGACCCATAGTAGGTCCCGCTTACATAGCGTTCTACACAAGCTACTTGGGCCCATCAATGCCATCACATGGCAGACCTTGCAATGTGACTATGCTATATATGCAGTTGTGACGCTAATCCTTTTTAAAGCCTTTTTGAATTCAAATAAATCCCTGAAAATGAAAAAAAATCTTCAAAATTAGAAGTATAATATCTCCTAAAATATGACACCTTTTCACCAAATTTATAAAATCATGAAAACTTAATCCTCTATCTTCTCAACCAATAATTTATAAACTCATGGAAGTAATTAAGCTTGGTCTAACCTTTTTTAAAGTAAGAATTTTGACCCAAATTTTACTACCCTAACAATACGGATCGTGGATATTACAATCTTTCAAATATCTTATATCTATTATGGATATCAAATACCATATACAATATTTTGTCATATGATATTTAATGCATTCCCAATATCTATCATAGGTGATAGATATTATGTAGCCTATAAGTCAATCACACTTCCATATATCTTGTTTGTAATAAAGTCCATGAGCATATGCAACGACTAAGTAAATTATGATGAGATTATAATACAGTGATCACTAGTCTTTAAATATATGTTCTAAATATTTCTATTCATGAGATATTCGAGAAGGACATCGAATTATCGGAAACGAATTACACTATCTAATACGACTCATATGATAAGTATGACTGATCTTGTAGCCATCGGTATACATACACTAAGGATAGATAGTGGGTGCTCTTAGGAGAAAGAGTTCACTTAATTGATCCCTATGAATCCCTTAATAGTAATTAAACTTAACTGTCAATTAGGTTGATTCAATTAGATCAATTAGGTTGTATGTGATACTTTGACTTGAGATACCAAAGATATCTTGTGGATGAATGATCGTGTTTTGATTATGACTTACGAATCCCTAGCCATGGGATATCAAAAACATCATATATTAGATACGGCATGAAGTCCACGAAGATGATTATATGATCAAGATGTGATCATCCGCCCTTGGTATTTAAGAAGATTGACTCAAGTAATGAGGTGCAATAAAATCCTTGGCCAAGGCATTATAAATATTAGAGAAGGAGTTCCCGATGATTTCTTACGCGCATCAGTACTAACTTGAGTGACCGATTAGGGTTTGATAGTTGACCATACCCTAAGTCATTCATAAGTCTCATGCGGATGAAGGATTATACATACATGGTAATCGATGACGGAAAGGTTCTATGAGTTCTTACATACTCCATATCTCCTAGTGTCCGTGGTATAGCTTGGTACCCAACGGAATGACAACTTAACCTATCGATTGGGTTAAATCGATCCTTGATTAATTAATCTATATGTTGATGTGGATAATTAATTAAGGTTGAACAATATGGTGTTATTTGGTCTATAGAGTTATTAACTAGTGAGATATATGGACCTAGAGGGTCACACACATAAGGTCTATAGATGTTGGTGGATATAGACATAATTATGAAGGTTTTTATGAAAAAACCTCATACCAAATGTCTATAAATAGAGAGAGAACGACCAAAACTCAAGGTGCCCATGCAAGCCTTGTGAGAATTATCTCCTTTCTTCTCTTTCTCTCTTGGTCAAGAACTTTGAAGAGGAGATCTAATCATCTAGAGATCGTGTGGATACCGCTAGAGGCTAGACACCTAAATAGCTTCAAGAACTCCTTCAAGGAAATCCTATAAGTATGTTTTTTTATTCATACTAGATGATAGGATCATTTGTTCTAGGTAGCTTGGTGTTTTTAATATCCGATTAAATGTTTTCCACTCTTTTCAATGTTTTGATCAAAATTTTGAGAGTTTATCAACATCAGAACCCAACAAAAACCATATACCAAATGTCTATAAATAGGGGGATAATGACTACAACTCAAGGTGCCCATGCAAGCCTTGTGAGAATTCTCTCCTTTCTTCTCTTTTCTCTTGGTGAAGAGATTTGAAGAGGATATCCAACCATCCAAAGATTGTGTGGATACTGCTAGAGGCTAAACACTTGAATAGCTTGAAGAACTCACTCAACAAAACCATGTAAGTATATTTTTCTCATACATAACACATGACAGGCTCATTCACGAATCGAGACCGCGATGTCGTCAATTGCACACGGTCTCGTGTCAAAAATAATTCCAAACCTACCAATTTAGTGAAAATATCTCGAATTGAGGGGTATAATGGTAAATATGGGTCGAACCCACAGGGAATTAGGAAAATTTCTGATGATCTCTTCGAATTTGATCAAATCGGACAATGAATCGATGATAAAAATTGTGAAAAATGTTAGATTATGAAAGAGAACTTCAAGACGATTACATGGAATAAAAAATCATCGAATTTGACTTTGATTTCGCAGAGAAATTGAAGATTGAAGTAAGGGGTGATTTCCGAAACGTTAAATCGTGAATTAACCGAAAATCTAAACTAATTTAAATTAAATTCCTAATCTAAACAAAAATTAAACGATAATAGACGATAGATTAGTAAAAACCATTTCCACTAACCTACAATTGCGATTGGATTAACCCAATTAATCGTCAAAATCAAGAGTTTTCATCAAAAATCCGAAAATCACGATCGTGGAGTTCAAGCGTCGATTTTGTCCTCATCTTTCGCCCAAATCTTGATCTTAAGCACTCCGTGGACGTGGAATTGATTCTAGAAGTGATTGGGATCAAGAGATTCAAGAGATTTGGTGTCTGAACAGTTCAATTAGATTGAATTGCTCTCCAATGCTTTACAAATCGAAAGAACATATCAATTTATAGGGATTTTGGGCATAACCGTCCGATGAAACGTTCCCCTTTCGATCAACGGCTCTAATTGATCGCATTACTGCGAATCGTTATGGTTAAGTCCGGTCCGTTGGATCGCAGATGGAGCGCATAGATGAAGCCACGTGTTCGCGTGTTATAAAACACCTTGAAACCGTCGTCGTTGGATCGCAATCTGACACCTCCGATGCATTTCTTCGCAATTTAATCTCGACCGTTATAACTCTTGCGATCAATGGTCGAGATTAGACGCGATCCGGTGTACCCCGATTGAAGCCATGTGTCCATCAATTTAAGTGAAGATCAAGGGCCACGATTCACCGCGCAATCGGATGTCCCTTACGCTGCCATGTCATCGCTTGCATCAACTGTTCGATCGCGACGCTATCGGACGGCTCTAAGTACGTCACATCACCTGCACATTATAAAATATTCAAAAAATCAATTTTTAATTAGAAAATTTGATTTTAAATTCCGAAAAATCCTTAGAAATTCATTAAAAATTCTGAAAAATTCTGAAAAAATCCCTACGAATTAGAATATTCATAACTTTCAAAATATAACTCTAAATTAATCGAAATTTCTTTCATTTGATCAGAAATTTAATTAGCTATCATTCTAAAAAGTCAAATTTAATAAATAACAAAAGTTTTTATTTTTATTTCAAAAATACATTCATTTCTTTAAGATTTTAAACTTTAGAAAATTAAATGAATGTTTATAAAAATGATTTCTCTCATTATTTAACTTTATAAACACTTATAATCTCAAGTAAAGATGGGTTATAAAATTATTTATCTTTTAATTCCTCATAATTAACCCTAAATTAAAGTATCTTGAGATTATAATGACTTTTTCATAGAATGATAGATAAATACTCATAAATATGATAACATGCATAGGAATGAAATCATTTATGACTAAATATGCATCAACAATCATGTATTATCATGTCTAATTAGCATGTTATCAATCATCTGTTTTTGGTGCTTCAATGTTTTTGAACATCTAATTCAATGTATTCTTTTGGATTTGTATATTCCATTAAGAGCCGTCGATCCTTTAAGTGACATCCAACTGTCATGATTTAATCGCACACTCAGCAAATCATGGAGAGACACGTGGTTGCTCGACGACACTCTGATGAAGATCAGACGACGGAAATCAAGGAGGAAGTGGGCGTGCGTTGTGGGAACGTGTTGATAACATGCAATCTTAACATGATAAAACATGATTATTAATGCAAAATAAGGCATAAAACATTCCATTTACATGCATGTTATCATACTTTCAGTGCATTTCTATCATTCTATGCAATTTTATGTTATAATCTCAAAATGCGTTAATTTAGGCTTAATTATGATGAATTAAAGATTAAAGATTTTATAATCTATCTTTACTTGAGATTATAAGTGGTTTTTAAAGTTAAATTATGAGAGAAATCATGTTTATGAACATTCATTTAATTTTCTAAAGTTAAAATCTTAAAGAAATGAATGTATTTTTGAAATAAGAATTAAATCTTGTTATTTAAATAATTTGACTTTTTAGAATGATAGATAATTAAATTTCAGATCAAATGGAAGAAATTTGGATTAATTTGGAGTTGTATTTTGAAAGTTATGATTTTTACAATTTTTAGGGATTTTTCTGGATTTTTCCGATTTTATTTTTGATTTAAAACGATTAAAATAATTATTTAAATGGCAAAAAGCGGTTTATTTCCGCGCGGGGCCACGTGGATGCGACGTGGCACTCAGGGCCACGTGGCAGCGCCACGCGAGCCCACGCGGCGCCTACCGTACATACTTATATTTATATAGTTTACATATTATATAAGGGGTATTCAGCTTTCCGTTAGATCGGAAGGTATTCAAACTCCTTAATCCGTCGAGACTTATAAACCCGACGGATTTCACTAATCTTTTCCGTGTGGGACTAAAGTCCCACACAGTTTTAAAATGCAGGTGACATGGTCGCTTGAGGTGCGTTGGATCGGACGGAGCGCAGAATCTCGCGTGTCCATCGCGTGGACGCACGGACCACCAGATCAAATCAAGCACGTGATGGAATCCAAGAGTTATAACGGTCAGATTTTATGCGACGTGGCGGCATCACACGCGTCCATCGAGTGGACGCGCGGTCCACAGATCACAAATCAAGCACGTGCTCTTTGAAAAGAGTTATAACGGCCACGATTCAATCTCGGGGGGAGCATCTGACGCGTCGGATCAAGATCCAACGGCGGAGATTAAAAGCATTTTATAGCGCATGTCTTAAAGGATTCATCATAACCGACGGATCGCGATCCAACGGTTGCGAAACGACGTGTTTTTAAAACGCATATCATGCGGAACATCCTGGCGCTTCATCCGCGATCTAACGGTCGCCATTTAACCATAACGGTTCGATGAGATGCGTTTAATCTGGACCGTTGATGTGGATTAAATGCATCAATCGGACGATTACGCCCAATTTGGCCTATATATTGAGGCATTCTTCGAATTTGTAAAGCATTCGAGGAAGATTTCACTTAATCGACCTATCTACACGCATCTTTTCTTGAATCTCTCACTTGTAATCGCTTCTAGACTCGATTTTGCATCCACGGAGTGTTTATAAGTGAGATTTCATCGATCGATCGAGGAGAATTTGTCTCTTGAACACCGATGTTCACGTTTGAATTTGCGGAATGAATAGTCGTCGATCCGGCAATCAATTGGATCGATTTGATCGTTATCTGGGGTTAGAAAATAAGTTTATCCTCTAATCTATCGTCATGTATCATCAATTTTAGGTTTAGGATCTTAATTTAGCTCAATTTCGATTTTAATTTCAGTGTATGTTCTTCGCGATTTCAAAAATTTCCTCCCACTTCTATCTTTGATTTCTCCGCGATTACTAATCCAAATCGAGTGATTTTTTATTCTGTGGATAGATCTTTGAGTTATCTTTCTAAAACCACCATTTGCCCTAATTTCTCACCTCAATTCATTGTCCAATTTGATCAATTTCCAAAAGATATCTCAAAAATACCTTAATTTCCTGTGGATTCAACCCTTATTTACCATTATGCCACTCAATTCGTTATAAATTCCCAAAATTGGTAAGTTAGGTTTTATTTTTGACACGAGACCGTGTGAAATCAACGACCTCGCGGTCTCGTCTCGTCACGTGTCCACTTATTGCGCTCGACATGGCACAATCGTGATCATCCAATCAGTCTTCAAGGAATCGGACGGTCCGGATATTTCGCGATGATTTCTGTATAAATCGATGTTCTCGTTTCTTAAAATGTAACTTTTGATTGAAACACGAAGAAATTAAGCATTTTTGGAGGAATATCTTAAGTTCTTTGTGATTTTCTTGCAATCTAGACTCAATTGCGCATGGATTGAGGCAAGTTAATCACGAAATTTGGTGAGAAAACTTATGAAAATTGTGAGAAAATGCTGAACACATGTCGAAGAAGGAATCGGATAAATACTTAGCAATCAAAGAAATTTGAAGCTCAATCTTTGTGTCAATCGGGTTAGTAGTGTGATTCCTTTATAATTCTTGTAATTTAGGTAGTTTAGATTATATTTAGATAGGTGATAACATGCTATATTAACATGATAAGACATGATTTTTGATGCATATTAAGGTATAAATGGTTTCATTTACATGCATGTTATCATACTTATGTGTATTTTTATATCATTCTATGAAAAAATCACTATAATCTCAACAATACTTTAAATTAGGGTTAAATATGATGATTTAAAAGATAAATAATTGATAACCCATCTTTACTTGAGATTATAAAGGTTTTTAAAGTTAAAATAATGTGAGAAAAGGTTTTTATAAACATTTATTTACTTTTTTAAGTTAAAATCTTTAAATAAATAAATGTATTTTTGAAATAATATTTAAAACTCTCATTATTTATTAATTTTGACTTTTTCAAATGATAGATGATTGAATTTCGGATCAAATGAAAGAAATTTGGATTAATTTGGAATTATATTTTAAAAGTTATGAATTTTCTAATTTTAAGGGATTTTTTCGGATTTTTCTGAATTAAATTTGTGATTTTTAAATGTTAAAATTAAATAAAAAAATACAAAAAAGGGTTTATGATTTCGCGCGGGTCCATGTGGATACGACGTGGCACTCCCGGCCACGTGGCAGCGCCACGTGAGCCCACGCGGCGCCTACGCGGCAAGGTGACGTGTGCTATTATTTATATATATATTATATAGTTTATAGTGCATAAGGTTCAGCCTTCCGTATATCGGAAGGGTATTTGACCCTTTAAACTGTCCTCCTTTATAAACCCTTTAATCTTGTCTAATTTTTCCTGTGTGGGACTAAAGTCCCACACGGTTTTTAAGATGCAGGTGACGTGGACTTACCCAGGGCGTCGGATCGATAGTGGCTTAATTGAGGAGTTATAACGACTATGATTCAATCGTGCGGGGATCATCTGACACGTGGATCAAGATCCAACGACGGCAATTAAACGCATTTTATAACGCATCTCAAGCGACGCATCTAGACCCTCCATCTCAGATCCAACGATCGCGATATTTCTGAAACGATCCACGGTAGACCGTTTCATCGTAACCGTCGATCGTTTCGATCGGACGGTTACGCCCAAAAAGCCTATAAAACAATGTGTTCTTCTGATGTTCTAAGCATTCGAGTTGGAAATCAATCTAATTGATCTGTCTAGACACCTCCCCTCTCGTTTCTTTTGATCTCAACGTGTTCTAGCTTCAATTCCGCACCTCTGGAGCCTTTGAAATCAAGATTTGGTGGAGAATATTAGGAGAAATCGGCGCTTGAATCTCACCTTCGCGGTCTTCGTGTTCTTCGCGATTAAGCGGTTTAATAGCGGCGATTTGATCGCTAATTGGGATTAGTGGAAGCGGTTTTTCATAATACATCTTCCTATCATGTTTAATGTCAATTTAGAGTACGATTTCAAGTTCAATTTAGTTTAATTTTAGTTAAAATCGTGATTTCTTCGTCTGAAATTTTCTCTCCACTTCGATTTTCTATTTCTCCAAGAAATTAGGTCCAAATTCGATGATTCCTGATTTTGTGGAATTGATTTGAAGTTATCTTTCATAATTTACCATTTTCCCCAATTTCTATCCTCAATTCATCGTCCAATTTGATCAATTTTGAAGAATACGTCAAGAATTTCCTTATTTCCCTGTGGATTCAACCCTTATTTACCATTATGCCACTCAATTCGAGTTAATTTCCCAAAATTGGTAAGTTCGGTATTATTTTTGACACGAGACTGTGTGAAATCAACGACCTCGCGGTCTCATCTCGTCAATAGGTAATTAGAGTTTAGGAATCAGAAATTTTGTCATTTCGCCCAAATTTGATCAGGATTTTTGTTGATTTATGAACAAGGATTTCTCCATTATCTTAAGTTTAAGTCATTCAAATTTAGTTTCCTTGGATTCCTTGTTGAATTAGCTTTCCGTGGATATTTGATTCATTAATTTTCATCGAGGTTTAGCCCTTCAATTTAACGTTGGACCAACTGCTGTTCAAAATCAATTCGAGTTTGGGTGTTGACTTTCAAGGGCTATTACTACTAATATACAAGTGAAATTTGATAATTTTGGTTTCTTTGGAATCCTCTGATCGTAAGCTTTCTACTCAAATGTGAACTGTTATATTTGGATATCATTTGACAAATCAATTTAATGATTTTAATCGAGATCTATATTTCGGGATTTTTTGTTTATTGATTTTCAATAAATCATAGTAAATCCAATTCTTCTCCAAAAATCACATATTTTACATCAAAATTCTACTCTTCCTCTCTAGTTCCTGAAAATATAATTTTTGTAATATTTTCTCACTTTTTTCCTCTCTGATTTTATAGAAAGTCAAAGTCTAGTCAAAGTCAATGCTTTGACCTTGACTTTTGACTTTTCTTATCCAAATATTTTCTAAAATGCTTAAAATATCTTCTCTCACATATTAGTATTAATTTTAGTGATAAACTAGCATATTTATTTCTTCAAAACCCTAATTAGACTTAAGTTTGACCAAGTCAACTGATCGATAATAGTCAACCGTGTCTCTGTATTCCGACCCGATCTCATCGATGTGCTTGATTACTAATTTTTAATCATTGTGAGTTTGGAATTATAAATTTTGTTTGATCGATGATCGTATTTTTCAACGACCGCACTAAATCGTGCCATCAATCTCCCACTTGGACTAAAGCCAATTACCCTTGTGCATCAAACCCATGGTTGTGTAATGACTCTCATAGACTACTTGAGCTTAAGGCTTAGTTAGTTGATCTACAACATTTCTGATCAATGGAACTCTTTCCACACTACTACATCTCTTCTGGCAACGATCTCCCTAATCAAGTGAAAGCGCCTCAGAATGTGATTAGACCTCTGATGAGACCTTGGCTCTTTCGCTTGTGCTATTGCACCATTGTTGTCACACAATAATGGAATAGGATATGAGATAGTAGGGACGATGCCAAGGTTTATGATAAATTGATGGAGAATTATTTTGAAACATGAACACAAGGGTTCTAAGTGAACCTATCCTCCTCCTCCTCCTCCTCCTCCTTATCTACCAATTTGAGAAATTATCCATTTATTAAATGGATGAAGAAAACCTATCTAAATAATTGAAAGAGAGTGCAGATTCTAAGGGAATTACCTTCCCTCCTCCTTCTATTTTACACTGATCCAAAGATTGACTTGGTCAAAAGAAATTAGCCTTATCCTTAGATAATTAGAATCCCTTGAATGGACCAAGTCAACCACCTTCTACCTTGATATAGGTTCCCTATTTTCCAAACCATATCCACCATATCCTCCTCCTTATATAATTATAAATAATGATCTCAAAAGAAAATCAGTAGGAACCTCTTTGTTTTTCCTTCTTCCTTTGAAAACCACCCTTAGATAGAATTTAGGAGAGATCTAATTATTAGTACTTATGGAAGCACCGCCATCGAATTCTATTTCAAGTCAGCATCGAAGGCCTTCCTCCCAAGTCATCCAAGACCTCCAAGAAAAGTCAAGGCCAACAAGTCTACATATCTTGTCCTTCAGCCATCGTGAGAGCAAAGAGCATGATTAGAATCAGTCATGAAGAGTATGAAGGAAGGTTATCACAAAGCCCTATTAATTGTCACCATAATTCGTGCTGAATCAAGCTTCATGAAGATAGAATCTCCAAACAACCTCAAGCATGACTACTCCTAGAACCAAGACTGATCAGATCAAGCACTTTTGTATTCAAGACAAAAGAAGACAGCTTATTTGAAGAAATCCAGCCAAAGGTTCTCAAAGAAAGATGATTAGGTGGACAACTCCATCAAGAAATACCTCCACAATTCCACAAACGAACCTCCTACAAAATCGAAATACTGAGGACATATAAAGATCTCCCTGAAGCTAACCGACTATACAAAAGCTAGAGAAGCCTTCACCTTGAAAACTGTCACCCACGACGACAGCAGCCTCTCAACGGATCATATGGTGGAACACCCGTCGGCCTGAATATTATGGATCGCCCTACATTATCTTCACGGCTACTAAAGCACAACTGCCAAGATTCTTCAGTTCAGTTGTCAGCCATCACAAGCACCACTTACGAATTCCTAAAGATCAACGAAAGTGAGGTAGAGAAGAACATACCCAGGTGGAGGGTATCGACTCCCCGTTGAGACGTCGTTTCCTCTCATCAATGACAAGGTATCTTACATGAAGAATACCAGCGAAAGCTAGTATTACCTGCATCAGCTGAGCGCGCAACCTCCTCGCATGGAGCTTCACGACAAAAATACAGTCTCCCTCCCGACCTTCCTCTGGATGAGATTGCATCGTACACAATCAATCATGAAGAAAAGTCGCGGCGGAACTTGACCAGTCCTACTGCTATATCAATTCGGATTTAAATTAGTATCTTACAGTCACTACATTAACGGAACCTTAACATTCGGTTCTAAAAGGATTATGGAAGGACAGCAGAACAGCAAGCATCCTCCAGGACGTGAGAACAAAACGCCGACTGCGAACTGCCATATGCGGAAACTGCCTCGACGAATATCATCATTCTGACACCGTCAATGACAACCCGAGTCAAGGAACATGAAGTTATCACGGAGGCTCGCCAGAAGACAACATGATTTCCAAGAGCTTCCCATGACGTCGAATCTACCGACGAACTTTATCCGACTACATCCACCCAAAAGAAAGTTTTCAACATCACTACAGATCCGAAAGTTCGACATACGATAATTGTGGATTCACTAAAAGACATAACGAAAATACTTGAGTAACTGCCCACTCGCAAAGGCAACTTCCGCAAACGACGCCTCCCGTAACTTTCTTCCTCTTTCTTTCTATAAAATAGACGCTTGTAAACAAACGAGAGATGTTATTTTTGATGAAAAATTGGGTTACTTGGTTTCGTTTTATCCTTGTGTTTATTGTTCTCCTTGTGCCTCTCCCACCTGTCTTCATCTTCGATTCTATCCTCCTATCTTATCTCCCCCATTTCTGTCCTCTTTCACCACTTCAAGCCTGAAGCTTACCGAGGAGATCTTGGATCATTCCGGTGATTCGACGAGCATCCACTTCACGAAGATTAAGGTGACATCCTCTCTCATTTTCATGAATAATAGTTCAGTCGATATCTTTAAGTCCAACATGAGACTATCCGTTATCTTCGTATCTCTCTATCTTCCCGTCTCTTGCACTCCTTTCTCTCTTCCCACTTCCGCTATCTTATATTATATAATATAGTAATCTCACCTCGTCCTTCTCCATATTTTCTCTCTTGTTTATCTCTTCTATCTTCTATATTTTATATTATCTCTACTATCATCGCTATCTAAATTAATTATTATATATTCGTCCATCTCTAATTCTCTATTTGTTATTCTCTATCACCACCACTATCTCATCTATCCCTATTTCATCTATCCTATATTTTCTATTTATTATCATATATTCATTAACCCATATTATTAATCATTCATAGTGATATCATTCATAGATCCTCCATTTACTTGTAGGATTATTTCTCTATTATATTATTATCTTCATTCATATCATCATATTTTGAAATATCCTACATCATAAACTTCTTCAACCATATTACCTCCTTGGCAGCGTCACTCGAAAAAATATACTCACCTTCTGTCGTCGAATCTGTAGTGATGGGCTGCTTGGAACTCTTCCAAGACACTACTCCTCCATTCAAAGTGACCAGGTATCCAGATGTAAATCTACTATCACCTGGGTCTGACTGAAAACTCGAGTCAGTATAACCTTGGAGCTTAAGCTTATCTCCTCCATATACCAGAAATAAATCCTTAGTCCTTCTTAAGTACTTAAGGATGCATTTCACAGCTTCCTAGTGTCTCTCACCTAGGTTAGCCTGAAATATTCTCATAACACGTAGAGCATATGTCACATCCAGTTTGGTACAGATATCTGAAGTTCATGTCTCATCGGTATGAAACCTTTCTTGGAGTTTTCCATGCCAAACATTTTGACAATGGTGTCTATGTACATGGATTGGGATAAGCCAAGCAACCTCCTTGATCTATCTCTATAGATACGTATTCCTAATACGTAGGTTGCTTTTCCCAAATCCTTCATGGAGAAGCTCTTTGATAGCCATGCCTTCACTGATGATAACATACCTACATCATGCCCAATGAGTAGGATGTCATCCACATAAAGGACAAGAAAAGTGATCGCGCTCCCACTGATCTTCTTGTACACACAAGGTTCTCCTCATCAAATCTCATATTCCAACTCATTGATGCTTGCTTCAATCCATAAATAGATCTCTACAACTTGCACACCTTTTCCAGAAACTCCTTTGATGTATAACCCTCATGTTGTATCATATACACCTCTTCCTCAAGGTTTCCGTTGAGAAATGTAGGTTTTAAATCCATTTTCCAGACTTCGTAGTCATAGTGTGCAGCTATGGAGAGAAGAATCATGATTGACTTAATCATAGCAACTGGTGAGAAGGGTCGTCATAGTCAACTCCTTGTCTTTGACCATAACCCTTCGCCACCAACCTTGCATTGAAGGTGTCAATATGTCCATCAGCACCGATCTTCTTCTTGAAGATCCACTTATACCTGATGGGTACTATACCCTCAAGAGGGTCGAGCAAGTACCATACTTAGTTTTGATGCATGGATTGGATCTCCGAATCCATTGCTTCTTGCCATTTCTTAGAGTTGGAATCATTTACCATTTCATTGTAAGTTAAAGGATCACTATCCTTTAGGTGGAGAGTATCGACATCATCAATCACAATATGTCCCACATATCGACCTGGTTGTTTCGGTACTCTACTAGTCCTACGCAGTGCCTCTATGTGTACTTAAAGATTTTCGGGGGCTGAGTTCTCATCTAATAAGGTAGCAGTTATATTCGGATCCGAAACTTCTTCGAGTACTACTTCCATTATCTCTTCTCAAGAAATACTCATCTTCCAAGAAAACAACCTTTTTTATAACAAATATCGATTGTTCTTCAGGGCGGTAAAAGTAGTATCATGATGTTTCTTTCAGATATCCCACAAATCTACAAAACTCAGTCCTCGACTCCAACTTATATGTATCATGTTTCTTAACATGAGCTGGACAACCCCATACTCTAAAGTAAGAGAATTCTGGCTTCTTCCCTTTCTATATCTCATATGGAGTAGAAGCTATAGATTTCCTAGGTAAGATGTTAAGGACACGTGCTGCTGTCTCAAGCGCATATCCCCAAAGGGATATTAGATGTTTCGAGAAACTCATCATAGAACATACCATGTCCAACAAGGTACGATTTCTCCTTTCCGACATACCATTCATCTGAGTTGTGTAAGGAGGAGTAAATTGAGCTAAGATACAATTGTCCTTAAGGAACTATGTGAACTTTGTACTTAAGTATTCACCTCCTCGATCTGATCAAAGAGTCTTTAAACTCTTTACAGACTGCTTCTCCACTTCATTCTTAAAATCTTTGAATTTCTCAAAGGCTTCGGGCTTATACCTCATAAGGTATACCCATCCAAACCTAGAGAAATCATTAGTAAAAGTGATGAACTAGAAACTGACACTTCTAGCTTGGACAAGCATCAGGCCACATACATTAGAATGTATTTGCTCCAAGATACCCTTGGCTTGCTCTCCAATCCCTGAGAATGGAGATTTGGGTAATTTACCCATAATTCAAGATTCATGAGCTGCAAATGATTCATAATCAAATGCTCCCAAGTATGCATATTTATACAACTTTTGTAATCTTCCATCACCAACATGCCCAAGTCTAAAATGCCATAAGTAGGCTTCGTTCACATCTTGTTTACTCTTCTTAAGAGCAACATCCATATGGAGATTATAAGAAGAAACATCAATCAGATATAAACTATTGACTAATAGTGTCGTAGCAACCAATTTACTTCCCAAGTAAATAGAACAACATTTGTCCTTAATGATCAAGGTATACCCCATCTTGTCTAAACAACAAATTGAAATGATGTTCTTAACTATGCGAGGAACATAATGACATTCTTCTAAAGAAAGATAATCTCCGGATGGTAGCTTGAGGTTCACAACCACAAGCACCATAGCAACAACTCTTGCGATGTTTCCCATCCTTAGTTCCACCTCACCCTTTCTCAGCTTTCACTTACTTGTCAACCTCTACAAATCATTGCAGATGTGAGAAGTACATCCAGTATCTAATACCCAAGATGCAAAATCTCTATAAGATAAATAAGTATCTATCATATAGATACCTGGAACATCACCATGCTTCTCTTGAGCTTTCGTTGACGTACTTTTTTTACAGTTCCTCTTTCAATATCTTGTCACGCCACAGTGGAAACACGTTTTCTTGTCATCGACGTCCTTCCTTGTTAAAGATGTTTTCATTTGCTTCTTCCCTTTGCCACTCTTGGAAACAAAGGATACCTTCCTCTTCTTTTTGGTCCCACCAACAAAGAGGACTTGGGGCTTTTCCTTCTAAAGGTTCCCCTCAACAGTAGTAAGCATGTTCAACAGCTCCAAGAGAGAGGCATGAATCTTGTTCATGTTAAAGTTAACAATGCACAGAGAAAAGGGGTCTGGAAGAGACTGAAGAATAAGTTCCTTGCTCATCTCAACAGGGAGTTTAATTCCGAGCACTGTCAACCTCTCGATCCACTCAATCATCTTTAGTACATGTGCTTGTACAGAAGACGACTCAGCCATCCGAGCCTTAAATAGACACTTCGATGTCTCATATCTTTGAGTTCTACTCTACTCAGCAAATAACTTCATCAAATGGAGCAGCTTGGCTCTTGGTTCCATGTCTTCAAGCTGCCTTTGCAACTTATTGCACATTGAGGCCATCATATAACATTGAACCGTAGTGGAATCTTCATGCCACTTCTGGTACTCCCATACCTCATCCTCAAACAAATCCGATGCAGGCTCAACGGGGCCATCTCCCTTCATGACATAGGCGATGCAGTCAGACTTAAGTAAGATCTTTAAGTTCCTGAGACAATCAGTGAAGTTCGAGCTAGTCAAACCGTTGGTATCTATAATGCAACGAAGAGGGTTAGTTGACAACATCTTTGCCTTTTAGGAGATGAATAAGAATTAATAATTAATTCTTTTGCAGATATTGTTCATTGAAAATAATGCTCCAACTTAAACTAATCAATTCATACTATCCTCATGTGTATGAAAAGGGAGAACCGACAATCTCCTAGTGGGGATTAGAATCTCAAAAACTATATTATGACCTAAAGTGGACTCTATCAATCATAAGATATTGTTGAGCATCCATCTCATGAAACTTGTAACATTTGCAATATTTGATCATACTTCAGTCCTCGATGCTCATGCGGACTGGAGTGGACTCTACCAACCACCAAGTTCGATCTAGGCCATACCTTTGTTACTTGACGGAAAGAGATTCGTGAGTAGTCCTGGAGTGGACTCCACCAAACCAAATGGTTCCTCTACCCCGGCCTTGTGTCATACACTAGTTCTTAGTTCCTCTTCTTCGATAAGCTGGCCTGAAGTGAACTCCACCAACCCAACTTAAAGTGATTTGGATACTAAGGCTATAACAAAGGAGGACCACGCTTGAGTTTATAACTCTTGCGTTTCAGCCTAGATTATAACATGTGAGGGGTATTATATTTTATCGAGTCTTTTTGTTAGGCTACGTCATGGTTATCTATATAACCATACCCAAGGATATGATTATCTTAATAATCATATACATATAGCATATATATGTCATATGTGATGTTATATTAATAAACCAAAACATATAAATAAGGGATCCTATAATATGTCCATCTACGTTCTTGGTTTCACATTCAATTTAATAACATCACAATTAAACACATACATTTAATTCAATGAAAACATTAATCACATTAATATTTTACAAAATAAACATGACAATCATGCATATTAATCAGGAAATAATCATTTAAACACTTTAAAATGATTTTTAGAATTTTTCTCAATTCAAAATAATTTAACTCTTACATTATTCAATTAAATGAATCACAAAAATAAATGACATCAAAATTTAAGAAAATAATTTATTTGAGTTAATAAATCAATTTTCTATTTTTCTTGATTTTTTTTTGGTTTCTAGAATTTTTAAACATTCTCATTTTTCATTTATTTATTTAATATTATTACTATTATTTTAATTGATGTGATCAACTAAAAAGCCGATAAGGAATAATATAAAATACGGTTTGATCTTATCAAAAAAATAAAAGAAATTAAGTGGTAACCCATCTAGAGAAAATTCCCACGTAAAGCGTGCTAACCTGGGAGTAGTCCCAGGATGGGACTATGGGCCCACCTTGGGCCCATTTCCCACTCCACGGGAAGTGGGCCCCACGTGGGCCCATTTTGACTGGGCATGCCCACGTGGGCCCGATTTGACCGCGCCTGCTTAGGCAAACCTGGTTTGACCAGGCTTGCTCAAATGGCCCTGGTTTGACCAGGCCTCCCCTATGGTCCGGTTTGATAGTGCCCCATGTTCAAACGTGGGGGACATGGCCCCACAGATGGGGTCCCACCTTTCTAGGTGGGTCCCGCTGTGCCACCACTGTTGACCCGAGCCACCAGGTGAGTCCTGCAATGCCACGTGGCAACACCGTCGGAGCTCCATATTTTGTGGTGGTGTCGCCACGAAATCTGGCCATCCTTTTCTATTTTTTCCTTCAAAAATTGAAATGGCCATAACTTCTTCAATTCTCATCGGTTTTAGATGTTTTTGGGTTCGTTGGAAAGCTCTTGATGAGTAGAACCTGGCTCTGATTTTTTTCTCAATTTTTTTATGTCGATAAGATTTCTAAATTTTGATCAAAACATCAAATGCAGCGGAAAACATTGAATCGGATATTCAAAATACCAAGGCACCAAGAACAGATGATTCTATCATCTATTAGAAATGAGAAAATTATACTTATCGGGCTTCCTTGACGGAGTTATTCAAGCTATTCAAGTGTCTAGCCTCTAGTGGTATCCATGCGGTCTCCGAATGGTTGGATCTCCTCTTCAAAGCTCTTCACCAAGAGAGAAAGAGAAGAAAGAAGAGAATTCCCACAAGGCTTGCATGGGCACCTTAAGTTGTGGTCATTCTCCCCCTATTTATAGACATTTGGTTTGAGGTTTTTTTATATAAAAACCCTCATAATTATGTCTATATCCACCAACATCTATAGGCCTTATGTGTGTGACCCTCTATGTCCATATATCTCACTAGTTAATAACTTTATTGACCAAATAACATCATATTGGTCAACCTTAATTAATTATCCACATCCACATATAAAATAATTAATCAAGGATCGATTTAATTCAATCGATAGGTTGAGTTGTCAGCCCGTTAGGTGCCAAGCTACACCACGTACACTAGGAGATATGGAGTATGTAAGAACTCACTTATCAAACCTTCCCGTCATCGATTACCATGTATGTATAATCCTTCATCCGCATGAGACTTATGAATGACTTAGGGTATGGTCAACTATCAAACCCTAATCGGTCACTCAAGTTAGTACTGATACGTGTAGAAATCATCGAGAACTCCTCCTCCGATATTTCTACTACTTTGACCAAGGATTTCATCGCATCTCATTCCTTGAGTCTATCTCCTCAAATACCAAGGGTGGATGATCCCATCTTGATCACACAATCATCTTCGTGGCTTTATGTCATATCCAATATATGACCTTTTAGATATCCCGTGGCTAGGGATTCGTAAGTTATAGTCACAACACGATCATCCATCCATAAGAAGTATTTGATGTCTCAAGTCAAAGGACCACATACACAAACATGACATGAATCAATCAGATTGATAGTTAGGTATAATACCATTCAGTGATTCATACGGATCAATTCAGTGAACTCTTTCTCCAAAGAGCACCCACTATCTATCCTTAGTGTCTCCAGATCAGTGGCTATAGGATCAGCCATATTCATCATATGAGTTGGATTATATAATGTTATTCTTTTCGGATAATTTGATATCCTTCTCGAATATCCCACGAATAAGAATGTTTAGAACATATGTTTAAAGACTAGTGATCACTATATTATGATCTCATCATAATTCACTTAGTCATTGCACATGCTCATGGACTTCATTACAAACATCACAAGAATGACAATGAATAAAGTTCATTTCAATAAACATGAACAAGATACATGAAAATGTGATTAGCTTATAGGCCACATAATATCTATCAATGTAGGTGTAAGCTCTAACTATCTAGGATTGATAACATGCAATTTTACACATTTAATTCATTATCCTTCAATGATTTTGAGGCATAATTCATATAATACTATCATGTTATCATGTTTTGATGAATTTTTGAATTTATCAAATCATATCGGTAATAAGCTAAATTTATGTTCAATTTTGATGAACTTAATACATATTTGACATTTGACCTTTTTTCAAGGTCAAATAAGGATGATTTAATCGTGTGTGCATGAGTTTTGTGATCGTCGAGATGAACTAGGAACGATGAGGATAAAGATAAAATAAGAAGACAAGAAATTTTTAATGCCAAATTAATTTCATTATCATTTTTTATAATTTTATTTCAAAGCGATATGAAAAAGAAGAGAAAATAAGGATTAAAATGACAAAAATGTCATCCAAGAAAGAATTCTCTATGAAAATTTATAAATATTTTAAGTTTTAAGGGTTTTTTAATATATTTTTTGAATGTTTTCATTATCTCTTGAATTTTTATAACAATTTTTATGTATTTTTAGATTTTTTAGGAATTTTCTAGAATTTTTTTAAAAATTGGCTTTATTAGCACATGCTAACATGGCATGCTAATGTGGCCTCACGGACACGTGATGCCCAGTCAACGCTGTCGTGGTACCATTAAGGGGAGGGCCTAAACAATTCCTAATTGGAGTTACAACATCTATTACTTCTTCAAAAAATTATTTTTGATAGTACTTAATGAGCTGCAATATTTTAAAGACCAGAAAAGTCTAAATTTAATCAATGTGGGACTAACATTTTGTATTTTCACGAGACACGTGGTGCAATGTGGTTAGTTTGATCTAGTGGACGGGGCCCACTAGATCGAGCTCTTTATAAGTGAGATATGTGGCTCGTTGTGGTGAATCAGATCATGGAGTACATGATGGAAGGCTTAGATTACTCCTGATTTATTTGTTTATGATGGTGAATTGTGAAGAAACACGAGGCATAGTCTTGTGCACTCTGCGCTTTGTAAAGATAATCTGACGACTCTAATTGAAGCTGCTTTGTCTCTCTCTTCTCAAAAAATTTAGTGCTGACACATGGCACAGTGTAAAGTCATTCAAATTTTAATGAGATTTAATGAATATCTAGCAATCAATCATACACTTTTTAAGAAAAAAATCAACCACAAAAATGATACAAATTTAAATCATGATATCTCATGATTATGATCAAGTTAAGGGCTTAAATTTTGTGGGGATGATTTTCATTTCATGCTCTACGTCCTTAAAATGGTTGTTTAAATCCCAAGATAGGAAAATTAGTTTTTTTTATATATTTCATTCTATGCTTCTAGTATTAGCAAGCCGAAAGAAAGAGGACACCAATCGATCATTCTTCTTGCATGGGACATCATTTATAGTGAGTTTCTACTCTTTTATATTCATTCATCATATTGGATGCAAGATGTAAGTATGGGCTAGATGTATGGCTCTTGGAGGTGTGTTTGATTGGAGAGAATTGCTCAAGAGCATTTTTGTTGCAAATCTTCATATTAGGATAATTATCCATCAATCTTTTCTGCTTTTTGAACCTAAAAACTAAAAAAATGCTCATTGAAATCTTTTATCCCTCCTCGACTCGCCATATTTTAAATTTTAAGATCTAATTTGAAGAGTTGAGTATTATTTTTTATATATGAACTTGAGTTTTCAACAACCATGATTTTATGCTTATCAAGGATATCATCCACATAATCCCAATACTTCAAGAAGACATCAAGAGAGTCAAGAGCTTTAGAGTGGAGGACCAATTTACAATGGAAGAGACATGCATTGCTATGAAGATGAAGCATGACTAGTATGCAAAGGTCGTGTTGGCCAACAAGGCCATTAGTATGATGGGCGTAATGGATCTCTTTCACAAGGGCTTCATACCCGGTATAAGGATGAAGAAAGCCCCCATAGACTTTGTCTCGAGTTCTTTCCTTGTCAATAAAAGACCACAACATGCTGCAAGCCTAGAGCAGCCTTTGCAAGTTGGGGAAGAGCTAGATTCATGGTTGAGGACAAAAATGAGGAGGAACAAGGGCACATCTGCCACATTAACCCTAGCATAGGAGCTTGCTAAATATCTCAGTGAGGTCTTCAAGAGGGAGGGGGAGACATTACAGTGAGCTAGTTATCATGTATGAATACAAAAAATTCCCAAGGTTGCTTCGAGGAACTAGAGGGCTTTTATGAATGTGTCACAAGTGCTTATATAAAATGGTAGTTCTTAGCTAGCAACTGTTGGGTTCTGATGTCGATAACCTTTTGAAATTTTGATCAAAACATTGAATGAAGAGGAAAACATTGAATCGGATATTCAAAATACCAAGCCACCAAGAACAGATGATCCTATCATCTAGTATGAATGAGAAAACATACCTACAAGGTTTCCTTGAAGGATTTCTTAAAGCTATTCAAGTTTCTAGCCTCTAGCGGTATCCACACGGTCTCTGCATGGTCGGATCTCCTCTTGAAAGCTCTTCACCAAGAGAGAAAGAGAAGAAATGAGAGAATTTCCACAAGGCTTGTGATAACAGGCAAAAGTTTACTTTAAATCATACATTTTATTTGTGTTTGATCATTGAATGTTTTAAATCAACAATTATTTTGCATGTTATCATGATATTATGCCTGGAATTAACACTTATCATTACACCTGAGTAATTACAAATAATTAGGGCTATTATGAGAAATTTCAAGAATACTTACCTTAAGAAATGGCTACCTTAATAGCCATTGTTGGACAAGATTATTCATTACCTTTTTAGCATCTATTATAAAGAAAATAATTTGTTCCTTACACAGAAATTAGTACCTTCATTAAGTCTTGGTTTATTTCAATTCATTTTATTAATGCCCTTAGTGGGCCTATTGTTACTAATAATTTTCGGAGCATTGTTGGGCAGGATTTTCACGTGTCTGGTATGAACCAATCACAGAAAAGAGCAAGAGGCTGCATACATCGCGACATGTACCCAGTCAAACTCTAGCTTACCTTGGGGGTATGCGGTGAAGACACACTCAAATCGCCCTCCACCAATTAGATGGAAGAAGACGAGATACCGACCAATCACGGCTTGTGGCGCAGACGCGTGTGCGAAGCGATGAGCACAAAGAGACACAACAAACTTGCAGAAAGGGGGAGAAGTATCGCGATTTCGAAATGCCTTTAAGAGTGAAGAGGAGGGGGGCGAAAGCGCTATCTTCTTCTTGATTTTTCGCTCCCGACGCATCGTTGGCCTGGAGGACACAAGCGAGATTAAGAGGAGATCAAGCGATTTTGACGACTTCAAGAAGCTATCGGGTTGGGGTCATCGATTTGAAGCTTCAAGGTTCGTGGAATCGGTTTAGGAATAGAAAATAAATTGCGTTTTCTTTTCTTTTCTCTTGAGTTACCGTAAATTCTTCTTTCGTTTGTGACTGAAATAGATTCTTACAGCAGCAACTATAAATTGTTATTTCATTGTTTCTTTTGGATTTTGATTCACATTTAGATTTCAAGATTTACATTTTCGGTTTGAAAAATTATTTGATTTGTTTTTCTTTTCTTTTCCCTCTACTCTAATCGGTTCTTCTTAATATTTTGTGACTAGGATTAGATCCAACTGAAGTTATAATTCAGATCTTAACTGTATTTTCTGAACTTCGATTCCACTGAAAAAATTAGGTTAGATTTTTAGTTCTTTAAATCTGAAAGTATTATCAGTTTGTTTAGTTACTGAATTTATTTTCTAAATTCTGATAAAAGAATTTTCCTAGAACAGTTATCCTTCCTTTTGTTTGTAAGCATCTTTTGGAGTCAAATTTAAATCGATTTTAGGTTTAGATTATCATTTCTGCAATTCAGTTAGTGTTGCAGTTTCTTTTTGGCAGAAAACAGAAAAAAAATATTAAAGAGATATAATCTCTATTCTGTTATTTTTTTAGTGCATGATAATTCAGTTAGAAACTGGAGTGGTTCTTCTGTTTAGTCAATTTAGGTTGGATATAATTTGAGAAGTTTTAAAATAAGCCTGATTCTATATTAATTAGTGGCAGTAAGAGGGAAATTTATTTTTAAATCAGAAAAGCCAAATTACAAAATTAGAGAAAGGTTAATAATAATACAGTAAAACATAAAAGATAAAAAAACAACAACATTTGGAATTTGAATTCTAGATCAGAATAAAAAGAAATTATAAAAATAATATAAAAAGTTCCTAATCTTTTTCATCTTTTAATTGAGAAAGTAATCTTCCTCAATAGAGTCTATTTTCTTTTCTCTAGCATTATAAGTGAAAACAAGGAAAAATAGAGTGCAGGGAAATAGAAACATTCACAATTAGACAACTACTGAGTTTAGTTAGATGAGAAAAAGTTCTTAAGTAAATAAAAAAAGTAGACTTTGCCATATCCTCCCTTGGATCGACCCCTTTTACTAAGCCTAATGTTTAGATAGCTAGGAGTTAAAGGGAAAATTTCTTTAGTTACACTTTTATTGATAAAGTCCAAATAAAGGCATAACGACACAATTAATTAGGATGATTTGGACTCATCAGCTTGCATGGGCACCTTGAGTTGTGGTTGTTCTCCCCCTATTTATAGACATTTGGTATGAAGTTTTTTCACAAAAACCCTTATCATTATGTCTATATCCACCAACATCCATAGACCTTATGTTTGTCAATATATCTCAGTAGTTAATAACTCTATAGAGCAAATAACACCTTATTAGTCAACCTCAATTAATTATCCATATCCACATATAGTTAATTAATTAAGGATCGATTTAACCCAATATATAGGTTGATTTGTCAGCCTGTTGGGTGCCAAGCTACACCACATACACTAGGAGATATGGAGTATGTAAGAACTCACTAATGGAACCTTCCCGTCATCGATTACTGTGTATGTATAATCCTTCATCCACATTAGACTCATGAATGACTTAGGGTATAGTCAACTGTCAAACCCTAATCGGTCACTCAAGTTAGTATTGATGCATGTAGAAAACATTGGAAACTCCTCCAATATTTCTACTACCTTGGCCAAGGATTTCATCGCATCTCATTCCTTGATTCTATCTCCTCATATACCGAGGGTGGATGATCTCATCTTAATCACACAACCATCTTTGTGGCTTCATCTCGTACCTAATATATGAAGTTTTAGATATCCCGTGGCTAGGGATTTGTAAGTCATAATCAAAACACGATCATCCAACCACAAGATGTCTTTGGTGTCTCAAGTCAAAGGGTCACATACACAACCATGACATGAATCAACCTCATTTACAGTTAGGTATAATACTATTCAGGGATTCATACGGATCAATTCAATGAACTCTTTCTCTACAAAGCACCGACTATCTATCCTTAGTGTCGCCACACCGATGGCTATAGGATCAGCATACTCATCATATGAGTCGGATTAGATAGTACTATTATTTCCAGATAATTTGATGTCCTTCTCGAATATCCCATGAATACAAATGTTTAGAACATATGTTTAAAGACTAGTGATCACTATATTATGATCTCATCATAATTCACTTAGTCATTGCAGATGCTCATGGACTTCATTGCACAACTAATGGACAACTTCATTACAATGAATAAATTTCATTTCAATGAACATAAACAAGATATATGAAAATGTGATTGGCTTATAGGCCACATAATATCCATAAGCAACACCATTGCCAGCTACAAGAGAGCACACTAGTCATCAAGGAGAATTGATACTCATGTCACTATGCGGTGCTAGCTCTGGGCCAACAATAAGAGGTGGCGGTATGACATCATCCTTGAAGATTCAGACATCAAAGATAAAGTCGTTGCATCTTCCGCATATAAGTTCCTCATTTCTCATTCCCTAGTTTATCTTTAACTTTAATGCATTGGTAAAAATTTTAAAATGTTATAGTATCATCGATTGTTTTCATTACTTCACTATGCATGAGAAAGTTCGACGGGCCTATGATGATGTCCCCGCATGATGAACTCCCTCGATGGGATCGGCGATTTGGCATTTGCAAGACGAGATATGGAATGGGGACAAGGAAACAACTTTGTATACTAAATTTTCCAATTACTTTATATTTTTTATTTTTTTTCAATTTCTTAAATCTTTGTGATTATTTATCAATTTTTATAATAGAACTCCATCAAAAATTTAAAATCCTCTCTGTTATTATTAAAAGGTATGAAAAGGATGAATAGTATACATCTGTCACGATATGCTCATAGGTGTATGAGTGTACCTAAGGGGTGTATTTAATAAATTTTCATGCAGTAGTATTTAGTTTAATTATGATAATGTAAAAAATATGAAATCAATATCTAGCTTTATCTTATCATATAACCTAATTCTTGAAATTGACTCAATTAAGGCTACTTCTCATCTTCATTCGATGAACAACATAAATTGAAACAACCACTCGAAGTACTAGATTCATCAATTACTCTTGACTCGACCATCTTCCCCTCTTTATTATTTAAAAATTGTGAAGAGGATGAATTGATATTTGAAGGAAACCAATCTCCCTTTAAGTTCTTACCTTAAGACCATGATCCCAGAAGGTGTTTGACTTAAGTCCTCATTGACACATCCTAAGAACTTTCTCCCCTTTACTAGCATTAATCGAATAGGAGAGATCTTGTGGGAAAATTTTGGTATCTTTGGAAGTTCCAATTGGGATCAGCGTGGAATTTAGACGATCTTTGGATAAATGATACAGCATTTGCATGGCGTCCATGCGATGCTATTCAGTGCCTATGTAGCGCCATGTCGGTTCATGGCAAATGAACAGGTTAACAGAAATTTATTGCCCGTGATCACTATTAATTCTGTATTTATAGCTGCCATAAATTCAAATATTATCAGATGTGGTACGATGTTTCTTAGAATCTCTGGTGACATGGAAATCCCAGAGGTCTTTGCTCAATCAGCGTTACCCAGTCCAGTTTCCTGCGTCCAAGACAGTCATCAAGATTCAAGACAACTGGTGGCAGAGGAGGCCCTAATGACGTAATGTCAGTCGCCCCCCGAAATTGAACGAGGCAATTTTCTATTCTGTGAAATTCTGTACATATTTGAATAATTATTTCTCTGTCGGGGTACGGGCTACCCTAGTCGAAGAAAACGAGATTCCGAGGCGTACAGTCAAAGCTAGAGGAATTTATAGTCAAAGCTTTCAGTTTGTAGCTCTTGCGGAAGAAATTTTCCACCAATCAACGGAATCTATTCTTGAAGTTAAGTCAACTTCTGATCTCCCTCTCCCACGAATGGTTCACCGCTCATGGAAACCGCTGAACGAAATCTCCTGCTCGCTGATCTCGTATTATCCTTTTCATGGATCTGCACAAGCTCGATTCCCCGGATTTTGCTTTATACATTCCCCGGACATTCAATTCTTATGAATTTGTTGTATTTTTTTTCTTCGGCCTTTTTCTCCTGGCTGGGGCATGTGACGCGCGGCGGCACTATCAATCCTCTGAAAGTCCTTTGTTACGCGATTTCTGGGAGGGGTAACATGTTTCCCAGCACTGTTGCCTGGAGGATAGTCGCTCAAGTGGGTAACTTTCAAATGTTTTCTGGAAGTTAGGGTTTCATGCTACTTTATTTGGAATACGATTGAATCATGGAATATTCGAGCATATGCCCGTTGAATAGATTTTCTATTTTCTTCTGAATTAATTACTACTACCCAAATCAAATGTCTCTTCAGGTTATACTGGTCAACATGATTGAATTCATTTCATTTTATATGGAATAAAATTGAATCGTGAAAAATTCGAGTATCTGGCTCCCATTTTGATTACCGGGATTTCCATGGAATAGATTTCCGTTTTCTTTTGAATTAATAAATGGAACAAATGATTGGATCCGTCAATTTTGATTGGACCAAAAAAAATTACTGGTTTATATAGGTAAATATCAATTAATTTATTTATTTATTTCATTTTATTGGGAATATGATTGGATCACGAAAGATTTGAGTAACTGGCTACCAATGAGATTTCCATGAAATAGATTTTTTTTTTTACGTCTGAATAACTCATTGAACGAATAATTGGATCCGCAAATTTTCATTCAACGAAAACTATAATTCTTTTTCCTGTTTCTGTTGGTATATAAGATTGAATTCATTTAACATATTTCATTTTAGTTGGAATATGATTGAACCCGGGAAGCTTCGAGTGTCTGCCTCCCTTTTTATTTATGAGATCTTCATTGAACAGGTGTTTCATTGTTCTATATTAATTCATGGAACAAATTACTGGATCCTTGAATTTTTATTCTACTATAGCAAAATTTGTTTTCTGGTTTCTATTGGCAAGTGTGATTCAATCTATTTTATTTTAAATGGAATATGATGGAATCATGGAATATTCAAGTATCTGGCTCCCAGTTTTATTTATGAAATCCAAGTGGAATAGATTTTTCTGTTTTCTTGTGAATTGATATACTGAGCACATGACTGGATGCGTAAATTTCCATTTAGCTATAATTCATTTTCTTTGGGTGTCTATCTGTAGCTCTTGAACTGAGATTTCAAGTGTTTTCACTGATCATACGCAGAATTTCGTCATCTCGCAAAAACTTAAGAGGATCATTCCGTTAGCTCATAATCCCTTAAACGTGTTTAACTGGATCTCAGTTTCTGTAATAATCCCAACAGCAATCAGTTCTCAAATGATCTCAGCTGCTCCATAAATTTCAGTTACTTGGATCTGTGATTGGAGCAGGACTAACAAGTGAATTATTCCCCAAGTTAAGAGACGAAGTGTGTGCTAATATGGATGTCCATCGAGGAGCTCTGACAGAAGCATTCATGGCGTTCTTTTATGTGCTTTTCAAACTGGGGTTTGATAAAATATACCCTACAGACGTTATAACAAGAGCATTCATATGGAGTGCTTACAAACTGATGCTTCGCCTTTTAGCTGGCGGCTGCATGAATCCTGCCTCTGTAAGTTCCTCACTCTTCTTCTCAAGAACGATTTTCCCCCTGATTCTTAAGGGCCACAGTGATCTAAAATTGCCTCCGATCGATATCCTCTCTCTCTTGTCCGCACTCCTTCATGCTGGATCTCTTCTGAACCTTCTTGGCCTTCAGCATTTTGTTCTGAATTTTTATCTAAATAATGAAACTTTTCTATGTTGGGAGTTTTTACATTTGAACATGATTGATGGACACAGCTAGTTACGGATCATCTACAGATTTAACATGCTATTATTTTCATCTCACGATGCCATTGGCATGTGATTATTTTCTCTCTCTGTGTAGGCCTTTGGGTGGGCTTTCTCCAGGGGAAACCATGGAACCAGAGAACATCTCTTGATTTACTGGTTTGCTCCACTGGAGGCCTTATTATTAGGTTTCTGGGTCTTCTCTCTACTGGTTGAAGAAGCCCCATTTCATGAGGAAAAGAGAAAGAAGAAATCAAAGTAATGCGAGTTTAAATACACATGTAGGCGTGGAATAGAAATGACAAGTGGGACTCGGAGACTGCTTTTGGAGTAGTGTTTGGAGATCCTGATCTCCGAGACAAACATGGCCATCTATGTACAGATACCATCAATTCTGCTCATGAATGATATCAGATAGATTGCTGGATGGATTTATAAACTGAAAAATAGAAATAAAGAGAAACTTAATTTCTTTGATTTTAAAAAATCAACCAAGTTAAAAAAAAATAGAAGTTGGCTTTTCTTTTCTTCTCTCTTCTTCTTCTTCTTATTTTATTTTTCTTCTTTTTTATTTGATTGATTTCACTATTTTTTCTCTTATTATCTTCTAATTTTTTGTGGACTTTAATTTTTTTTAAAACTAAATTGCACAAAAAGAGATAAAACATCTGCTTGAAGATAAGACAAGTAGTGGACGAAGATGGAAAATGCCATTGGTGGGGAATAATTGATGCAAGGATAAGAGCATGGAGCCGGAAGATGACATCTTTTGGTGTACTTTCAGCAGTGATCATGATGGAAATACCCTTGATAAAAGGATTGGAGAGAGTTCCATACATGTAAAGCTTATCAAAGAGGAGGATAATAGACAAGAAAATAACATGGCCCTAGATGAGTTAGGGGACAAAGAAGAAAAATCACCCATGCTACCTCGAGTTTCAAGAGAAAATTCTCAAGGAATGTGTCATAGAGAGGATGTTGCTGAAGATAGAAAAGGATCGAAGAGACATGAGTATAGCTCACAAGATAGGTGAAACTCGGTTCTACAACGTTTACATAGACCTTAGGATCAAATCAAAATGGCATATCTTTGACAATACTAACATGATATCCAATTGGAGAAGTGACACTCACATCTCTCACACATTCTAGTTTGATGATGGAACTCATAGAGTCCCAAGTAGGCAGATCATTCACTGATGCATCGATATCAAGGAATGTCGCTTCAAAGGAACATAAGAAGAAGTGTCCTTACTCTTTGATATCAACATCTCGCAAGCTGTGCAGAAACAATAACACTTTCTATTTGCTTCCTCATTCCACTCATATCACGAGGACGCCTAAAATTCTCTTTTTCTCTTCCCCGTGCTCTCTTTCTATATTTGTTCTCTGATGTTTGAATTTCTATTAGGACGCCTCTCTTTGTGTCCTATTGACGTCTTCCTCCTCTGATGAATTTCACTCACTCTCTATAACATGATAACAACTAAGCAAACATCTAGTTTGATTTGACAAAATATTTGTCACTCTTCAACTAGACTAAATGAGTGGGTTGAAAAAATCATTCATGGGTTCCCTCTTTTGACAAAATCCTCCAACCCTAGTCTAGAGAGTCTAATATTTAAAGAAATATTTTCAATTTATTGATTATCATACAATGATGGGACGGAATAAAGAGAAATAAAAAGGGACTATAGAGAGAGACTTGAATAAAATGAATTTTCAGTCTACAATCCAGATGCATGTATATAGTTGTGAGAGCCTTTGGGGAAAGAGAACTACAGCATATCGACAATATCTAATGAATATGGATTAATACATTTAGAGACGATCGTTAAATGCCCTCCACCATCCTCAATAAAATCTTCATTTTTCTCATCTCCTATATCATCCCAAAAGAACCGACTAATCTACACGTTAAAACCACTCTACATTTAAATTATATAGTAGACTATCCAATTATTTTGATAAGAAAACACATAATCCCATAACCAAAAAGTTTTTAGTCCAAGTTGATGTCATTTAATTTTGTTTTTCTATATTATTTTACTTGAAGATATAATTATTCATATACAATCCTTCTAGTCATTGATGTGGGCCATACTTTGAACTAATGATTGACTATCCCAATGATGGTACTGGATGCCGATATTAGGGCGAATACCAATCTCTTCATCCTTATAGTGGTTATTGCAATCTATCAAATATCTAATATCCATTATAGATATCAGATATCACATATAATACCATCGTCATTTGATATGCGATGCACACCCAATATCTATTAGCCACCTACATCCACAATACTATATGATGGATGATAGGTATCGGACGTGGATATTGAATAGTTGATAACATGCAAATTATATATGAAAATATATGATTATTAATGTAAATTAAGGCATAAAGCATTCCATTCTAATGCATGTTATCATATTTTTTTAGTGTTTATTTATCATTCTATGAAAAAGTCATTATAATCCCAAAATACATTAATTTAGGGTTAATTATGATAAATTAAGAAGAATATTTTAAATATTAAATTTTCCCTATCTTTACTTGAGATTATAATTAGTTTTTAATGCAAAATAATAAGAGAAATCACTTTATATACACTCATTTATCTTTCTAAGTTGTAATCTAAAAGAAATGAGTGTATTTTTTTAAAAAAATCTATTCTCTTGTTATTTATTAAATTTGGCTTTTTAGAATGACAGGTAATTTAATTTCTGATCCAATGACACACATTTGGATTAATTTGGAGTTATATTTTTAAAAATATGAATTTTCTAATTTTTAGGAATTCTTCTAGAATTTTTATGATTTTTTCTAAATTTTTCTGAATTTTTTTTAATTATTATGAATTTAATTCGATTTATTTTTAAATTAAATTTATTAAAAATATATATATCATTGCGTGCTAACGCGGTAGATGATGTGGCGCGGCTGAAAAAGTGGCACCACGTGTCACACACGTGTACATGTGTGCGCGCATGTGTGAGTGCTCGTGTGTGCGCGAGTGCGCACGTGTGCGCGCGCGTGTAATTAAGAAGAAAGCACCATGTTAAGGATTTTCGTTAACTTCTTAATCGCGTACACCTTTATATGCGCCGAAATTAATTATAAAAGCCCTGTGGGACTATGTTTTCATATTTAAAGTGCGCAGGTGACGTGGCGTTACAAGGAGCGTCCGATTTGTGATTTTAAAGAAGAACATCGATCTTCACTTACGTCAAGGGGTACACGTCGCAATCCTATTCGTCAGAAAATCATTTTTAAAACCACTTAATCTCAGCCATTGATCTGAGGAGCTGTAACGGTTGAGATTAAAATCGATGAAACGTATCTAGAGTGTCAGATCAAGATCAAACGATGAGTGTTTCAAGCGTTATTTATAAAGCGCGCGACATGGTGAAATCTTGACGGTCCATCTCAGATCCAATAGACGTGGCTTAATCCTAACGATTCGAAGCCTGGCGTTTCAGCAGAGCTGTTGATCGAATAATTAAATCTCGATCTAACGGTTACACCCAATTTGCCCTATAAATTGAGATGTTCTTCGACATTGTAAATCATACCTGGGTTCTTCAAATAATCTAACTGTCGAGACACCAAATCCCTTGAATCTCTCAATTCCAATCACTTCAAGATTAATTTCCACGTCCACAGAGTGTTTGAATGTGAGATTTCGTTGAGAGAATAGGAAGAAATCGACTCTTGAACGCCAACGATTGTTTTCGAATTCGCGATTGAAAAGGCTTTGATCCGGCAAGGAATTGGATCAATTCGAGGTCTATCTTGGGTTAGAATTCGATTTTTTGTCCTAATTTTTCTTCTTATAACATTAGATTTCAATTTTGAATCATAGATTTTATCAATTTCAATTTCGGTTTTTCGTAATTCTCGTTTTCAGATATTTCTATCTACTTCACTTGTTGATTTCTCCACAAATCTTGATCCAAATTCTGCGATTTTTGATTCCGTGGATTTGCCATCGAGTCTTCTTTCCAAATCTATAAATTTTCCTACTATCTCACCACTTTTTATTGTCCGATTTGATTGAACTTCAAAGGATATCTCAAAATCCCTTAATTCTTCGTAGATTCGACCCTTAATCACCACTATGCTATTCAATTCTTAATTATTTTCATTAATTTGGTGAGTTACACATTTAGTTTTGACATGAATTGGTGTGTATTTAATGACCATGCAAATTCATTTCGTCAATGAGCTTTTCACACAAAAATTAAAAAATATGTCCATGTCAACTAACATCAATTGACCTTACATGTGTAACTCTCTATACTCGTATATTAATTTTTTTAATAACTTCATTGACTCAAAAGCACTTATAGATCAATCTTGTCAATTAATAATATCAAATTAAATAATCAATGATTATTTAACCCAATCAATAGGTTAAGTTGTTAGCCCAGTATGTGTTCTACGAGAGATGGAGTGTATAACAACTCCTTTATAGTCATTGATATGCGTAGAAAGACAGTCACAAATTTATGTATCAAACAAATTTATACTCAACTCTTCAAATTCAGATTTAAATTTAGAATAGTAACCAGTTCAGGTCGAATGCAGAGAGGAGGGTTAAAAGATTAAAATCAGAAGATATTTTTTTAGTGTTTTAAATAAAGAAAGTGGAAATGATAGATGGAACTAAGAAGATGTTTACAAAAATGAGATAAACCAATCAAATGCTTCCAAACTCCTTTCAAAGATTGAAAACCCTTGATCAATAGTGGAAAAGTGATTTTAGGGTTCTGAAAATGTTAAAATGTTGATAAACGTATAAGGAAAATAGAAAAGATGGATAGAAAAATGATCCTAATATAAGTATTCATGATAAAAACACATCTAGTGATGCTCTCTAATAAAAAAATACCTTCAAGAGCTCCTACATTTTTCCCGAGCTAGGTGTCTTGCATCCAACATGAAGAATGAAAAGAGAAGAAAACCAACTCACTAAAAATGGTGTTCCATACATGAAGAATGGTCAATCGCTGCCTTCTAACCTTTTGGCTAGCCAATGCTAGAGGCACACAAAGAAACATTCATAACCCTATTTTTTTGTCTCAGAACTTAAATCAGCCTAGCAGATTCTTGGAGCTTGAAATGACGATCATGCCCATGAAATTTTAGCCCCTAACTCAATTACGATCATGAGATATCGCGATTTTATGTTGGAGCATTTCTGGCTCCAGCTCCTGCTCGATCAAACTTCGCGCTGAGTCACACACACAAAAAAAAGTTAAATCCTTTAACTCTCTCTCCTCTCTCTTCTCCACTCCATTCTCTCTTATCTCCTTTCTCTCTCTCAATGCCGGAAAATGTGAGAAGAAGTTTTCGCAGCGAGAATAACAGAGAGGAAGAAGCGAGGGAGAGTGGGAGAGAAGTGAAAGAGAGGTCGCGGAGGTGTGCCTCTCCGGGCACTTCTCCTCACGATGGAATTAATGTTGCAAGAGAGAAAGAGAGACATAGATAGAGACAGAGAGAGATCTTGGGAGAGAGCGAGAGAGGGAGAGGTTGTGGGAGAGAGAGAGAGCAATCATAACAAGAAAAAGAGGAAAGAGAGAGAGCGAATCTCTCCTCAGAACCGAAATTTACGTTGCAGGAGAGAGAGAGAATGGTGCGCCATGACAGAAAATTCCTTAGTGAGAGAGAGAGAGAGGGAAAAGAGAAAGAGAGAGGAGCAAATCTCTCCTCACGACGGAAATTTTCTGTCGCAAGAGAGAGAGAGGAGAAAGGGAGAGAAAGGGAAGTAGAGGAGGAGAAAGAAATTTTCCTCCTTCCCCTTATGCGTGCACGCGCGCTTGCCAGGAGAGAGAGAGGGAGGAAGAGAGAAAGGAAGGAGAAAGATCAATCGCGATTGAGAGATTGAGATCAAGAAATCAAGAGATCGAGAGCGAGAGATTGAGATATCGAGATCTAGATCAAGAGAGAGGGATATAGATTGATTTTCATAATTTTAATTTCTAAAAATTCCTTAAAAATTTTAGAAAAATCCATAATAATGTCAATTCATTTTATATAAAAAAATTATATCTTGATTAAATCAAATGTTATTAAATACTCATAAAATGTTATTAATTTATGAAAAATCAGGAAAACTTCTAAAATATAAGAAATATCATTTAAATCATTTAAATCATGATAACATGCATTTATGATTATATTTTTAAGAAAAAATGTATAAAATTCATGATATTAATGCATGAAATTGCAAGTTATCGGTCACAGATAGCATGTCATTGATGCATTCATTTTCAACATTATAAACAGAATTTTATGTACAATTCATGCTAATACAATGCACGTTATTATGTTCTTATGATATTTTTACATTCATAAAATTATTCCATTCATGAACCTAATTTGAATCTAATTAGTGAATGTTCCTCATCATGTATCATTCTTTGATTTTTCATATATTCAGACTAACCCCATTTGACTTCTTCAAAGTCAAGTGATTAAATTCTTACATCTTCTATAAGTTTTTATGAATGTGATCAGCATGGAAATCATCGTTATTAAAAATGCAAGTTCATGTATCAAAAATAATACTCAATTCTTTAACTTGATCTTAAAATTTAGATCTGGCAAGTTGAGATCAAATCCATATGGAGAATGGTTAAAATATTCAAGTGAAATAATTTTTTATATTTTTGGATTAAAAAAGCAGAGATGTGTGTGAATGATGCAATGAACTGATCAAACACCTCCCATCTCATGTTGAAGATTGAAGATTCTTGATCGCACGATGGAAATGTAATTTAGGGTTAGAAATATGCAATTGTGGATGGAAAAGATAGTAAAAATCAAAAATATTGAAAGAAAATTATCCTAATCTAAAGAATCATAATAAAAAAACTCACTCTACACATGCCCTCCAATCAACCACTCCTTCACGAGCCCATACATTTTGCACAAACTTGGAAACTTGCATCCAACACGAGGAATGATAGAAAAGAGAAGAAAATCATTAAAAACAATGTTGAATACATGACAAATGATTGATCAGTGCTCTCTTTCCTTTGACTAAGAACAAATAGAAGCCACCAATGAAATTTCAAAAAAAATAGTTTTTCTCTCAAAATTTATATCAGCTACCATTGGAATAAAGAGCATCCCCACAAAATTTCAGCTCTTAACTCCATCGGGATCATGAGATATCATGATTTCAATTTGCAGCATTTGTAGTCATTAAAAATGCTTTAACAACACTTGATTTGATCACAATTCTCTAATTTAATTGGATCTTGATCAAGAGCTCTAAAAAAGTGACACGTGTCAAAATTGGATTTGTTGAGAGGACGAGAGAAAGAACAGCTTTATTGGCGACTATCAGATCAAGCTTATCAAGTGCAGAACGTAGAAGATTGTGCCACATGTCGCCTCTAGATTTGCTACATGGAAAGAGAAAAAATGGGTAAGTTGGAGATGATTTGGAATGTTGATCTATTGGTCTATGCATTCAGCAATCCTTGTTCTACCATGTGCCACACATCCACTCACTGCAGTAGGTAATTGATTCCATTGACCCAATGAATGGGATCATGCAGATATGGGAGTGCCACTTGTTCCTACAAAAGAAAGTTTATCAATCCCACATTGAAACCATCAAGAATAAAAACCTAATATGAAAGATCAGGCCATTTAGGGCTCTTTATCAAAAAATTCAAGTTTTAAAAACTAATACTCCCCTTAATGGTCTCATATAAGAACTAATTACGCGTTTTGTGGCACCATCCCTGAGCGCCACGTGTTCGCTTTGCCAAATCAGCACACACAAATAAAGTCAAATTTCTTGATTTATTTATTTTTGTAAATTCTTGAAAAATCCAAAAAATATTCAAAAATAGAAAAATGTCATAAAAATTCAAGAAAATTCAAATAAAATTCAAGAAACGGGAAAAAAATAACAAAATATCTGGAAAAGCCATTAAAATTAAAATATTCACATATTTTCATAGGAAACTCATTTTTAAATTAAATATTAGCCATTTTCCTCCTTTTGTGTCTTCTTTTTCATCACATCATATAAAATTAAAATATAAACAAGCTAGACCAATTAAATCTTTAATAAAAACCACTTGTTTTCTTTATGCTTTCGTCTCTATCATCCTTCATTCATAACTTAAGATCATAAAACTTATGCACACATGATTCAATCATTCTTTTTTGACCTTGAAAAAGGTCAAAGATAAATTATGCATGATATTCTTTAAAATTTAATTCAAATTTAACTTATGAATGATATAATATAATGAATGCAAAAATTTTATCAGAACATAATAACATTCATAATAATGATATGAATTATGACTTAAAATCATTGGAAGAATAATGAATTAAATGTGTAAAGATGCATGTTATCAGAAGGTGAGTAGGTGGGCATGCAAGTAAACATATAGCACGGGTGGGAATAGATACGAGACACAGGAAGAAACAACTCTCTGCCAAATTTGCATATGAAGGAAACCCAATCGCCATGCAAGAGTCGTCAATCAAGTTTGTAGGTGGTAGATGGATAATTCTAACTTTTAGGATGATACATAATTAATAGGTTTGTTGGCTGTCTCTAAGAATCAAGCTACCAAAAAGAAGAGGAGGTCAAGCTAATTAATAGGCTTTCATTTTTTATCATGCACTGACGTGGCGGATGACATGGCTTGCGTGCTTGCATGGCAGCGTATGCACACGCCACGTGGCACACGCATGTGTACATGTGTGTGCATATAATTAGTAGTTAAGCATCCTTTTAAGAATATAAGCTAATGCATGAAAAAGCACTCTCCTATTTATACACGATATGCCCTGTAATTTTTGTCATGTGGAATTATCTTTTTCTCTATTTTCTCGCAAGTGATGTGGCATGATGTGACGCGTTTGATTTGTGAACTTAATCAGCACCGTTAATCTTCACTTAAGTCAAGGGGTACGTGGCACATAAGGATTCATCATCAAATCCTTTTATTTGAAGCATGCGATCTAAGCCATTCATATAAGGAGTTATAACGGTTGAAAGTAATTGCACCTGATGGACTCTTGTGGACATGTGTATACGTCTAGAGCATCCAATGAAGATCAAACGGCAGCAGTTGCACTACGATTCGTGTACTCGCGATAATGTGATAAAATATGAATGCTCCAATGAAGATCTAATAGCCATAACTTAAAGATGACGATTCAACTCCAAGCCTTTCATCTGGGTCATTAATCATAGATCAATCATCAGATCGAACGTTCACGCCCAATTTGTGCCTATTTATACTCTCTCCTTCAACGACGCAAAGCATTCTTGGGTGTTTCAATTAATCAATACATTTATACATCTTAATCCTTGAATCTCTTGTTTATTCCTCTTCTAAACTCATTTTTGCATACGAGGAGGGTTTGACATTAGGATTTCGTTGAGAGAATTGGAAGAATTCACCACTTGAACTTTAGATTTTTGATATTTAAAATGCGGAATGAAAACCCTAGATCAGGTGATGAATTGAATCATTTCAAGCACGATTTTAGGGATAGATTACGTGTTTTCTTACTAATCTTTCTTCTTGTAGCATTAGATTTCAATTTTGAACTATAGATTAGTCGAATTTTACAAAATTTTAGTGTTTTCTCTCTCTTTGCGATCAATTTTTCTACCTTAATTTTTATCCTTGATTTCTCCATAAATAGTGATCCAAATTTAGTAGATTTTGATTCTATGGATTCATCTTAGAGTTTTCTTTCCAGAAATACTATAATCCTTAATTTTTCAGCTCAATTCATCATTCGATTTGATTAAATTTTTAGAACATCTCAAAAATTCTTCTAAATCTCCGTGGATTCAACCCTTATTCATCATTATACTACTCAACTCATGATTAAACCTTCAAATTGGTGAGTTTGGTATTTATTTTTTACACAAATTCATGTGCTTTCAATAACCACATGAATGTGTTTCGTCAACGAGCATCAAGACAAGGTTTGTGCAAAAATCTGAATTGAATTTCTATTTATGATCATCTCCATAAATAATGTACCTATTATTTTCTTTTTATTTTTCTTGTTCTTATAATGAGTAACGTTTACATCATCCACACTCAAAAGTCCCCTCTCTATTATGGTGCATCGATCCATTGCTACCACCAACCACTCTTCTCACCTTGCCATCATCTCATCCATATTTCATCTGAGGAGTATTAAGTTTAGCTTAATATTCTATTTTATTTTGATTTCTCTCTTAATTCAAAAATAAAACTAAAAATTATCAATTACATTCATCTCTACACCCATCATTTACGCTCATGCTTTTTCCATTTAAACGTCTATCTCATTACCTCGGCTCCCTGTGGACTCAAACCTTGCTTACACTATATTAAGGAATTATAAATTTTATTACTTAAAATTGATACACAACAATGACAGAAAACACACATAATCAAGATGATCAACAACTTAAGTTATTATTGATAGATGATGGAAATTATCAAGAACACTTTCTCTAATGTCTTCATTATCTTGGCCAAGGATTTAGTTGCATATCATTGCTTCAGTCAATCTCATTCGATACCAAGGGTGGATTATTCAATCTTGTTGACTTCAATCACCTTCAATACTTCATGTTATCTGGAATCTATGATGTTTTAATGATCTCACAATTAGGGATTTTTAAGTCACAATCAAAACACAACCATGCATCTATAAGATGGCTTTGATGTCTCAAGCACAAGGACCACTTACACAATGGTGACATGGATCAACCCAATTCAAGTTTAGGTATAATTTTATTTAGTGATTCATGCAAAAAATTTAGTGAACTCTTTTCTCCAAAGAACAGCCACTATCTATGTTTGGTGTCTCCAACCAATGGTTAGAGTATCACCCATAGGCATCATATAAGTGAGATTAAATAGTGTTATTCTTTTAAGTTATTTAAAGATCTTTCTTGAGCATCCTTTGAATATGAATATTTATAAAATACATTTAATGATTCACTTATTCATTTAATGGTCTTATCATAATTCACCTATTCATTGCATACACTTATAAACTTTGTTACAAACACTACACAAGAATGATAAAAAAAAAACAAGACTTGAAAATGTGATTGATTATAGAACACATATTATTCATCTTATTGATGGGATTCATTAGGATTGGACTGACTAGGATTAAGTTCTAGGATTGAATAACCTTATGTCTCCTTTAACCCCCGCCTCCGTTGCCAACAATTCATTCTCATCGCCTGCAAGCCACAACTCTTTGGTGCTTTGACTCTTGTCTCCTCAAGGCACTTATATCTTCTTAGCATCACCATCGTCCAAAGGTGCACCATTCCTTGTGTCATTCTCTCCTCGCCAACATATCTTTCTGCACTCAACAAAATCATTTGGAGCATAACGAGACGAGACCGCGAGGTCGTCATTTTCACACGGTCTCGTGTCAAAAATAATACCGAACTTACCAATTTGGGGAATTAAGAGAGAATTGAGGGGTATAATGGTAAATACGGGTCGAATCCACAGGGAATTTAGGTATTTTCGAGATATCTTTTAGAATTTGGTCAAATTGGACGATGAATTGAGGTGAGAAATTAAGGAAAATGGTGTTTTTGGAAAGAAGACTTCAAATCGATTCCACGGAATCAAGAATCGATGAATTTGGACTTAATTTCGCGGAGAAATCGAAATTTGAAGTGGAGAGAAATTTTCGGACGTTGAAATCGTGATTTTGGATGAAATTCTATGAAATTGAAATCTAAAACCTAATCTAAACGAAAATTAAAGATAATAGGAGGATAATTGAGGTAAAACCGCTTCCACTAAACCCGTTTAGCGATCAAAACGAGGTGATTAAGCCGATTAATCACCGAAATCGTCAAGATCGTCACGCCGAGCTTCAAGCGTCGATTTCTCCCTCGATTTTCCACCAAATCTCGACTTCTACCCCTCCATGGATGCGGAATTGAGAGAGGAGGAGGAAGAACTCGAGAGAAACGAGTGAGAGAGGTGTCTAGACAGTCAATTTTATTGAAATCTCACTCGAATACATAGAACGACGAAGAACAAGGCTATTTATAGGGGCGAAAAATCGTAACCGTCCGATCGATGTAACTGAGGCTTTATCAACGGTCGCGATGCATTTGTAACGGAGAACCGTTATGATTAAAGATAGTTCGTACGATCTCGAACGGACGCTCCAGATTGATCTTGAGATATGCGTTATAAAACGCGTGAGAGCTCGTCCGTTAGATCGCGATCCAACGGTCCAGATGAGTAGCGCCCGATTTAATCTGGGCCGTTATAACGCCTTGATTTACGCACGTGTCTTTGATTGATCTCCCGTGGTCCGCGCTCCACGCGATCGCGCCATGAGATGCTGCCACGTTGCATAGATCATGACCGTTATAATCAGAGTATTTAAAGCACGTGGTCTTGATCTTTGATCATGGACCAGGCTCACGCGATCGACGCGTGCGATCGACGCGTCGACTGGATCCGACGCTCCTCCTCGCGCCACGTCACCTGAAAGGTAAGAAGCGTGTGGAGATTAGTCCCACACGGAGAAATAAAAACGATATCGTCGGGTTTATAAAACCCGACGATCTAGAAGGGTATGACCCTCCCCATATAGGGGAGGACAAAGACCCATTTTATAACTATATAAATTATAAATATATAAGATATACACAGGCGCCACGTAGGCGCGCTGCGTGGGTCCACGTGGCGCTGCCACGTGGCCTTGCGTGCCACATCGCATCCACGCAGGCCCCGCGGCCCCCTTTTTTTATTATTTTTTATCGTTTTTAAATAGAAATTTAAATCAGAAAAATCCAGAAAAAATCCAGAAAAAATCCCTAAAATTGTAAAAATCATATCTTTTAAAATACAACTCCAAATTAATCCAAATTTCTTTCATTTGATCTGAAATTTAATTATCTATCATTCTAAAAATTCAAAATATTTAAATAACAAGAGTTTTAATTTATATTTCAAAAATACACTCATTTTTAAAAGATTTTAACTTTAGAAAATTAAATGAATGTTTATAAAAATAATTCCTCTTATTATTTAACTTTAAAAATCACTTATAATCTCAAGTAAAGATAGGTTATAAAATCATTTATCCTTAATTTATCATAATTAACCCTAATTTAGTGTATTTTGAGATTATAACATAAATTTGCATAGAATGATAAAAATGCACTCAAAGTATGATAACATGCACATAAATGTAATGTTTTATGCCTTAAATTGCATTAATAATCATGTTTTATCATGTTAAGATTGCATGTTATCAGAGCAACCTTTGTTTTGTCCCTCTCTCTCTCTCTCACACATAGACATCACGTGAGAAGAAGACTTGCCACACTAAAGTTTTTTTCTAGGGAAAGGATTCATGAACCCTGCCGACATAACTTTTTTGGGGTATGGTATGCATCTGCCACATGCCTACTGCGCTACCTAGTGTTGTCACCAAATTCTGAAGGAATTTTTTCAAAGAGTGGGATGAATTTTTTCTAAGTGTGGGGAGGCTTGTTTAGGGGAGGATGTGCATCTGTTGAACACTCGCTTGATATGGTGTGTAGTGACATTGATGTAGCTTTGTCACACTCCTGAGATGCTACTCTGTAGCACCCAATGATTGATGTTTACCTATTGCCCTTCCCTTCCCTAATTTACCTCTTTCCTTCTCCACCAAGTGCTTCTTGCTCTCTCCTATGACACCACTCGTTCATTATAGATAGGGCCAGCTCATCAAGCAAAATAGCCCCTCTAGTTAGCCCAACATAGTTAGGGTCACCTATTGACGCACGTGCAATAGACCAGCGATCTAGCCAGCCAATTGGGTTGTTATAGCTTGCCCACGGCCTAGAGAGCCCCCTTGGTTGCCTATGGGCCTTGTGGGCCTTTTTGCTTCCACCTAGTGATCTCTTAGGCCTCCTCTCCAACTGAAACTAGTCCCCATTGTTGGAAACTTTGAGTATGCATCATGATTCATCAGAATAATCATATTCGGGAATTAAACACGTACTGGATTCACCCGGATTAATCTTCATCCGAAGTAGATTATTGAAGTGAAGAATAGCCTTCTTGGATATCCCTGATGTAACCTCCTGATCTCTAGAGGAAAAGGGATTCTCTCCTGAGGCTTATGAGCATCAGGTTATCCAAGTGGACTATGGCCTCCTATTTATAGAGATGAGGAAAGCTTAAGCCTCTAATCAATCTGTCCGATAGTGGTATTGGGCTCTCGGCCCATTTATCTTCCCCTCTCATCTTCTCCTATATAAGGACCTATGTACTCTCATTTCCATATACGATTCTAGGGTTTCTTCATCTCATCGTCAACATGGTATCAGAGCTATAATCTCTTCTCGCCGCCGCCGCCATCGGACGCTACAGTCGTCATTCCCAGTGAGCCGCCTCTTCCTACTCCGACGCAATACCCTCTTCTTCCTCGTCTACCGTAATCACTATTATAAAGCCTTCTCGTCATCAAAACCACGGGCGTCGTCCGTCGCTTCGCTCCATCCGACGCTTCGCGACGTCCTCCGCTCCGCGCCCGCTCTGCTCCGCAGCGTGCCGCTGCTCTGCTCCGTGACGAGACGAGACTGCAAGGTCATCGATTTCACATGGTCTCGTGTCAAAAATTAAACCTAACTTACCAATTTTTAGAATTTATAACGAATTGAGTGGCATAATGGTAAATAAGGGTCAAATCCACAGGGAATTAAGATATTTTCAAGATATCTTTTGGAAATTGATCAAATTGGACAATGAATTGAGGTAAGAAATTAGGGAAAATGGTAGATTTAGAAAGATAACTCAAAGATCTATCCATGGAATCAAAAATCACTCGATTTGGATTAGTAATCGCGGAGAAATCAAAGAGTGAAGTGGGACGAAATTTTCGGAATCGCGAAGAACACAAATTGAAATTAAAAATGAAATTGAACTAAATTAAGATCCTAAACTTAAAATTGATGATACATGACGATAGATTAGAGGATAAACTTATTTTCTAACCCGAGATAATGATCAAATCGATCCAATTGATCGCCGCATCGACGGCTATTCATTCCGTGAATTCAAACATGAACATTGGTGTTCAAGAGACAAATTCTCCTCGATAGATCGACGAAATCTCACTTATAAACACTCCGTGGACACGAAATCGAGTCTAGAAGTGATTACAAGTGAGAGATTCAAGAAAAGATGCGTGTAGATAGGTCGATTAAGTGAAATCTTCCTCGAATGTCCTACAAAATCGAAGAATGCCTCAATATATAGGCCAAATTGGGCGTAACCGTCCGATTGATGCATTTAATCTGCATCAACGGTCCGGATTAAACGCATCTCATCGAACCGTTATGGTTAAATCGCGACCGTTAAATCGCGGATGGAGCACCAGGATGTTCCGCAAGACATGTGCTTTAAAAACGCGTCGTTTCGTAACCGTTGGATCGCCATCCGGCGATCTTGATGAAGCCTTTAAAAGATGCGTTATAAAACGCTTTGAATCTCCGCGCTCGGATCTTGATCCAACGCGTCAGATTCTCCCCCAAGATTAAATCGTGGCCATCATAACTCCGTATTAAGGCCACGTGCGCGATCAGATGATCGGTGGTCCGCGTGTCCACGCGATCGACGCGTGGATTTCCGATGTGTCGTCGATCCAACGTCCAGTATTGATCCACGTACCTGCAATTAAAACAACTGTGTGGGACTTAGTCCCACACGGAAAAATTTTAGGAAAACCGTCGGGTTTATAAACTCCGGCCGTTATGAGGGTCGAATACCCTCCCGATATACGGGAGGCTGAATACCCTTATTATATATAGTATGTAAAATATAAATAATTATGTTCGCCGCGTAGGCGCCGCGTGGGCCCGCTTGGCGCTGCCACATGGCCCTATGTGCCATGTCGCATCCACGTGGGACCCACGCGAAAATCAAAACGTTTTTGTCATTTTTTTATTTATTTTTAACGTTTTAAATTGAAAATAAAATCAGAAAAATCCCTAAAAATTGTAAAAATCATAACTTTCAAAATACAACTCCAAATTAATCCAAATTTCTTTCATTTGATCTGAAATTTAATTATCTATCATTCTAAAAAGTCAAATTATTTAAATAACAAGAGTTTTAATTCTTATTTAAAAAATACATTCATTTCTTAAAGATTTTAACTTTAGAAAATTAAATGAATGTTCATAAAAATGATTTCTCTCATTATTTAACTTTAGAAACCACTTATAATCTCAAGTAAAGATAGGTTATAAAATATTTAATCTTTAATTCATCATAATTAACCCTAAATTAACGCATTTTGAGATTATAATATAAAATTGCATAGAATGATAGAAATGCACTCAAAGTATGATAACATGCACATAAATGGAATGTTTTATGCCTTATTTTGCATTAATAATCATGTTTTATCATGTTAAGATTGCATGTTATCACTCCGCAGGCGCTCCGCTCTTTCCGCCGCTCCGCGTCGCCTATCGCTTCACTCCGGACGGCGCACTTATTCACACCCACATCTTCTATCTCATCCTATTACAAGGTCCGCATCAGTAATTTATGGCTTCTCCACACTCTTCGGCTCCGAGTTCCGATACTTCGTTACCACACATCTCAGCACCTCAAGTTGATACTCAGGTGATTCTCCCACCGGTAGTGCTTCCTACTCCACCGGCATTTTCACCTCGTCTCTCAATCACGGCACAACTTACTCGACCTGCCTATAATTTTACTAGCAACAATTACTCCGCATGGGCTTCTGGCTTTGAGCTCTTTCTTGAATTTCACAACCTTCATCATCATCTCGTGGAGGACCCTCCGCCACTTCGCGACCCATCTTATGCTTCTTGGTCGCAATCGGACTCACCCATTATCACTTGGATGCTTCATATCATCGAGTAGAACATTGCCGAGTCTCTCGCGCGCATCAAGCCGGCGCGCTCTCTTTGGCAAACCCTTGAAACAATGTATGCCAATCAAACGAATGACGAGACGAAACCGCGAGGTCATCGATTTCACGCGGTATCGCGTCAAAAATAATTCCAAACTCACCAATTTTAAGAAATTCACTCGAATTGAGGGGTATAATGGTAAATATGGGTCAAATCCACAGGGAATTAAGGAATTTCTTGACGTAATCCTCAAATTTGATCAAATCGGACAAGAAATTGATGGTAAAAATTGGGTAAAATGGTATTTTTAGAAAGAAGACTTCAAAACAATTCCACGGAATCAAAAATCGTCAAATTTGGATTTGATGTCGCAGAGAAATCAAGAATTGAAGTGGAGAGAAATTTCGAAACGACGAAAATCGCGATTTAGTTAAATTTCAATAAAATTCACATCTAAATCTTAATCTAAATGGAAATTAAAAGTGATAGGAGGGTAATTAAGGTAAAACTGCTTCCACTAAACCCAATTAGCGATCGAAACGAGGTGACTAAGTCAATTAATCACCGAAAACGTGAAGAACGCGAACGTGAGCTTCAAGCGTCAATTTCTCCCTCAATTCTCCACCAAATCTCAACTTCTACCCCTCCGTGGATGCGGAAATGAAAGAGGAAGAGGAAGAACTCGAGAGAAACGAGTGAATCAGTATCTAGACAAGTCAATTTGATTGAAACTCACTCGGATGCTTTAGAACGACGAAGAACATAGAGTTTTATAGGGGGTTTGATCATAACCGTCCGATCGAAACGATCGACGGTTACGATAAACGATCCATCGTGGACCGTTTTCGGAAATGTCGCGTCCGTCGGATCGCGGATGGAGAGCCAAGATTTGATCTGTAGATAACGCTTTAAAAACGCTTCAGATGACGCCCGTTCGATCGCGATCGAACAGCTGAGATGCGATCCGCGCCGATTTAATCGCAGCCATTATAACGCCTCCTTTTTAGCACGTGCGTGATGATCACCGGTGGTCCACGCGCCCATTCAATCGACGTGCGTCGATCAATCGCTCGGCGCGATCCAACGCTCTCCATCGCGCCACGTCACCTGCACATCAAAAGAATGTGTGGGACTTAGTCCCACACGGAGTTAATTTTAGAAAACCGTCGGGTTTATAAGACCCGATGGTTAAGAGAGTTAATAACCCTTCCCATATAGGGAAGGCTGAAGAACCTTATTATATAAAGTAAATAAATAGATAGATTACGTATATTGCACCACGTAGGCGCTGCGCGGGTCCGCGTGGCGCTGCCACGTGGCCTTGCGTGCCACGTCGCATCCACGCGGGCCCCGTGCCAAAATAAAACAATTTTTTTATTTTTTTATTTATTAAAAAGGGTTTAAAAATCGAAAATAAAATCAGAAAAACGGTTTAAAAATCTGGAAAAATTCCCTAAATTGTCAAAATCATATCTTTTAATATATAACTCCAAATTAATCCAAATTTCTTTCATTTGATCCAAAATTTAATTATCTATTATTCTAAAAAGTCAGATTTAATAAATAATAAGAGTTAAAAATTATTATTTTCAAAAAAATACATTCATTTATTAAGATTTTAAACTTTAGAAAATAAAATGAATGTTTATAAAAATTGTTTCTCTTATTATTTTAACTTTAAAAATAGTTATAATCTCAAGAAAAATATGGGTTATCAAATTATTAAACTCTAATTTATAAAAGTTAACCTTAAATTAAAGTATTTTGAGATTATAATGACTTTTTAAGAGAATAATAGAAAAATACATATAAATATGATAACATGCATGTAAATGAAATCATTTATGCTTTAATATGCATGAAAAAAATCATGTTTTATGATGTAAATATAGCATGTTATCAACGAACATTGACCGTGTGGTAGAGATCTTTGAGACTCTTCTCACTCTCAAGCAAGGCAATCTCTCTCTTCAGGCCCACTTCGGCCGCATGCAGGCCTTAATTCAAGAGGTTGACCTTTATGAGCCTCCCACCACAGATCTCGTGACGTTGAAGCGTTATCACGCAGAGCTCTATGATGGCATCTACCTTAGTGGGCTTCGTCCCTCCATTGCCTCTCAGCTCAGGGGCTCCCTAGCATCACTACCATTTTCTCTGCCGCTCTTCGAGTCACGACTGGTATGCCTTCGCCCCCTCTCTCTTCTGCTCCAGGCGATACGCCTCCTCCCTCAGCGATGGCTGTTTCTGCTCCTCGAGCTCGTGACGATGGTGGTATCCCTCCCCGCTTTGATGGCAATCGTCCTCCTCGTGGGCATGGTCATAACATTTTTCCACCATGTCCTCACTGCGGCAAGCAAAACCATCCCCCCAACAAGTGTTGGAAGCAATTCGGCAAGCCTCCTACTGCCCAAGCGGTTTTGACTCCTCTTGCTCCGCCTAACATCCCTGCATCGCCCAACATCCGTGCTCCCCAATATCATGTGACCTTGACGCCAGCCGAGTATGACGCCCTTCGCTGTTTTGCGAGTACTGATGCCTCCTCTTCTGCCAGCCTTGTGTCGCTTCTGGCTCCCTCCACGTCAGGTACATCTGCTCTACTTGCTTCCTCTTCACCATCGGATTATCGACTCAGGGGCTTCCTCTCATATGACTGGGACTTCATCACTCTTGTCGTCCTATCACTCTACCCCCTCTCATCCCCCCGTTACCATTGCCGATGGCCAACCTTGTCTAGTTCAAGGCCGTGGTACTACTCGTGTCACCCCTTCTCTTTCTCTTCACCAAATCCTCTATGTTCCTGGCTTCCCTGTCAACCTTCTCTCTATTAGTGCTATCACTCGCGCTCTTCCCTGTTCAGTTACCTTCTTTCCCTTTCATTGTATTTTTGAGGATCTGTATACCGGACGGAGGATTGGTTTGGGCCGTGAGAACGAGCGGGTCATCTATGAGCTCGTTGCTGATGAACCCTCATCGGTTCTTCAAGCTCTTTTTGTTAACTCTAATGCTACTTCCTCCCTTTTGTGGCATCGCCGTTTAGGCCATCCTTGTTTTGACAAACTTCAAAAGACCTTACCATGGCTTTCTCTTACTCAGTTTGTGTGTGAGTCGTGTCAATTGGGCAAACATCATCGATCTTCTTACTCTAGTCGCGATGGCATTCCCTCTTCTGCACCTTTTGATCTTCTTCATTGTGATGTTTGGGGTCCCTCTCGTACTCCCTCCATCTCAGGTCATCGCTACTATATCGTGTTTGTTGATGACTATACTCGTGTGAGTTGGGTCTATCTTCTCTACGATCGCTCTGAGGTTGTCACTATAGTCACCCACTTCATCACGGAAGTTGTCACTCAATACTCCACTACGCCAAAGATTCTTCGTACGGATAACGCTCTTGAGTTTGTCCAAGCCTCTCTACGTACCTTTTGTGTTGATCGTGGCATTATTCACCAAACCACTTGTCCTCACACCTCACAGCAAAATGGCGTCGCAGAGCGCAAACACCATCAACTCCTTGATATCACTCGAACACTACTCATTGAGATGCATGTCCCATCTTATCTTTGGTCAGACGCCCTCATGACTGTGACCTATCTCCAAAATCGACTTCCCTCTGCTCCCCTTGGTGGCGCTATTCCCCTTCATCATCTCTCACCCTCATCATCCCTCTTCTCCATTCCTCCTCGAGTTTTTGGATGTGTTGCTTTTGTCCAAGATCACTCTCCTTCCCTATCTAAACTCGCCCCTCGTGCTCTCAAAGGTGTGTTTGTTGGCTACTCTAGGACACAAAAGGGCTACAGGGTGTACTTTCCAAATACCCGTCGTTATATGACTTCTGTCGATTTTACCTTCCATGAGGACTCTCCCCTCTTCTCTCCTCCCTCGCCTTCTCCGACTCCTACCGCTGCATCTCCTCCGCCTGGCTTCCCTCCCTTGGTGGTCATTGCCGATCCATGTCCTTCAATTTCCTCTCCTCCACTCATTCAATCCTCTCCTTCTCCTCCTGTTTCCTCGGTTCAGCCCGTCTCATCTCCTCTAGATACCGATCCCCTATCCCTCACCTCCACGGCCACCTCTCCATCCCCGGTCGTCATTCCCCCAGCCCCTCCAAATGATCTTCACCTTCCCATCGCCCTTCGCAAGGGTACACGTGCTTGTACTCAGCATCCCATTTCTCACTTTGTTTCCTATGATCGTCTTTCTCCATCCTTCCGTGCCTTTGCCCTTTTGGTAGCCTCTGAGTCGATTCCACAATCGCATGTTGAGGCAACACAAGTACGTGAATGGAAAGCGGCGATGGATCATGAAGTGCAGGCCTTAGTTTCTCGAGGGACTTGGACCTTGGTTCCCTGTCCAGCAGATGCCAACATCGTCATGTGCAAATGGGTCTTCACCATCAAATATCATCCTGATGGTACCATTGCCCGTCACAAGGCTCGTCTGGTTGCTCGTGGATTTACTCAGGCGTATGGCATTGACTATACTGAGACATTCTCGCCCGTCGTTCGTCTCAACTCTCTCCGCGTGCTCCTATCTCTAGCTGTTAATCAAGCTTGGTCTCTCCACCAGTTAGATGTCTCTAATGCCTTTCTTTATGGTGATCTTGAGGAGCAGGTCTTTATGGAGCAACCTCCCGGATATGTTGCTCAGGGGGAGTCATCTAAGGTGTGTTTTCTACGAAAAGCTATTTACGGACTCAAGCATAGTCCACGTGCTTGGTTTTCCAAGTTTAGTGGCCTTCTCTCCGCCTTTGGCTTCACATCCTGCGCGGCCGATCCCACCGTGCTCACTAAGAAGACTAAGGGTGGTCTTGTCATTCTTGCAGTTTATGTTGATGACATTATTTTGACTGGGAGTGATGACACTGGTATTCTTGCTACAAAGACTTATTTACAGTAGCACCTCAACATTCGTGACTTGGGGAGTCCTAGATACTTTCTTGGGATCGAGTTTTGCTCACCAGGACGGGAAGCTCGCTTTAACCCAGCGGAAGTATGCCCTTGGCATGCTTAAGGAGACAGAACTTCTTGGGTGCAAGCTAGAGACCTCACCCATGGAAGCTCGCCCACAGTTTTGGGATACTTCATCTCCACTCTTTGAGGATGCTAACCACTATCGTAGATTGTTGGGCAAGTTGATATATCTCACCGTCACTCGCCCCGACATTGTATATGCGGTTAGTGTCTTGAGTCAGTTTATGCAGGAACCTCGACGAGTTCACTGGGAGGGAGCTCTACGGGTTCTAGCATACATCAAGCGAGCCCCAGGGAGAGGGCTCATCTATCGACGACACGGTCATCTGCGTATCGAAGCCTACTCTGATGCCGAGTATGTAAGTGACAAGGGAGATCGTAAATCTACTACAGGCTATTACACTTACATTGGAGGTAACCTCGTCACCTGGCGATCCCGGAAACAGAAGGTGATATCATGCTCCAGCGCAGAGTCCGAGTATCGAGCTATGGCTGAGACCGCGCAGGAGATGGTATGGCTTCAATCATTTCTCGAAGATCTCGGCATTTCATCCCCTTTTCCAATGCCCATGCTATCTTCATCGCCGGCCATTCCACCTTTCATGAGCGTACAAAGCACATTGAGATTGATTGCCACTACATACGAGACAAGGTTATGTCCGGCATCATCTCCACTCCTCATGTGACATCATCGCATCAGCTTGTAGACGTCTTCACAAAGAGTCTAGCCGGGATCTCATATGACACCACGTGTACCAAGCTGGGCATGTTTGATTTATATGCTCCAGCTTGAGGGGGAGTGTCCGATAGTGGTATTGGGCTCTCGGCCCATTTATCTTCTCCTCTCATCTTCTCCTATATAAGGACCTATGTACTCTCATTTCCATATACGATTCTAGGGTTTCTTCATCTCATCGTCAACACAATCATTAGTCAGCCCATTAATGACTAATGACTGATTTACTGCATGTACACATAATTAACCTCCACACACATAAATGAATGTCGTAATCCCCACATTAAACATAATTGAATCACTTAATGGGATTAAAATGATAGCTAATCCACAATAATACATAACTACGTCCACTTAATAGAGATTAGACCTAACACCCATTGCCTAGCCAACATTGATCATGCCAATTTGTCCACTACCTCTCATCATCGTTTCCATTGTTTTCATGATTTCCTCTAAGGCTTCTTCATCATTCACATCCCCACCATTAGTAATCCTTCTAAACAATGTTCTTCCTCCTTGTCAACACGGTGTTCTCTCTCCTTAGGCGATACTCACAACTTGCCACTCCATCTCACAACTCACTTGGCTCGCCTACACATTCAATGGCCACAAGTATGTATCTTTGGCATCCACTTTCAAGTTATTTTTATCATCTCATGGACAACCCTTCTCGACCAATTTTATGCCTCTTTGTCACAAATTGCCTTAGTCGTTATCACTTAGATTCTTCACAACATCGAGAAAAGCATCGCTAAGCCTCTCCCATGCATCAAGTCAATGCTCCTCCTCTAGAAAAATCTAGAGGCATCATATGGCAATCAGACGAAGATCAGTCGTGTTGTCGAGGTCTTCATGTCCTCTTTGATTTGTAAGCAAGGTGATCTATCTGTTCAAGCTCCCTTCGGCCACTAGTGATAAGAACATAAAAAGTATTTATAATCACCAATAAATTTCTATTATTAAACTCTATTAAACTCTCGAATGCACCATCTCCTTTACCATCTCATAACTTGATGTTTGTAGAATATTAATGCATCAAAAATGAATTGTTTTTACATGACTATTGCTTTTTTATTTTCAAGAACTAAATAAGAAGAAGGGTAGCAAAATCCTCCAAAATGGAAGTGTTTAAATGGCATAATGGGCTGCCCAAGGCAAGCAGCTGTGAGCCCAATCAAAAAAAAAACCATCGAGGGAACTCTCACGGCTGGATATCTCTCTCAGCGCTCTCCTCGGAGGATTCAAAAAGAAAAAAGCTCTCTTTTGGGGGTCTCTTCTTTTTCTGCCTTTTCTTCACCTACTTTTTTGGCTTCTTCTTCCTCGGCCATTCTCTCTCTTAGGTTGATTTTTCTTTAGAAATATTGTTCACCGGTGTTCAGCCCGTCGGAAGGATGTAATAGAAATGATGGGTTTCTTCTAGTCATTTTTTTCTTCTTCACCTTATTGGAAATATTTCCTTCCCCGATCTACTTCTCTAGCTCTCCCATTCTTTAACTCTTGGCCACTTGATAACATGCTAATTAAACATAAAAATACATGATTATTAATGTAAATTAATCCATAAAACATTCCATTCTAATGCATGTTATCATATTTTTTAGTGTTTATCTATTATTCTATGAAAAGTCATTACAATCTCAAAATGCATTAATCTAGGGTTAATTATGATGAATTAAGGATGAATTACTTATGATGCATTAATCACATCTTTGCTTGAGATTATAATTAGTTTTTAAGGTTAAATAATAAGAGAAATCATTTTATATACACTCATATATTTTTCTAAGTTTTAAAATCTAAAAGAAATGAGTGTATTTTTTAAATAGAAATTTATTCTCTTGTTATTTATTAAATTTGACTTTTTACAATGATAGATAATTTAATTTATGATCCAATGAAATAAATTTAGATTAATTTGGAGTTATGTTTTGAAAGATATGAATTTTATAGGTTTTAGGGATTTTTTTTAGATTTTTTCTGAAATTTTTCTCAATTTAAAATCGATTTTATAATCGCGCAGGTGATGTGGCAACATCTGGAGCATCCCATCGCATGATTAATCGCGACCGTCGATCATCACTTAAGGTGAAGGGTACATGGCGCAATCATGTTCGCTCGTGAATCATTTTATAACGATTTAATCTCATTTGTCGATCTAAGGAGTTATAATGGCTGAGATTAAAATCAATCAAACGCATCTGAAGCGTTGGATCAAGATCAAACGTCGATCGTTTGATGCGTTACTTATAACGCACGCGATGTGGCTTCATCTCAACGATCCATCTGAGATCTAACGGCCATGACTTAACCATAACGATTCACATCTATGTGTTTCATCAGAGCCGTTGATTGAAGATTAAACGCTCGATCGGACGGTTATGCCCAATTCGCACTATAAATAGAGGTGTTCTTCGACATTGTAAAGCATTCCAGGGCAATTCGAGTAATCGAACTATTTAGACACCAAATCCCTTGAATCTCTTGCTTCCAATCGCTTCTAGACTCATTTATGCATCCATGGAGTGCTTGAAAGTGAGATTTCGTTGAGAGAATAGGAAGAAATCGGCTCTTGAATATCAATGATCATTTTTTGAATTCAGGAATGAAAAGCCTTTGATCCGAAAAGTAATTGGATCAATTCGAGCGCAATCTTGGGTTAGAGATGGTGCTTCATCCTAATCTTCCTTTTTATAGCTTTAAATTTCACTTTTGAATCGTAATTTTAGTCTATTTTAATTTCAATTTCAGTTTTTCGTGATTTTTAATTATGGAAATTTCTCTCTTATTCACTTGATGATTTCTCCGCGAATCTTGATCCAAATTTAGTGATTTTTGATTCCGTAGATTCGTTTTCAAGTCTTCTTTTCAAAAATATTAATTTTCCTAATTTCCCACCATGATTCGTTGTCCAATTTGATCAAATTTCAAAAGATCATTTAAAACTACCCTAATTCTCTGTGAAATCGACCCTTATTCACCACTATACTCCTTAATTCGTCATTATTTGATAAAATTGGTGAGTTTGGTATTAATTTTGACACGAATTGTTGTGTAATTATTGACCGCATCAATTTGTTCCATCACCACTCTCTCTCTCTCAACCCTTCTGCCGCTATTCGATCCCTCTACAATCCTCTATTTTCTTCTGTCGCGATCATGCCTTCCCCTTTCTCTGTGTTTTTTTTTCTATCCTCTTCTTCGCTCCCCTCAACAGTCTCTCGCTCTCTTCTACCCTCTCTTCCGTGAGCTCATTCTCTCTTGCTCCTTCCACTTTCTTTTTCTTGTTTTTTCTTGCGGTTCCCCCCTCCTATCTCAAATTTACTCTCATTTTCAGTCTATATCATTTTTTTCTCTTCTTCTCGCATGATCCCTGTCAATCTTCCCCTCTTCTATTCTTCTTATGCCCTCTAAATTTCTCTTTAACATTCTCAGTCATGAATGATTTCCTTATTTCCCTCTCGCATACCTCTCCATCACTCTCTGTCGCTCTCGCTCCTGCTCACCCTATCTTTTATTCATTTTACCCCAATTTCACTGCCCCTCTCATCCTCGGTCACCGTCGTTCTCTTGATTTCTCTCTCTCCTCTCTCTCGATCTCCTCCTTCTTCTTGGAAAAACCTCATGCCACCTTAGTCATCTTAATTCACTCCTTCGTTTGCCTTTCTCTCTTTCACGCATGTGCGTGCATGCGAGCATCACTCCCTCCTTCGCAACCTCTTTCAAATTTTCTCTCTTTTGGATTTTCTCTTGCTCTTCCCCACTGCTCCTATCGCAATCTCTTTCCCTAAGAATTCTCCGTCTTCTAGCTTATTTTTGTTAGAGCGATAGTTCTGATGTAAACCGTATCTTGAATTGCCACTGGTATAGTTAAGGACTTAAGAATCATTAATTTTATCTTGCACTATTGATATCTTTTATGTTATCAATATAAATCATTAATATCTTTTTTTTCCATGAGTATGTTGGACTAACCCATTAATAATTTTATCTAAGGCTAATGGGTGTGTTTGGTTTCAGGAAAAGTAATGGGAATCTCCTTAGTACACACTTATATGAAGATATCTACTCTATTAGATTGTCTATGTTTTTTAAGGTTCATATTATAATATCTTTACTTATATTTTTATTCATTTATATGCGAAATATCATATATAGAGTCTTAATATCATCGATGGCACAATCATAATTTTTTCTCCTCTCAAACTGATTCAATATAAAGCATTAGGGTTTTGAGGGGCGCCACGTGGCGTGTGGGGGTTCGCATATGGAGGGCCCACGGGTATAGTGGGACCCTGGTAATAGAAGGGGGGCGGTAACGCAATTATTATCACCCTAATGCCCCCCTATTTAACCGCGCCACTTCCACGTTTTTATTCCGTGTGGGACTATGTTCCCACGGAATCTTTCTGTTGCAGGTGACGTGGCCGCATCGTACGCGTTGGATCTTCTCGCGAAGCGTCGATCACGTGGACCCGAGTCCAGGCGATCATCCATTCAAGCACGTTCTAAAAAAGAGACTAAGTGGATTAGATCAAGGGCTTACTTGACGACACGTGGAAGGATCGGATTCGTCCGATCGTCATCGTAGCTCGTCCATCATCAATCGTGACCTTAGCCTTCATCCAGATGCATGGACGGCTGTGATGCATCGAGATAAGGGTGAACTTCCATCGGGCGGTGGACGCTCTTTACGATCGTGGCTTATGTGATTGCGCGATCGTGACCGTCCCCTCACCTGAAGTGCCATCGAATGGCTATGAAGTTTCACGGAAGAACTCCACGATTGCGGTCCGATCAAACCGCGATCGCGGCGTGATCGAGCCGCAATCGTGGCTCTTGCATAGTGGAATCAACGCCATGATTCACGGCACACGATTTCAATCGAAGACGACAGGAGAAAATTTCGCGATCGACGCTTGATTGCTTTGCGATCGGGGCTTGATTGTAGCTTGATCGTGGCCACGATCAAGTGCGATCGTGACGTCTGTTGAAGCAAAAATTGAAGCGAATTCTTCGCGGGAATGAAGTCATGATGCCACCCAAGGGAAACCGCATCCACGACGCATCAATTCCACCCCACGACCGCGTCAATCGGCCATGTATTCTCCCTTCTTTTTCTTAACTTTTGATCGATTCGTGAAGGAATTAAGCGAATTTCGAGGAAGATATCTAGTTCATCGTGATCCCCCCGTGTTTAGACTCGATTGCGAAGCAATTGGAGTTGGATTGATCGCGAATTTCTCCTTGATTTCATCGAATTTTCCCCTTGAATTTCGAACGTCCGCGAGGAAGAATCCGAGAAAATTCGCTTCAATCCACGAGAATTGAAGCCCCATTCTTGCGGCAATCGGGTTAGTAGTGAGATTCAATCGATTATCAGGAGGTAATTTGAGTTTTAATTAGATTTAGAAGTTTAATTTTACAAATTAGTTCATAGTGTTCTTCATTTTCCCCAATTTTAAGTTTGAAAAGTCTCTGATTTTGAAAATAGGATATCTCTTTGATTATAATTCCAAATCACTTGATTTTGCTTTCATTGGATTCCTCTTTTCATCAGCTTTCCGTGGATAGCAAAATTCATCGAATTCCGATTCATTTGACCCTCCAATTTAACGTTTGATCAAGGACTGTTCATCTTTCATCAGAAGTCAAATGTTGACTTTCGGGGTCAATTACTTTTGATTTACAAATCAGAATTCGATAATTTCGGTCTTGTTAGATTCCTCTGTTAGATTTCCATTGATATAGAAATTACAAGATTTGGATTTCATTTGATCATTCAATTTGAAGATTTCCTCTGAGGTGTTAATTTTGGGGATTTTCTGATAGTTGATTTTCAATAATTCATAATAAATCCATTTCTTATCCAAAAATCACGAAATATATATCAATAAATTCCATTTTCTCTCTAGTTTCCAAATATATAATTTTCGTAATCTTCTGACTCTGTTTGATTCTCTGATTTTACATAACACCTATTGTTGGTCAAAGTCAATGCTTTGACTTTGACTTTTGACTTTTCTCTGTCAAACCCGAGAATTAAATTCTTAAAACTTCTTATTTAGCTTATTTATATCATTTCTATTCCTTAAATCTTATTTTCTCTTATTTAAAACTCCTTTTAAACCTAAGTTTGACCAAGTCAACTTTGCAATTAAAGTCAACCCTGCTCTCTGTGACCCGATACTTACACAATACTTGATTATTATATCTTATCTTTTTGAGTTCGGTTTTATAAATTTTGTTTGACCATCGTCTTTGTGTTTTAACGACGAACGAAAAGGATACGTCACGGACAATAAACGATTCCTGAAATCTTCTGACGACGACTTGTTGAAGCACATTCAGACTTCGACTAATTGCAAGTTCATCCTCTCTCGATCAATCTTACTCTTCGTCCATTCGTCGTTTAATCGTGTTTTGTTTTTGTTTTTCGCTCAATCAGCCACTAGCATCCAGAAATGCATTTTTCTGAGGTTTTTGTTTTTTATTTTTGTTCACTCTTCCGATTCGGTTCTTCCCTTATTGCCTTCCAGTTTAATGTTGTTTTCATGTTCTCAGAATTTCAATTGTGTTAAGCTGAGTTGTTCATAGTATTATTCAGTTAATTGTAACTGATTTATTTTCGGTTCAAAGGTGTCCTCATACGAATTAGATTGTTGATCTATAACTAAGGTTACTGATTTAATCTTTCTGTTTTGAATATATATATGTTCTCAGTTTTCGACATAAAATCCATTTAGATTTAGTTTACTGTCATTATAGATTTGATTGTTAGTCAGTCATACAAATCGATTGAAACATGATTTAAATTTCTTGTCTTGAATATCTCTGCCGTCGGTCAATTGCATAAATCTAATCAGATTTAATTCTCTATTTTTTTTTAATTACGTTCTCAGTAGTATATATAAATCTGCTTAGTTGTAAGTTTCTGTCGTTATCAATATCTTTTCTTAGCCATTTCCAGAAATCTGTTTACTCTTAATTCTCGGTTGTGGTAAGTTAATATCAGTGAATTACGATACACTCGCAAGAGGTACAACAATTTTAAAGCTTTGTTGTTTAGAATTTTACTCTCAGATCTTCACTATGACTCTCTATTATTTAAACTAAATAATTTTCTTATCTTGTTTAATAAATTGTTGTATCATTTAACGTGATATCGACAGAGGTACAGTAAGGTATAGTTTACCATCGTCAGTTCATTTTTCAATAATTTATATAATTTTGGTTGCCTAAATATTTGTTTGGTCGAGATTGATAGACGAGGAGCAGTGGTATGTTATCTACCTCATTAAATTATTTCATTCAATAGTTTAATTAGTTTGGATAAAGGCTAGCTTCATTTGAATTATACATTCATTCTTTACAGTAAATCTACTTTCAGTTAGACAGTAAGTAAAGGGTATTCTATTTACAACATTATTTTCTGATTCCTTCACTTAGTCGATCTTCAATTAGTGAGTAGTTAACTTCACACTGCTGTGTCAACCCAAATCAAAAAGTCAACTCTAGGTCAAAAGTCAACCCAGAAGTTAGAAAGTCAACTATAGGTCAAAATTCAACCCAGAGTCAACTTCATTTCAGAAAGTCAACCTTTATTAGAAAGTCAACTCTTGACAAAAAGTCAACTCAAGTTAGAAAGTCAACTCAAGTCAAAAAGTCAACCTTTATCAAAAAGTCAACCTTGATAGAAAATTCAACCCTAATCAGAAGATTAACTCATATAGATAGCAGCAGTCAGATAAACATTCTCTTAGATTCTCACACACACACGAAGGACAAGAGAATCTCATTAGTTGAGACGAGAAGGAGTCAAGACTTCGGGAGTGAGAAGACCAAGTGGAGCCTGAAGTTGAGGTCTCACTTTACTGGTGGTCTGCGATAATAGCAGGAGAGGCACGACAGGGCGTGAAGGGACGAGAGATCATGTGAAGATCGGCTGAGGGAGTCCAGGGCGTCCAGGAGCCGAGGAGGTCGAGGCCTAGAGGGTAGTGTTGTAGGATCATGTAAAGGTGAGTGTTAGGGTTGCCGTTGGGGGCAAACCTAAATTCGTGTATTGAACATTTTCCTTCACTCATTTTGAAGGGTGAGAGGATAAGGTTTCTTTTGGTGAGGATTGAGGCTCCGAGTCGACAATACTCGAGACTAGATTAAGGGACATTAGGTCCCCCCAACCAGTATAATAACCCTTGGTGCACAGTAATGACGAGAAGTGAGTGTTAAACAAACAAATTGTAACAAAAGAAAATTAGAAAATTTAAGAGTAATACATTAACCTAATTCACTCCCCTTTTAGGTTAAACCACCACCTTATTGGGACTATCAATTTTCTCACACCAGCATTATTTTCTATCTATCTCTCTCTCTATCTCGCATTCTCTCTTTCCCAACTATCGATTGTTTTTCGCTCTCTCCGACTCTTGATTTTCTTCCTTTTTTTGCTCTCTTCGACCCTCTCTCTCAGATTGTCTCTCTCTCTCCCCAACTGTCGCATTCTCTCAATAGTCAGTCTCTCTTTTCTCTACCTCAATTTTTCGTTCTACGACTCTATCCTTGGTCTCTCTCTAAGTTCCCTCTCTTTATAGCTCTCTTAGTCCCTCCTATGACTCTACTTTCCTCAGCCTCTTTTTCTCTCTCTCTCTCTCTCTCTCTCTCTCTCTAACTCTCACTCTCTCAACCAGTCTCATAATCTCTCTCTTCTACTTTCTGCATCTTTCCCTCACAATCTTCATTTTGTCATCGTATCTGTCTCTCTCTCTCTCTCCAATCTCTCTCTCAGTTGACAAATCTCTCACTATTTATTCTCTTCCTATTTAATCTCTAGGCTGACCCACACATGCTCTCACTTCTGTCCCTTTCTATTCATCTATTTTTCTCACACTTTATGGCTATTTATTTTCCCTAAAATTTCTCCTCTATACCTCTCTATTCCCTCCATTTCTCTTCCTCATTTTCACCACCTTACTTCCCCGATTTCCCAACCTCTCAACTCATTCCCTCTTGTGCGCTCTCCCTCCATCTTTGCTTATACATCTCTCCCTCTCTTGTTATCTCTCCACCTTTATAGTTCTGTCTTATCCATCCATCTCTCTCCCTCCCTACCTCTCTACTTCTATCTCTCTCTCTATCCCTACCTCTCTAGTTCTCTCTCCTCCCCAATTCTCTTTCCTCCTCTCTTATCTCTCTTCTCGTTTCACTAAGTAAATCAACTACATTAGTGCCTCAAGTTTAGGGGAAACTTAAAGAACTTTAACGTGAATGAACTTAGTTGAAGATCAGGCATAATACCATCAAGTGATTCTCACAAATTAGTTTAGTGAACTATTTTTCTAGAGAACATTCGCCCCGCCCCCGCCCGCCCCCTCGCCCCTCCCCCAGTCATTGCCTTAATGTCTTCACAAAAATAGTCACGTGATCAATCATCCTCATCATATGAGCAAGGGCAAAGATATTTCTAAGTAAGTTTACAAGTGGGCATAAATAACTAGAGTCAATGAATTCCTTAGTATAGACCCATTCAAAATATTTAATTAATTTGACAAAAGGGCCGTTATTATTTAAAAAATAGCCTGCCCGCTTTATTTTATTTGTAAAAAAAATGGCGCCGACAATGCCACGCGTACACTTCGTCGGGTAGACTGTGAGCATCACGACGACTACGTCATTGACTATTGGCGATGTCAGTCAACGCTGACCGTCAGAGAATCCGAAAAAAAACGGAAAACTGATGCTGAGGTTCGTTGACCTGGATCAGAACTTCTCATGGACACCGGCGAAAAGTTCCTGTATGCCACCGATCTCGCTCTATCCTTTCTGTGGATGTGTTTCAGCGCTTTCCCCTCGTTTCTGGTCCTGAAATCTGGAGAAAAGGGTATTCTAAGGAGAGAAATCGCTTTGGTGCTCTTTTCTATGATATATCTTCTTTTGGTGTTTATCTTCAACTGGCTCGCATCACTCACCAACGGTGCTTATAATCCTGTGGACGTCTTTTCCGCTGCCATTGATGGTGATCCGTCCATGTTCGTCCGTACAGTTGCTGGGAGGATTTTCGCTGAGGTGATTCTCTATTTACATTTTATTTTTTCTTTTTTTAATTTAATATGCAGAAAATACCAGTTCATTCGTTCCAAAAGATGAACTAAATATTAGGGTTCTACCACGCTTATGATCGATAACCTTGTTTTGATTGTTGAATTTAATATTTTTTGCGGACCTTATTTTGTTCTGGATTTATTTTCCAAGGAAAATACCATTCCATTCACTCGAAAATATCATTTTCTCTCTGGATTCATACCCGATCAAATATTAAAGTTCTGCAGCTCTTATTGTCAATTACCTTGTGTTGATAGTTGCATTTAATATTTTCCATAGACCTTCTTTTCCTCTGGATGTTATCCCCAAGAAAATACCAGTTCATTTACTCTAAAAGACCTTTTTTGTTCTGTATTCATGCGCACTTAAATCTTAATGTTCTACTACTCTTGTAATACTTTATTTTGGAAAAAAAAAACTACTCTTTTAATACCCTCTGTAAAATTGATTCTGGTTTAGATATTATGATGGCCCATCGCCACCAATATCATCAACATTTTCTGGGCATGTAACGGATTGATGCTTCATCTTTAACATCTCATGATGATCCTCTAGGTCACTGGGTTTATTGTCGGAGCAGAATTGATGGCGCAGTTAGTTCCACAACTACAAAATGCTTCGTGTATGAACATGGATGTTTCTGAAGGAGCCATTAGAGAAGGGCTTATTTCATTTATTTATGTGGTGTTCCTTCTTTGGTCCAAGAAGAAATATGCAAATAACTTCTTCTTAAGAGTATTAATTATGGGCATTTGTGAAATCAGTTTAGTCCTCTTGACTGGCGGCTGCATGAACCCTGCCTATGTAAGCCCTTCACCATTAAATTTGTCTCCCCTTTTAGTCGTGACTCAATTTCCAAATATCGATCTAGTTTAATCCTCAACTGGTGGCTGCACAAACGCTGCCTATGTCTGCTCTTCACCATTAATTTATTCTCCCCTTATTTATATTTTTGAAAAAAAAAATTCATGATTCAATTTCCAAATATCAAATTAGTTTAGTCCTCTTGTCTGGGAGGTGGATGAACTCTGGCTATGTAAACTCTTCATCATTAAAACCTTCTCCCTTTATTTCTATTTTTGACAAATGTTAATTTATTCATGTGTCGATTTCAAATATCAAATTAGTTTAGCCCTCTTGTCTGGCAACTGCATGAACTCTGGCTATGTAAACCCTGCATCATTAAAGCATTTTCCCCTTCTTTCGATTTTTGAAAGAAAATAGTCACGACTCAACTCCAAATATCAAATGTTAAGCTGTTTGGAGGCCATTGGTTGTTCGTGGATTTTAGTGTGGAATTTGATTCCATAAATCAAGACTGATGACTGTTGAAATCACCAGATTATAGGCCTACGTAATCAGTGAGTGCAAGCAAAAAAACTTTCTGAATGCTTACCATCTTCACTATCGCTAAAGACATTGTGTCATTTACATGCAGATGATCAGAGGGTTAAATATACTTTTCCTTTTAAAGTAAATGGCATGTTATTAATTTTTCATGTGACATTTGTCTCTCTAGGCTTTTGGGTGGGCATTCTCCAGGGGAGATCACATAGCCAGAGCGCACTTCTTTATTTACTGGGTTGCTCCATTGGAGGCCACGCTTCTTGGTTTTTGGGCCTCCTGCCGACTTATTGAAGAAGTCCCATATCATCGAGAAGAAGAGAGGAAGAGGAAGAAGTCAAATTGATCCAAGCTTATATAAATAGACATGCCTGCACATAAATTCAGTTGTATTTTAACTTTTCTTGTTGTAGGTTTGGCACTGGCAGATGTGAGCTTTTTTCCCCCTGATTGAGAGCTGTAGCATTGTAAATCCCTGCTTCATGTAATGTATTCCGAAATGGGGAAACGCTACAGTCTTCTTGAAGGCTGTTAAATGATAAATACCAAAGGGAATTGAGTGTAAGGTTTAGCCTCTCTCTCTCTCTCTCTCTCTCTCTCCCTCCCTCCCTGCCTCCATCAAAGCCAAAAACAGAAACTATTTGTTTGTGGTAATCGTGGTTTAGGTTTCCTTGTTGGCATCAGATGATTATATACATCTCATGCAGGCTCATCTGTGGTTCTAATTGGATTAATTTAGGTCAAAGAAACATTGAAAAGAGTATTTTTTTGACGGTTGATCTTGAGGAACTAAGGTTTCACTAGACAGAGAATAAGCCAAACAAATTGTCCTGAATTTTTTGCAGAAAAATAATAAATTCAAGATAGTAAACTCCAAAATTGAATATATTTCTGGCATAATCTCATAATTTTAACAATGTGGGAAGATTCAAATTTTGGTAATACCCATTATGAACTTCCATGTTGTCCAGGGATGAGACTCTCGGAAATTTCTAAGGCAGGGAAAATGTAAAAGATATTCTAGGGATTATGATTTGTGGACATGATATACTATATTTTGGTCTGAGTAGCTCCCTAAATAAGCTCAAAGGTTCCTTCACCGTCTTCACTCTAGAATAAGAGTCAGAGGAAAGCCAACTAGGTGATATGCAATTTTCTCCACCAGTGAGTTGTATTTTCTAGAAATCCCAAATTTTTTGAAATTATTCAGCACCTTAAGTCCAATAAACTAGCTTTGGAGAAATCACAAGAAATTGGAAATTTTCTAATGAGGAAATTTTTTGAAATATTTATGATGTTTCAATCAAAAGTTGGTCACTCATGACCATATACTTTCACTTATTTATGAGTAAATAATAAATTATGAAATTTACAAATGGATAAATTTAAAACATGATATACCTTAGTAAAGTTACATTGATTTTTTTAATGGTAGATATTTGATACAGTTGAACTTAAATATCAATTTTTTAAAGATTTGTGCATCGTGTATTCCTATTTTCTACATTTATTTCTGTGGCAGTGTGAATATCCAAGGTCTTAGGCATCCATACAAGTAAATAGTGGGTCAATGGTCCTTTTAAGGTGTATTAAGAAAAATAAAGTATGAATAGGTTTGATTTTTTGGTAATTTTACCAACACATGGATTTCTATGAGAAATAATTTATTCAATTTTCCAAAAGCTTCAACATTTACATACTATGCAAGAAGATGCCTTAGTTTTTAAACTTAAAACACCATTTTTAGATGAGGAATAAATTAGATTTCCCAGGTGAAATAAATTTTTTTACCATATACCAAATTAATTCCTCTTGTACTAAAAAAATGTCAATAACACAAATATATCAATTGGTTTGACAAACATAAACATAATCCAATGTCATAAGATTATCCTTTGCTTGATCTGAGAAGGCATTATCTCCTAAAAGAGATAATTATTGAAGAAATTAAATCTTTCACTCATCAAGATAACTTGAATACTGCATTGCATTGTGTTCTAGCCTATCTCAAGGAGCTCTGAGAAGAGGACATATAAGGGATATCAGCACTTATATATTGACACTTATGTTCTTATTTGACCAAAGGTTATGCATAGGACAGAGGAGATAACTAATGGATATTATGCAGCTTATAAGCCAAATCATATTTCCATATCGGCTTTATATGCATTAAAAATGAAATTTTTTTATTGTTATTCATATGTGATTTTATAATAAAGTCCATAAGCATATATAATGACAAAGTGAATTATCATCACTGGTCATTAAATATATTTTTAAAATATTTTTATTCAGGGGGTGTATAATGTACGAAAAGAATTTGGAAAGAATATTTAGAAAAAACAACATCAAAATATTTGGAAAGAATAGTATATGTGAGTCTGGTTAATCACGTGGCCATTGGTATGACGACACGAGGATAGATAGTGGTTAGTATTTGAATGTAGAGTAGATTGAATTGATTCGTATGAATCCATGAATGATATTATACCTAACTGTCAGCCAAGTGGTGGCGTACGACCCCCGTCGCCACCAAGACACGATACCACGGCGCCGGAGGAGCCTGTTTGCGCGCGCGCATCTATCCGCTTATCTTTATTTATTTATTTATTAAGAACTTTTGACCCGCACGTGTTTAAGTGGGTCCTCGCTTATTTCCCTCTTCCTTTTAGGCTTTCGGTTGGGTTCTTCCCTTTTTGGGATCCCATTCGTGAAGCCCTTTCTTTTGTGAACCTTTATTTTCTATGAGTATTTTGGGTTTTGGGTTGTAGGCCTCAAGTGGGCCCTTTCCCCTCTCGGCCCATTATGGGCTCTATAAGAGGGGAAGGGACCCCCCCACAAACCCTAGACGTCATTTAAAGAAAGAAAGGAGTGCTCTCCGTCTCAAGTGGATGCTCAAGGAAGGCCGGGGAAGGAGTCCAACCGCCGTTACCGCCGCCGCTGCACGCCTCCGTGCCACCGCCGCCACCGCCGCCACCGCCGCGACGACCGCCGCCACTCCTTGCCCCGGCCACTGGGTCATCTCCACTATCATCGCGACGCCGCCGTCCTCAAGCCGCCGCCGCCGCCTCAGGACGCCGCCGCTGCCGCCGCCTCCGGACCGCCGCACCGCCATCATCTCCACCTCCATCTCCATCTTCTCCTCCAGCCCCTCCACCCACCGTTCGCGCTGCTCCTGCTGCACCTCCCCTGCAGAAGCTCCACGAATTCCCCAGTTTCTCCCCCATCAGATTCTCCACGCACCACCTCCATCTCCGGCCATCCCCCAGCTCCTCCTCCAGCCCCACCTCCTCCGCGCATCCTCTCTGTTGCCCCGATCTCCCGACTTCCTCTTCCCCTCCCCGGTCTCCCGTCCTGGCCTTCCCTCCCATTTTCCCCGGCCGTTCTCGTCCGGCGAGCTCCCGATTTTCCCCTCTTCTTCCCCGTCGTCCTGCCCAATCACCTCCCGCCATCCACCCGTTTCTCTTCCGTTCACCTCAACATTCCTGCCGAACGCGATCGTCATTCCCGTTTACCCCTCCTCCAAATCCACTGCTACTCCCTCCTTCCCCAAATCCGACGCCCGTCGGATTCCTCTTTTGCCAAAATTCCTCTCCCTCACGCCCCTTTTTTCCCGTCGATCCGCCTCCCTGCATCCACCCAATCCGTGCAAACGCCCTCCTCTCAACCTGAATTCCCGTCGGGATCCACCACCTGCGCGATCACCTACCTCTCTCTCCTCCCGACGCCCTCCGCGCATCCTCGTCCCCCTCTCCGCCGTCGAGTTTCCTCTCCACGACCAACCTCTCTTTCCCCCCCCCTGAAACCACCCTCTCTCTCCTCCGAAATCCCCCTCTCCGTTCCCCACTCCCCAAATTATCGTTGACCGATTTTCCTCGCACCGTCGACCGTTCCTCCTCAACACCTTCCACTATTCGGAATCCGCCCTATTCGCAAATTTCACCACGCGTCATTGATTTGCTTCCCCTCCCCTTCGCAACCTCCCCGTCTTCCGCGCCATCTCCTCTACCCATCGCGCTATCACAACCACACCCTGCACGAATTTACCCGTCGTGAACCCCTTGCAAAATCAACCTCCCAGAAAAATTCAATTCGCAAACCCGCGCTTCGTCGATTCCTATCCCGCAGGCAAACAACCCTCCCGCGGAATTCAACTCTCGCCGGATTCGAAATCGCCGTGGGACACTGCCGATCGTGAAATCGGTTTTGCCCTCATCACCCAGCAAATTCAGTCTCCTGCTGACTTCCACCTCCCTCGCTCAACCGACGTCAAATCCAGCGATCCCTCCCCTCATCAATCACAAATTCTGCCCGAATTTTGTGTTGGGAGTCAACCAGCAACCCCACATCCTCCCCTCAACCCCAGTTACCAGAATTCGCCGCCAAGCTCTTACCCAACGTCGCCTTCCCGACCGCATCAACCCTCCCTCCCGTGCTTCCTCCCAATCGCTTCAGCGCCCACTGCTGGGTCAACCCACCTGACACGTGACTGCGACCTGCAGGGTCAAGCCGACGGGTAAGCCCACAGACGTGAGTCAGCTGGGTCAACCCAATCGCCCAGCTGATTGTCCCAGTGACGCCCTCGCCACTCCACACTGTACCGACGCGCGACCAATCATCCAGGCCCGCGCGCCTCCAGTCCACCAAGCCCGTGCCTCCTTGGCTGCGTCTAGGTGATTCTCTTCACCCCTCCCGGACCACTCTTTGCGCCCGTTTCCGGGTGCCACCGACAACCGCCTCAAGTCACGCCAAGGATCCTCTCACGCCACGCCGACTTCTCTCCCGGATATTGCTGTCCCGGATCACTTCCGCCATCTGTCCGTGCCGTGTACGACGACTCTCCACTACGCCACGACCCACTGGGCACCCTGCCCCGTAGGTTAGCTTCAACCCCTCTTTCAAAGTTAATTACTTTTCGAAGCGTTTCCTTTACTCGTCTCCACCGTCGTCGGACGACATAGGAAGGGTAGTTCAATTATAGGTTCGAGACTTCTCACTCGTACGTCAGGTCTAACACTGAGCGTGAGCTGCAGTCTCCCGGCTACCCGACGACGAGCGACTTCCACGCCTCCGGACGTAGATCGAGAGGGTCTCACCCTATCCATCATCGCGAGTTTCCCCGGGTCACCCGGAGTCGACTCCGCTGATCGGCACGCCTGCCTGTACTTATGTTTAGGCTAGTGATCATAATTAGGGTCTAGGACTTGCTTACCGTAGGTGAGGTTTGGCCACACTACCCCTAGTCATCCTTAGATTCATTGATCAGGCACGAGGGTTTTCACCACCGCACCCTGCATCACCAAGTTTATTCATGTCATGGTTGTGTAGGTGATTCTTAGACGGGAGACACCAAAATCCCTATGGATAGATAATTGCATTTTGGTTATGAAATATAAATCCCTAGCTTATAAATCTCAAAATTGTCATAGATTTTTTTAAAAATTGTCAAAATTTTGGTTTGAGTCCTGGAAGATTATTTTGCAGTCAAGATGAGATCATTCTCTCTCTATATTAGAAGATATTAACTCAAGGAATAAGATGAATTTAAACCCTTGGCTAAGGTTATGAAAAATATCAAAAAAGACACTCTTGATGATTTCCTCTACACATCAATACTAATTCGAGTGACTAACTAGGGTTTGATAGATGATCATATCCTAAAGTAATTTGTGAGTATCATGCGAATGATAGATTATATGTACATGGAAATTGATCATGATAATGTTCTATAAGGATCTAATACACTCAATATCTACTAGAATACTTTATGCAGATTGACGCCGAATGAGCTAGCATTGTAAGCTATCAATCGGGTTAAATTGATCAATGATTGAACAGTCTATTTTTTGATATAATTAATAAATAAAACTGATCAATTAATGTTATCTCATCAATTAATGACGAGATATCTCTTCAATAACTCTTTCAATGATCATCAGTTTTTGATATCTCATCGTTTTAAATGTTAGATTTAATACCTTTCCTTGCATTTAATGTTTTGTCAAGATGTCAAGGGCTTGTTGAACTTCAGATCCCAGCAACCGATTTCATATTTTTTGTCACAATCGATTAACGAAGTCCGCTACCCTAATTCCCTTTACCCGAGTCCATCGAGGTATACTCTCTCTCTCTCTCTCTCTCTCTCTCTCCCTCTCTCTCTCTCTCAATCAAAACTCGACGAGCAATTTTTGACGTGATTATTTTTACGGCGTGGATTCGGTTTTTCTCTGATAGTTTGTTTTGCCTGTTTCCTTGCTGATTTATGTTATTTACCTTTCCGTGATCTTCCGCGAAGACCTAAATGTCATGAAGGTCGGAAGAGTTTACCGCACTCTGCTTAAGTCGCTGAAAAAGAACGTCGGAACGAACGGAAAGAACGCGCATTTCAGAGATTTCGTCGCCGGAGAGTTCCGTAAAAACTCTTCGCTGTCTGATGATTTTGCTGTTCAGAGAGAGTTGCAGCTCGCGCGAGATTACAGTTTCCTGCTTAATAGCGTTCATCACCATAAGGTTTGAGTCTCTTTATTTTATATTTTATACCTATTTTACTCATCTTTACCCATCAGTGAAGAAATTATGATGCACTGTTTTGGTGGAATTTCTTATCTTCTTCGCGTGCTGTTTTCTGCACATGGTAGTAACTAAGTTCGGTTAAAGTTTGTGATCAGATTCTTGTGAGATTTCATATCTCCATTGTGAAAATTAGGGTTAGATATAAGTACTCGTCTGCTTGGCGTGAGATTCTACCCATTTAGTGTAATTTAAAGTTAGATTTTCATAGTCTTCTTCCCGTCTGTTCTGATAAAGCTTCTCATCTGTTCGTTTGATGCGGGGCTTATATTTATGTAGTAACTGTGCACTTTTAAAGATTCTGATATGCTTCCTTGTGAGTTCTTAGCCATGTGGTGGAACTCAAGGGTAGACTGAACTCTAACTGTGCTGGCCTGAAGTCCTCATCTATTTCTTGTTAGATCTCCTTCTCCCACTCATGTGGTTGAAATTAGGGTTTGGATGTATATATCATTCAAGAAATCTGGAATGACCGAAGAAGGATATTAAGAAAAAAGGATCAGCTGATCGTTCCCTTGGGCATTTAGATATTTTTTTCGATCATAAAAACGGGACCGGTTTCAAGGTTAGAGTGTGATTAAGGACACGTCATCGCTTTCTAGAGAGAGGATTTTGAAACTTTTCTAGAGAAGGAATAGAGAGAAGTTCACTGCTATCATCTTTTGCTTGCCAGATATGGAGAAAAGTGGGGTCTTACTGGCCCCTAAATGAAGCAGGTTATGCCTGAGTTTGGGCAAACTTCTTACCATGAAATGTTTTGAAAGTTTGAGCTGTTTAATTCTCTTATAAATAATTGCAAAGGATTGAGGAATGGAACAGAGTTGTATTGAAACGTGAAGTAAATCGAGTATCAACTAATTTTTGGTCTGTAGAGCCATGAATTTCCTTTATAGAATTTTTCCACTTTAAGTCCGATTTTGGTAGCAATAGAAGAATCTGGAAGAAGTATGATAAAAAAATTCATGTATAATTTTGTAAGATCTTTGGGTCGTACATGATAGATAGTCATACCATGAGACCAAACTTGGCTTTTTTTCTCACGTTAATCATTTATTTCATTATATCACTGAATTAATGTCTGCCCAATGAAATGTAATCCCTTGCAGGAGCTGTTATTTTCCTACAACATAGCCGTTGACAGAACAGACGAGATGAGGAAGACTCTTAAAAAGTCAGCTGCCAGTGTGGGCCTCCAGCTCCCCGATGTCTACCAGCCCTAGGGTTTTCCCCTGTTCAATGTGTTGGCTTTGACTTTTCACCATTTAACTTTTTTAGGTTGTGAAATAAAATGCTGGGCCTCATCCAGCAGGCTAATAAACCTAGAAGATACCTGGCTGGCCTTTTTGAGTTGCTAAGACGAAAGAAATCAACTGACTCTGCTCAGTTCAGGCTCGAGAGCAGGACCAGAGATATTGGGCTGGATCGACTAGCCACCCTATTAAGGAATCAAGATAAAATTTTGGGCTTACAAGAAGTGATTTCAAGTCGAAAGGATAACTATGCATCTGTGCAACTACTCTCAAAGCGGAGTGCTGATATTGGCTTGAACACAAGCATCGGTGCCTTCCTTCGAAAGTACCCTAAGATCTTCGAGTTGTTTGTCCACAAAGTCAATGGGAAGATGTGCTGTAGGATGAGTCCAGAGATGGTTGACTTGGTCAACGAGGAAGAGAGGGCGGTAATATCAGAGAAATCCTCGTCGATAGACCGGATAAAGAAGCTTCTTATGATGTCCACCACGGAGAGTCTCAATGTTCATGCTCTTTGGCTCTCGAGGAGGGAGCTCGGTTTGCCGGAGGATTTTAAGAGCTCTATAATTCTCAAGAACAGTGAGGATTTCAGGATGGAGACTCTGGAGAGAGTCAAACTTGTTTCTAGAGAGAGAGAGGCAGAGGCAGAGGTGGAGAGGTGGAGAGAGAGAGAGCACAGAGAAAGGTGGCTGAGTGAGTTTGAAACAAGGTATGCTTTTCCTGTTGACTTTCCAACGGGGTTCCTGATGGAGAGAGGTTTTAGAGAGAAGCTCAAGAACTGGCAGAGATTACAGTATATCAAGCCCTATGAGAAGATCAAGAATTTTAGGATTCGGTCATGCAAGGAGAGATTTGAGAAAAGGGTTGTGGGTATTATTCATGAGTTTTTGAGTTTGACTGTCGAGAAGAGGGCAAAGGTTGACTTGTTCTCTCACTTCAGGAAAGATTTTTGTCTGGAAGTCAACATTCGCGAACTTCTATTGAAGCACCCGGGGATCTTTTACATTTCCACGAAGGGAAATTCTCAATTGGTGTACCTCAGAGAAGGATATAAGAGGGGCCTGTTGGTGGAGCATAATCCTGTATATTTGGTTCGGAGGAGGATGCTGGATCTAATCTTGATGGGTCGTAGAGCAGGCCCTGGTTTTTTTAATGCGTTGACTATGGAGGGGAAAGAAGAAAGGGTAGATGAAATGATTGGTGGTGTTGAGGAAAGTCAACGTGCTGGAGAATGGGTCCTCCCAATCTTGGAGAAATCATGTTGAATAATCTGAAGGCGACCTACTCTTTAGTCAACCAGAAACGAATGTTGAGCTTGAGGAAAATGGGTGGGCCCACTTATGCTTTTAAGTCAAAGTTTCTCGTCAGCCTCTGTTTCAAAAGTAGAGGGAATAAATCCTCAAAAGGAAGTCCTGGAGGACAAGAAGATGGGAGTCTCAACTCCATGGAGTCATCTTTTTGGTTCAGTTAGTGTATCTCTCTCCCCTTGCATCTTTGTTCTCTTCTCCCAGTCCTGTTTCAGAAACCGCTTCCCGTTTGCGTGGATCGTGAGACATTATTTACTGTTTCACTGTCTCCGTCATGTTCTATTCTATGCAGGATCCTATCACAGACCCAAGGAATTTCCGCTCTGAAATCAGCTATTTTGCATACTGATCGTTTGGCTTTCCTTGGATGTCAAGAAGGCTGCTGGTTCACTTGCAGTACTGATCTCTACTGGAAGAGTTAACGCAGAAGAATAATTTTGACTTTTAGTGGATTCATGAACATGCTTGATTCATGAGGTCAACGAAAGCAGAAAATGGTCATCCAATCATGATGAAATTCAAGGCATATCAAGGCAATCCCTAAGTGTAAAGGAGAACATCATATTTCTAAGTATTGGTCCCCTCTTTGACCTCCTCGTTGGCTTTTGTCTACACCTTCATCTCTGAAGAATCTCCTGCAAACATGAAAAAAGATGGGCAAAGTACATTTACGAAGGATGAGGATAGAGAAGGGAGAGATCCTACGCACCGTCTGCGTCCTCGAAGTCATCCATGGAAAGATCATCATCCCCTCCCATGTTCAGCTTCTACAAATTTATCAATTTTTTGCGTTGTCTTGGAGAAGATCGATAAGAGTATTAATTAAAATTACACTTTGTGATCAGTTCTTACCGAAAAGTCCATGTCGGCGATGTCCATCCCCTTGTTTTCTGCAGCAAGGAGAAAAATCACAGTGAGATGTTACATGAGGAGATGGCAAAGAAGATGTGAAGTTAGGGTTGCAAGATGGATTACCTTCTTCATCTTCGTCAATCCATCTATCCCAATCAACCTTGAGGAAGGCGGGAGGTTTCCCTTCCTGCTTCAGCAATCGGTTCCACCATTTCTTCTCTGTTTTTTTAATCACGGAGACGATGCTGCGCACGCCGATACTGACCTTACTCTCCTGCAATATCAGCAAGATCAGACCCCTAAACCCTTGTTTTCTTTTAAAATTGGTATGCCATGGAATTCAGATCAAAGCACGGGTTTACATGGATTAAATTCTGTATCGAAAATCGAAAATTCCAAACCATTAAACCCTTACCTCTACATTTACTCGGTCAGCTAGTTCAATGTCTATCTCATAAACGGGCTCCATCTTTGGCAGCAGAGAAGAGGAATTTGCCCTCTGGCTCAAGCTTCAGCTTCACGTCCTTTGCGTCGGGCAAGTCAACGGTAAGGATGACCTTATCTGACCTCTGCGACCACTTCACCGATGGATGCCTGCAGCGAATCAGAGCGAATAGATCATGGAGTCGCACAATGATAAACATGATGAGTATCCCATGCTTCATTACCTCATGATAGAGAGAGAGATAGGATTGGTCAGTTATTCTCGCAGTTCAGTGTGAGCTTTCTGAAGAAAGGAGAGAGAGAGGGAGAGAGTGCAATGGCTAAGAGAGAGAGAGAGAGAGATGGCAATGACTATCGGCCGAGTACAGGATTTCTGGTTTATATACTGAAGAAACTAAAAGTTTAAAATATCTTGGCGACTGTCCGAGGAAGAGACTCGAACTTTCTAGAGAACTCTGCAAATAGAAGAATATTGAAAAACTGGCGACGGAATCTTCCACTTTTTCAAGAAATAGATCGTCGTGATTTCGAAAATAGGGAAAATGGGAATCCGAAAAGGTTCGAGAAATTCCGACTACTCCAATAAAATATGCGAAGAATTTTTTTTCATCTGTACAGAAAATTATCTGACAAATACAAAAAAAGGATGCGCGTTTGAAAAAATATTATGAAGGGTAAATTGAAATTTTAAGAAATTATAATTTTTATTATAAGAAATTATAATTTTTCTTTAACAGATAAAGTTTACGGAAAAAAAAGCGATTTTCCAAATTATTCACTCTCAATTGTCGAGCGGAATTCATGTGAAAATCGGAATTTATGAAAAATCGACTCCACTGGGGATCGAACCCAGAATCTCTGGTTCCGTAGACCAGCGCCTTATCCATTGGGCCATGGAGTCAATGTGCAGTGAGATCTGAAAAATTAAACATATTTATAAATATGTTTTTTCTCAAATCATCTAACTTTATCCGCATGATAGCCTCCTATCTGCAAGAGAACGGAGTGCGAAAGTGAAAGAGAATAATGGCCGCTCTCCTCCCGCTCCCTCCCACACCATTCTTCGTCTCCTCTACTCTCTCCAACTCCCCCGCCCGGCGCTTCCTTTCCGCTACTTTGAAACCATCAGCTCCCTCTTCCTTTTCGTTGGTCCCCGGTAAATATCGTGCCATTCTCGGAATGCATTTTAGTTTACGTTTCCGGTTATCGGTTTTTCTTGTACATGCCAGGCCTTTAATTCGGATGCTGAAATGTGAATTCCCGCTGTCCAATTTTCTGATTCCCTGTATGCCTTGAATATGAAATAGTTTTTTCTGTTTGTGTGCAGTTTTTCTGATTCGCAGTTCATCTTGAATTTTTCTGCTTTTCTGGGTTTGATGCAGTTTGTGTTATAGAGTCAAACCTTTAATTTATCTCCTGACGTTTAGAATTTTGCCGCTCCAATTTTCTGATTCAGTTTACGTCTTGAACTTTTGTCAATTTTCTTCTGTTCGTTTATGTGGTTTTTCTTATAATTGTTACGCCTTTATTTTTTCACCTGTTATTAAACTTATTTCTGCTTCAATTTTCTCGATTCATTGCACATCTTGAATTTTTGTTGCTTTTTTAAAAAAATTCACTTTATTTCTTTCTGCTCCAGTTTTCTGATTGATTGTACACTCTGAATCTTACGATAGTTTATTGCGGTTTGATGATGCATTTTTTCTGGGTTTTTACTATAGTTTATTCTTTGACTTCGAGCGTGCTAGGATTTTAAAATTATTCTTGTTTCCGTTCTCATCGAACATTACGAATTCCTGACTGATCTCTTTCATCAATTTATCTTTTACGGGTGCAATTCAAGAATCATAAGATTCTTTGAAGCAAACTAATACTTATTAGAACTTAACGACTCATTGAAAATTTTGTTGAAGTTTGTTCTTTTTTATTATAGTACTTTCATGGTCAAAACTATGAACTTTGAAATTCTATCTACTAGGCAACATATGTAGACATAACTCCTAGAGAAGAAAATAGATCCTTATCTTTCATGCTCATGAAGTTCATCATCTTTAGCTTACCTTTGATGATCTCCTAATCGTCATTCCTTGTTTGTGGCAGTGTCATCTCTCCAATTGCTGGTTCACTGCACATCTTGAACTTGTTTCGCTATTTTTTCGGTTTATTGATGTATTTCATGTGTCTTTTTTAACTTAGATTTATGCTTTGAATTTAGCTTGTTAAGATTTTAATATTAGCCACATTTTTGTTCTCTTCTCCGTAAATTCTTCACCTGCCATTAAATGTTCCTTATTGACACCCTTCATTAGTTTCTCTGGCATCGATGCAATTGAAGAATTGTACTTACAATTCTTTGAAATAATTTAATACTTTTGAGGACTTGTCTTGTCATTGAACAATATGCTGAACTGTTATACTTCAAATTTTCTGCTATTCTTCTCCATTAGAATGGTTTCATGACCGAAGACTGACAACCTTAAAATTTTTAGCTACAAGGCAACATGTAAACATGACTTCTCAAGTGGGATCCCCCTCTTTTACCATTTTGGGAAAGAGGAACGTGATAACTCATGCATCTGAAAGTGATGCGGTCGAATCAAGTGGAGATTCTGGAAAAAATTCACCAGGTTCTCTGGAAGATCTTCCTTTGGAATCGAAGCTTCAAATGAAGCTGGATCAGAAGTTGAAGATGAAGCTGGCAAAGAAATTACGACTCCGAAGGAAGCGCCTCGTTCGTAAGCGCCAGTTGAGGAAGAAAGGAAGATGGCCGCCATCAAAGATGAAGAAGAATAAGAATGTCTGATCTGCCTAGTCTCTGTATGTTGATTAAACTTCATCTCCCGTTTAATTCTTAAATTACTCTGAGAATGTCTGAATTTTTTGTCATTTTTTTCAAAGAAATGTTGGGAGATTTTCCATCATTTGTAAATGTGAATATCCAATCTCTTAAAAATCCTGTTCGATCTGCATGCAGTTAGGAACTCGTTAAAAAAATTTAATTTAGGTTTATGAGCCATCTCAATTTTTCTCTTCTCCTCTCCTCTCCGGACTATAAATTTAATTCATTGATCCACCTGTGTCTCCTGGTTAGTTGGAGGTAGAGAAGGGGAGATGGATTGATAGAGAGAGTCAGTAACTTGGTGGTCTGATGTTAGAGAAGAAGACTTGAAAGGAAATCTGACTATAATTTTGATTTACTCTTAACTGAAAGATATGTAGAGGAAGAGAGAGAAGAAATGAACTGCAATAGTAATTAAAGTCTCATAGTCTTGGGTGAGCCCAAACCATCTAGTTACATTATCTTCATCCCCTGGTTATGGAGGAGGAGGATTGAGAATGAATTGTACTGCAAATCAAGTCCCAAGTCAGTCACCTGTGTCAGTATTTTAACTCAATCCCTTGCTTATGTACATGCTTTTTTATGTATCTACGTGTGTGTGTGTATAGTTTTAATATTAATTCAGTATCGAGCAGGTGAAACCCATCTCATTATTTCAATTGTTACATTACCTTAGTCTTTGATAGGAGAAACACCGGGGTGGATAAGAACTCCTGGGAAGAGGGTTGGGTGACCTTCTGGGAAGAGGGCCACTGTGTTGGAGAACTCTGGAGATAAGAATGCGCATTCTTGGGGATGGCAGTGATGGGTGAACTCTTGGGTGGGAAGAAGAGGGTACTTGTACCAGTTAATCATAGATTTCGGGTAATCTTCCGTTGAAACTGTCATAAAAAATTTACTCAATCTTTGATGAGTTCAACCAGCTCTCCCTTTTTTATTTATCCCATATTATTGAGTGTATGAGGGGGAGAAATATTGTGTGTATAGTCATTTATTTCTTGCATCCCCTGATAGTAAGAGGGGGAAAAGAATGAGAGGAACTGTGGATATGAACTGTAATTTGATCTTGTGAAAGGGCAAATCATCTTGTCTTTTGAGTTTTTTTTTTTAATTGCATGTGATGTAGAAAATATTGAAATGTATTGCTTTTGCCTGATTTCTGTGTAAAAAGAAAGAGATAGAGATAGTGAGAGATTATTCAAATAAAATGTGATAATGATTTAGTGTTGGGTGATTCCGACCCATCTCGTCATTTACTATTTATTCCTCTCTTGAGAATAATAGATGAGAGAAATACTTGTTTGTGATCTAGTCAAACCCTAGTCATTATTTGATCTTCATCAGTGTGTAGAAAGAGAAATATGAGTGAGGAGAAGGGCTGAAGAGAGAGAGAGAGAGAGAGAGAGATAGATCAGTGGGCTAGACAAATGGAGATTGATTTCAGAGGGAGTGAAGGATATCAAAGAACACATCTCAAGAATCCCAATAAGAGAGATAGTCAAATGCTTCTTCCAAATAAGATAATTCATGAATTGGTGAGTTCTTCTCGATCAAACTATGCGACTTGCCTCTTTTGGGTATGAAGGGTGAGGTCTTTATTTATCACCCACCAAACCACACGACAGGGCGATGTTTCAAGAATGGCCGGAAATAGGCGGGAGACGAGAGATCGCCTAAGAGAGAGATATAGAAAGGAATGGGAAGAGAGTGTGAGAGAGAGAGGATCATGTAAAGCTTACCCTTCTTGGTCATCATTTTATCATGTCAAATGATTAAGGAGTTGACTATTGATAATCAAATGTAACATTCAAAGTCAAAATATGTTTGCTCATCTTATTTCTTGGATATAATCTATTGATAATGAGATAAGATCATCGATCGATGATATCATTACCATCTTATACTATCTATTATTTTTCAAACTTCTCAACTATCATACTGTTCTCTTATCATCTGACATCTTCAAAAGACAATTATTTTTCAAAACCCATGTTCCTAATAAGGTAAGTTATCGAACGATAAAATACTTTTTTATCAATTAGATTTGCTTCCAATGATGCAAAAACATTGCATGATCTGGTTCATCAACTATATATCTATGTAAAAACATCTCTACAATTATAATTTCAGTTTTTTATCATCATAGAAAGATAAACTATAGATAAAAGTGGGATTGTATGATTGATTGTATATCATGCGATTCCAACCCATCTCTTCAAAATTTCAGCTTCTAGAGAGAGAGATTCATGTAAATGTTCATGCACTAACCTAGAAAAAAAAAAGCTCAACCAAGGCAAAAAAGTTGAAGATTACAGGAGAAAATCAGATTATATTTTCAATAGATTTGGCTCAAATTTAAGACCCCACGAAGCAAGTGATATAGCTTAAAAACAATTCTTATGTGAGCAACCGCGTATATATTTTAAAGAAATATGGACAAGGGTTTATCAGTAAATTAAATTCTACTTGAAAAGTCAAGTTTCACCGATCCCCGATCATCGATCTTGATAAATCATCGACCCGACCTTTCGAGTGATCGAAACTTCCACGTCCTACCATCGTAGGATCTTTGGATGAGGCCAGCAGAATTTTTCGAAAAAGTCCTCGCATTATCGACAAGTTGCTCATATTTCAATGACCCTATAAATTTTAGACATTTTGCCTATAAACTATGAAGGATTTTAAAAAGAAAATCATTTATTTTAGTGTCCATAAATATTGTGGCAGAGAGTATAGATAAAGTTTGCCACGTGGACAGAGAAAACGGATAAAAAAAGTCAGACACAGAGAGAGGGAGAGAGGTTAGAGAGAGAAAGAGGGACTTTGAGAGAGAGATTCTCGTTGACGGTGATCGCCGGAAGGGGATTTCTCATCCGGTAACATTTCAGCGGCGGTCTCTTTAGGATTCTCTAATTTACCTTTGATGTTTCTCTTCTGGTTCTAATTGTGGATTTTGTTTTTGCTTGTTAGAGGGAAAAGGCCGAAAATTAGGGTTATGTGCTGGGAGGAGGCTCGCGAGAATGATTCTATCAAAAGAAGTTATTCCTATTGGATTTTTCTTCAATCCATTTCAGATTTCTTCGAATGGAAGGATTCTTCTTTTCCCTTGTAAAGGTAACTCGAGGATTTCCATGTGTTATCAGGAGCGCATCACATCTCCTTTATGGTATGACTTGATGGACGGGCTTATTTTCTTTTCTTTTACTTGCCATTATTTTTTATACCAGTCGTAGAATTTTGCTGTTTAATTTAATATAATTGAATAAGAGGGGATGTTTGGGCTGTTTTTTTTATACCATTCAGATGCCCATAGCCCAAATATGTAGAAATCCGTTCCTCTCTGGGTTCATAGTTAGATAATAATGTGGTTTTATTGTTACTTTTTCTCTACAGGCTTTAATTGTCCGTTGCAAAATTTATAGAAATATGTTGTGTTCCATATTCTTGTCTAAGAGATTCAAAAATTTCATCCATGAGATTGATCGTTTGACATCCATAAAAATTGCTTACAATTCAAATAATCACTTCACAGGCAAACATCGGCCAGAAGAAGTTATAGATGTAAAATGGACGGATTACTGTGCCATAATAATTCTACAAAGATTCAACAACAGTCCATTGAGTCCAAAACAAGCACTTCACAAATTTCTGAACTTTCATTCAACAAAATTCAGGTCCATGAAAAGGAAATATTTAAAACAGATGGATTACAGTCCATGAACAGCTCCTCACAGATTCAGCAACAGTCGACGGAGCTCAAATCAAGTACTTCAAAAATTTCTGAACTTTCATTTGACAAGCTTCAGATAGATGAAAAAGAAATGTGTAAAGGATTGAAAAGGGCTTTTGGTCGGTTCATTGCCCGTGAAGTTGCTGTTGATGAGGAGTACTGGGTCAGTTCCTGCTTTTCAAATTTGAACGATTCTCTCTTGAATTCTACCTTTCTCTCTCTAAAGTCATTACTTAACTTGAACAGACAGCTTCGTGGCTGCGGGCAGAAGCCCATTGGGAGCCTATGTCATACATGAGGTAAGTATGGCGATCAAGAAATTGCTTTGTTTATTAACTATTTTTTAATCAAATGTCTGTTTATTTTGTTTCACAGGCATGTTGATAACTACAAAAGAACATATGCAGAACAGGTTTAGTCTCCTCATCATCTTTCTTAATTTTACTTTTAAGTTAAAAACTTGATCATTGCATCCTAAAGAGTTTTTTTTATGCTGATTTTGACTCTCTTCGTTGTTTTTGAAGGAGTTCAATGCCCTAAAGCGCAGATGTTCCGGAAAAGATGGAAACTCCTTGAAGTGTTTGTGTATTGTTTCAGTATGGGATTCCAGAATATTCGTTTCAGATTACAATTAAGTTGTCACTGCATGTTTTTTAGATTCAAAATTTATGTTACTGAAGTAAATTTTTTTGAAATTGATGAGTAAAAAGTTGAATTTGGACAGGTGAAGAAGGAAGATCCCAACAAAAGAAGAACCGTCTTAAATAGTGTGGTTGGCACCTTAGATCTCAGCATACGGCTGTTGTTACATAGGGAAAAGTTTCCCGGGAGTGAGAATCTTGCTTAATTATCTTTCGATCTCTCCATTCTATTTCGATCTCAAATCTTGCTTAATTATCGTTCGATCTTTCAATCTTGCTTAATATTTTTGTCTAATATCCAAGATGGGATATCTCTCTTTTTCATATTATTGTTGGGCTGTTAGGTGTCAATGTTTTTCTTTTTTTACTTTTCAAGATGATGTCTATCACTCTGCCTTATCTATCCTCCTTTTTTCTGTTTTTAATTTTAGAGGGGATTTTGTTGAAGTCTTTGTTTAATACTCAGGGTAATTTCCTCCTCTCTAGTTTTTTCTCAAGTAACGTTTTCTTTGATTCAGAGGTAGTTTCATTGTTTTTCTTTGCATAATATTCAAGATGTTCTCTTCCTCTCATCTTTTCTCTGTTGCTGATGGGGGTGAATTCTATTTTAGATGAAGCTTTGATGACATCAATTTTTTTCATTTAATACTTCTATATATATATATATATATATATATTTATATGTGTGATTTTATATTAAAGTCCGATATCAACAAATTTTTCTTTGTTTTATATTCACGATGATCTTTCTCTCTTCATCTATATATATGATTTTAGATGAAACTTCGATGACATCAAATTTTTCTTTGTTTAGTCTTCGTTATGATCTCTTTCTATATTTTTATATATAAAAGTGAAAAATCTATCATCGCCTAACAAAAACTATTTATCATTGCAGGAGAACAAGAGGGCTTGTTCCATCCCGTCAACACTTAATACAAACCGTTATGCATACATATCAAATGTGTGCGTCTCAAAGTTTGCTCGTCGCCAAGGAATTGCGACCAATATGCTACATTTGGCAATTGACATGGCTTCTTCTACAGGTATGCTTTGTCGTTAGAGAGAGAGGACTTTCTGCGGCTCCTTAAATTATTTTACCATCTGAGCTCTATGTTCTTCCCCCTTCTCTCTCCAGGAATGAAGCAACTATTTGTCCATGTAAATGTCGACAATCGAGGAGCTCAGGAGCTGTACAGAAAAGTAGGATTTCAGGTACCCTTGACTTTATTATCTAGTTGACTTCATGTTGACTTCGTGAAAAAATATGGGCCTGTCAAACGAGGCCCACAACCATGAAAATGAATCCCAAGCCCGCTGCTCTGCAGGTTGTAGATGGTTCTTCTCAAGTATCTGATGATCAGAAGCTTCTCATGTGCATGGACCTATGACTTCATTCCACGTCAGCATATATCTGAAAGGTGTGCCGTCTTCCCAATCTCCTCGTCTGGGCTTACCTTGGAGCTATTTTTTATTATGCTCCTTTTTTCTCATCCTGATATTTATATTTACCTTCATATGTAAATATTGGCATATCATACAAGAATGCATTGCATTTATATCCTCCTACAGTTTCTATATATCTAAATTAAAATAATTTGTAGAGAGGGGGGGGGAAGAGGGTGAGAGAAAGAGAGAGACAGAGATGCAGAGAGAGGGAGGGAAGGAGGGAGAGAGATAGTGGACGAAGAGCAAATAATTAAGAATGCAAAAAGGTTAGGTTGTAGTTGAACAATCCTAATCAAAAGGAAGGAAACTTGAATAACTAGTCCATAAAATTCAAGATTCAGACTTTAGAAGGAGTTATATGCAAATTTGAATTCACACATCGAAAGTAGAGATTCACAAGAGTTTAGATATTGTATATAAAATGGGTTCTGTTTTGTTGGATGAAAATTTTGAATGTAAAGATTAACGATATCAAAACATTGCAAAATCCCTTAGCATTTTTAATGAAAAAATATTTAATAAATTAAGAATTCAAATGCAAATACAAAGGAAATTCAGAGAAGCGTGAGGTATCTAATTGTAAAAAATCAAGTTATGCTATTTTATTGGATTAGTTATTGAAATGAAAGGATGGTAAATGAAAATATGTTATGTTAATATTGTAGGCCCAATATGTAATGATAAGTTGGGCCTTAGTTGATGGGCCCAATATGTCATACTTAGGAGAGGTCTTAAAAGGCAAATCCAAAAGTACACACATAAACCCTAAGCACCATCTTGTTGAGCCTCAAACATTGAGGAATTGGAATTACCACATCGGGAAGCTATGGATAGCCACTTCATGACATTTTATCTCAAAACAATGGAGAATTCGCGCCCTACGAGTGCTAGATTTTTTCAATGAGTTTATACTCCTCGGAATAAAACTAATGAAATTCACGACTTTCATTCGATGCCACTCGTTTCTCGAGTCTCAAATTTACTATGGAACATGGCGTTGAATACTCTGAAACCTTATCTTCTTGGTTGCTTTTCACCGAATATCAGTTTAGTTTTTACTATCCCTCATAGCTAATTTTTCTTGGATAATACACGACTCGATGTTGCCGATGCTTTTGGTTGTATTGACTTAAAAATCACGTTTTGTGGAGATATTTTATGAAACAAGGTCTCAAAGCTCAATCTACTCATGTGCTTGGCTTGATGCATGAGCTTTGTTTGATGAAGTATTTCACTATTTTGGTTGAAAATCTTATTTTATTTATCACTCGATCTTCATTAAATGCGCCACAATGGGTTTTGTTTTCTAGGAAGTAAGATTGATGCCAGTATAGCAATGAAAAGTGACCATTGTGTTAGAGCTCGGGTGAGGACCTTTTCGTATCCTTGTTTTGGTATCGAGAATGAAAGAAGATTGAAGTATTCTTAGGTATTGAGTTTTCATATAAAAACCGACTGACGGCGTCATCGCGATTCAAATATGCCGTAGATTGCCATGGTGCAAAGCTTCTTACATTACTTTTAGGCTCTAGGGTATAAACATCTCTCAAAACTTGGAGTCAACAATGGGATTATATATCTTCTATGTGAAACAATGCCAATTGAAATAGGACACTATTAATAACATTTTAAATTCTCTCAAAATTTATGAATTTTAAACATTTCACGAGATAAATTTATTCAAATAGAAATCAAGGCATTGAATGTCAAGTCCTCAAAATATTTAACCCCTTGAGAAATTGTTAAGCTTACCACTTATTTTCTGAAAATTAAATATCTCATTAATAAGTGAATAAGAACAACATTTTTAAAGAGATATGTGTGTATCTTTTCAAAATAATTATTTGTATTCATACAAATTAAGTTCATCATTGATAAGAGATCAGCAATGTTTTTTATTATGAACTTGGTCTGTTGATAAAAATTTGTAGTTATGTATGCTAGAAAATTCTGCACATGAGGATAAGAAAATTATGTTTTATATTAAAGACTCACTTTGTTATCAAGGGCATACAAAGCCAAAGTACTTGGGATCAAATTTTTCATATAAACTTGACATTATTGTCTTTTCCCGGTGCAAATATACTTTATATTTAATTTTGTATCAAAACGAAAGGGATGCAAACTAGAAAAAAGTTTTGAAATTCTTTATTTTGAAATTTTAAAGAGGTGTTTGTCTTCAAAATAATCATGTGCACACATTAAAATCAAATCAGAATCGTGAATAGATGAACACAAATGCGTAACTTCACAATTAGGAATTTGATTTTTTATTACAAATTTTGGATATGATTTTAGAGATATACATGTTATGCAATTCTACAAGTGAGGGTAAGAAAATTATTTTTTTATATTATTATGATATTCTATTCATTTTCTACTATAGAGGGATTTTTTATTTGGTAATGAATGGTAGTTTCCCCTTAATTTTTGTGGGTTTCTGTACAAGACATTAATCTACTGAATACAATTCAGGCACTAGTAGGTCAAGGGCTGCTTGCAGCCTCCTACCTCTCTCTAAAGCTTCACTTTTCATGTTTGAACACAATTCCCATAGATTTAGAATAAATTGAAATTATGGCAAAGAAAAAAGGGAAATAGATATTAGAATACATTTTCTACTAGATATATAAGACATTCATCTATTTAATATAAATCAAGCATGCTAGATATCCTTTCATGTTCAAAAGTAGTGTTTTTAGGCGAGTTCTCGAGAGTGTGGCCTCTTTGGAAGTCCTCATGTCACATTTTCATACTAAAGTATGAAACTGCAAATGATCACAAGTTCAACCATAGATTTTAAAAGTAGAGTTAAACAACATTTAAAATTTAATGAAAAAGAGGGCAATGATGGAAACAACATTCAATGTAAGTATATTCAACTTAGGTATGATGTAGAATGGCTTCACCGATGTTTATCTCATTGCATATTAATATATTAAAATTCTTGTTTTATGCAATTTTCATTTGAACTATGGGCCTCATATTTACTTATGATCATTATGAAACATACAATGGTGATTTATATAAATCACATAAATAGATAACCATGAGTGATACCAAAATAAAGTTTTCTACTATGCGTTAATCGATAACGAGCAAGTTATGGTTTCAATTACATGATTGGTGGTGTATTCAAATGCACATGTCATACATTTTTTGGATTTTTAAAAGCCTTAAAAATTGATTACATGCATCATATACATATGAAACATGCATTCAAATTCACTAATAATCATATGATTGCAAGCAAAAATTGCATGTTCTAGTCATATGAATTATCATACTCATGATTTGCTTAGCCATGTGGATCGAAGCTCGAATCTCCATCTAGCTTTTGCATTTTCTTAATCATATAGATGCAAACCATCTTCGATGATTTCATTTCTAGATGTATATTGATTGTATGGGAAACATTTCCAATGCAACTCCAACTATTACTCTAGTCGATTTCAATTAAGAAAACTTAGCTCATGAAATCAGTGAACTTGGAGGGTAGCTATCAGCCCTCTCTCTCTCTCTCTTCTCCCTAGTCCCCGCCCTATCTTTCTTTATTCCCATTGGATTTGACTACCACATGTTTCTCCTCTCTCTCCTTTCTCTATGCATTTGACTGTCATATATTTCCTCTCTCTCTCTCCTCCTCTCCCAGTCCGCACCTCTATTTCTCTCTCTTTTTTGGACTTGCCTATCACACAGTTCTCCTCTCTCTCTCTCTCCTCTCTCTCTCTCTCTCTATCTATCTCTCTCGATGTCCCTTCCCCCATCTTCCACAAGTAAAACAAAACGAACCATCAGCTAAAAACTTCTAACACCATGAGTATACAGTCAACACTCATCCATCTACGACCTAACCCGTCCGATCTCCATCCGGCGGCCCAAAAACAAGCCAACGAAGTCACCCACAAAAAGTGAGAAAATCAGACCACCGCCCCTCTCTCTCTCTCTACAACTGTACTCTCCACGACTCCAACCACATTGCTGACGTGTCCAGCGTCGGAACCGAACAATCCGGCGGCGGCGCCTTCCTGGTCCGCTTCTCCGGAGCCGGCGACCTAGCTCCGATCCCCGCTCCCGTCATCTCTTGTACGAGCTCCCTGAAATTCTCCGGCTCGATCGTAAAGAAGGAAGACTTGGAATTTTTCCTCCAAGCCCTGAACTTTTGTTTCTTTATCTTTCCTTCCGCGCGCCGGAGCTCTTTCGATGCCTCCCCAGAGGAAGAAGAGCTGGTCGCCGGCGTCGAGGACATGAGAGAGAAAATATCGTCGTCGAAGGAGGAAGCTAGTAGTGCACTCGTGAAGCTGTCATTTTCCGGAGAGAAGATCTCAGCGAAATCGTAGTTGTAGTTGTTCGTTGACCGGAGAAGCCATGGCTCTAGATGCTCCCAGTCTTCTCCCATAGCTCCGCGCTATCTCTAGAAGGTCTGAGTAATGGTGAGAGGAGACGGAGAAGGAGGGAGCTTTAAAGCAAGGAGGGGAAAACGCGTTAGGGATATGAATGAGAGAGAGAGAATAAGACAGACCTAGGGTCAAGCGTTGACCGTCAATCCGTGTCGTCAGAGGGTCCACACGGCTGACCTACCGCTCACTCCTCTGTCTCGTGCCGGTCCCGATCACATGGCGAGGAAGGTAGCTGGAAGGAGACATGGCGAAGAACAATAAATGCGATGATGAGGAAGATGACGGTATTTAATGACCAGATCATTGATTGTGATCTACGCAGGCGCCATGCATGGTTTTTCATGTTCTACGCTTCCTCACGTCGATCAATGGCACGTGGAGAAAAAGAAATTGGGCGAGTGAGGAAAAAAAATTTGGCCATGGATTTTAGATTTTTTTTTAAAGGTTTTATGATTCATTAAATTTTTTAAGAATGTTTTTGTGATTCTACCCATGAAAAATTTATTGACAAAAAGGGGTAAAAAGGGTGAAAAATTTCCTCATGCTTGAAAATTGGGAGAAAAATTGTTTGAAAATTCAGTTATCAAACTGTTCTTCATGCTTAGAAATGTTGAGGATTTTGAATGATTAGGAAGAGACCGGTAGCGAGATTCCTCCTCCAAAACTACCTCTCTTCCGTCTATTTAGTGACCAATTTCAATAATTTTCTCTAAAACTTGTAATTTCCCCCAAATTTAAAGTTTCAAATGCATCCTAATTTTATAAATAGTATGCATGAGATAAAGTTCATGATATTCATGACTAGGAATCTCGAAACCTTTCTAGATTTAGAAAATTTCCATGTCAAAAAATAGTATGTATGAGATAAAGTTCATGATATTCGTGACGAGGAAACTCAAAACCTTGCTAGATTTAGAAGATTTCCATGTCAAAAATAGTATGAATGAGATAAAAGTTCATGATATTCATGACGGGGAAACTCAAAACCTTGCTAGATTTAGAAGATTTCCATGTCAAAAAATAGTATGTATGAGATCAAGTTCAAGATATTCATGAGGAGGAAACTCGAAACCTTGCTAGATTTAGAAGATTTCCATGTCAAAAAATAGTATGTATGAGATCAAGTTCATGATATTCATGACGAGGAAACTCAAAACCTTGCTAGATTTAGAAGATTTCCATGTCAAAAAATAGTATGTATGAGATCAAGTTCATGATATTCATGACAAGGAAACTCGAAACCTTGCTAGGTTAAGAAGATTTCCATGTCAAAAAACTATATAATGTGATTCTTCAAGTACTTTATGATGTAGAGGTTAAAACATGAATATATTGGTGCAAGTTTATGAGAGAGAGGTGATGAGCTGATTTCCTATGGTTCTTGAAAATACATGATCATGGACCAAAAAGAATCTAAACTCGCTTGATTGATGACTAATCGATTATGATTAGTGAACGAGGGCAAAATCTACAAATAAACATTAGTGTTGACTTTGAGCGCCCTAAGAATTCGATAAAAATGATTAGAGATTTGAGAAAAAGGGGTATGGTTGGGAAGATTATGGAAGATATTTTCAATTAATCAAATTATTTACAATTAAGAATTTAAATCTAAGGAGAAATTGAAGAGAGAAGGAGATCTAGGGTGAACGTTCTTCAATCCTAAATATTTTTTGCTGGATAAAAGTCCTTTATCCCTTGGTTCTTTAATTTCCACTCAGGATTTGCATAAACATGGATTTACATCCATGCCTCGAAATCTCATATGTAGGTGCTACGAAGTATCTAGATCACATAAATATCTTTATTTTAATGAATAAATAAGGTTCAAATATTAAAATTCAGCGTTGAATTCAGAACACGCATAATTTGATCTGTTTTCTTACATCATGAGACTAAACCCCTTTAGCTTTTTTGAAGTCCGATGTTGAAATTCTCGCATTTTCATGAGTTTACATGGTGAATTCTTGTCAAAAAACTTATGTAAATTTCATGACAAGTACTATGATCTGATATAAAGCTTGTTTGGCAGCTCAAGATTTTACTCGATCTTTTAATATTGATTATTTTGAAATTTTCTCGCTGATGGTTTGGTTGAATTCTACAAGAGTTTTACTCTTGAGATCAACAATGCTTTTTTGTATGGAGATCTTCATGAGATTCTGTCGAAAATGCAGACTTGGAAGATCAAAACCATTTCTGCGAGAATATCCAGATTTGTGTTCAAATGCGAGAACTCCCACTGAAATGTCATTTCTGAAAAAAATGATGCAGGGTGGGGATCAGTTCTTCGATTAACTGCCTCAAATCTCATCATTCCACAGAAGTTCCACACGTGATGATCATCCACAGATCTTCTCCTGATAAACTAAACAGAAAATTCTGCGAAGAAAGGATCGCGTCTTTTACCAAAATCTGACGTCAATCTTTGCATAAAACAGAGAAGGCCGCCAAAATTTAATGAATATATTAAATTATCGATGAAGGGTTACAGTCATGAGTTATAAATAAATACGACAGAAAGAAGAACTCATAAAAGGAATGGGAATCTGCAGGGGAAATTCTAAAAAGGCGATCACAATCTCGATCATTCATGGCTATACCTAGTAGAAGAATCCGAGGACCTTTCCTCCCACACTCTTTCTCCTCGCTTCTTCGTGATCCATTATGCCAGCAGATGTCGTCAGCACGATATACCCAAACTGAAAATATTGGAAATTAGGGATAATAACACGTAAAGATAAATGTCATACATGATCTCAAAAATTAAACAGTGAATTTCGGATTCCTAAAAATCACATCAAAAGTCAGAAAACTGGACTTTTTATGTCAGTAATTAATCTGTGTTTCTGATTTCGGATTCTCTGACCTGAGTTTTTCAATAAATAATCTGGTCAGGGAAGATCTTAGACTGACAAAAAAACTAAAAATACAAGCTCCAGAATCACAAATTAAATCTGAGAAGTTGCATAAATCACAAATTTTCACTAGAACTATACAGTAGCTTCCAGATTTTGCATCAAAATCACAGATAACTAACCTATGACGAAGGGAGAGACATCATAAATAACACTAAAATTCAACCACTAAATTTTTTTAAATTCCACACAAATCAAACCACTAAAATCAAATAGCACATTTCACATTCCACGGATAAAAACCCATGAAAATCAGAAATCTGGGGTAGTAACATCACTTATTTGTTAAAAAAAAGTTGCCAGTCTTAGATATAATAGCTCACTAACCCGTTGTGAGGTTAGAAATGTCATAAAAATCTCCAAAGTTAAATTGCATAATTTTTAAATTCCCTTTAAATCAAACCACTAAAGTGAAATAGCACATATCGTATTCTAGAAAAAATAAAAACCCATAAAAATGGGCAATCCGAGGGGAGTCAGATGACTTATTAGTTAAAAAAACTTGTCTTAGAGATCACACACAACTAACCTGTCGCGAGAGCCAAAATATCATAAGTTAACGCCAGAAATAAAAAGCAGAATTTTCAAAGTCCATGCAAATCGAAACGCTAAAGCCAAGCAGCATATTTCGTATTCCAAAGAAAAAATTAAATCCCAAAAAATCAGAAATGGGGGGTGCAAAATTTTTTCTTATTTGTAAAAAGAATAAATATTTGTCTTAAAGATCTCAGATGACTGACTAGCTGTGAATGGAGAATTATTTAAATTATCACTTAAATTTGACAGGGAATTTTCCAATTTTTTCCTGAAAAAATAACCACAACAGTCAAATAACAAATTTCAGATACCAAAACATAATTAAAACCCATAAATTTCCGAAATCTGACAGACTACATCATTGATAACAAACCAACTGTGATAGGAAAAATATTATAAATTATCACCAAACTTTTTAAAATTCCATAAAAACAAACCACTACAGTCCTATAGCACATTTCGGAACTCAACAAACCCATAAATATATTTTTATACTCACAATTTGTTCCTAAGATCACAATATTTTCGTAAATTTTTTTTGTTTGAAATACATTTATTCCCAAAATAATAAAAACAAAATATTTTGCTTAGCAATATATTTTCGAATTTCGAAAAAAAAATTAAACCCATAAACATCAGAAATCTGGTGGACTAAGATTACAACCAGAAAAAAGTAAACACTTGTCTAAAAAATCATCGATATTTGACCTGCCGTGAACAGAGAAATATCATAAATTTTCATTAACATAAAATGTGGAGTCTTTAAATTCCACAAAAAATAATCCACTGGTGTCAAATTTCAGATTTAGGATTCCAGAAGTTATAAAACCCTGTAAATATGAGAAATCTGGCGGACTAAATTACTACTCATTAGTGAAAATAAATATTTGCCTCGAAGATCATTACAAAAATTAAATTGCAGATATTTCAAATGACATACAAAATTTAATTAGCACATTTCCTATTTTACAATAAAATTAAAAATCCAGAAAAATCGCAAATATATAGCTAATTATTAATCACTCGTAAAAATGCCCAAAAAATCTTTTTCTTTGAGATCACAACCTGCCGAGAAGGGAGAAGCCTTGCAGTCCAGGGTTCAATATCCTTAACTCCGACATCAAACCTGGGGCTAATCACTCCACACTTATTCAGCCGTCCATTTAACTCCACGACGATCTTACCACCCCTGTGATCATCTACGTACTCAAATTCTCCGATGTAACCTGAAGACAGATAATAAATAAAAAATTATTAATAGAGAGAGATAGAAAATTATGAGTTCGGAGCAAAGACAGATGTACCGTGCTTCTGCATGACAAGGAGGAACTTGATTATGACCTTGGAGGAGGGACGAATGAGTACTTGGCGCTTGCCTCGCTTCTCGGCGTTGTACATGCTCTTCAGAGCGTCGTTGAGTACGCTGACTCTCACCATTGTTGCACGGAGATTTAGGGTTTCGATCAACTCTGAAGTTAGGGTTTTCTTGAGAGTTATCCGAGAAAGTCACGATTATACCCCTGTATGGAACAGCGATTCGATCCTTGGTCGATCTGCTTGATGCCGAACGATCGAACGATCCTCGGTCGATCTGCCCAAAAATCTGAAAATAATATAAAATTATTAAAGAAACCGACAAAATGCCCCTTGATCTGGTGGGCAAATGGTTTGCCATTCATACCCTTATTTTCAAGGGTTTGATCATTGATCAATCACAAAATCAGTCACTCTCTCGCTTGATAGGTTAGTTTTTATCAATGATCGATCACAGGCCAACTTAAGGTGATCACCAATTGATCGCAACAATCTGATCCAATCGTCAAGATTTAATCAATGATCGACTTTACGCGATCCATGTATCCTAGATCGACGTAAATATTATGTATTCATAAAAAAGATAAATAACTAATATTTGAAGTCAAACATGAAGATTAGAGATATCCAAGAAGTCCACTTAGACCTCGCGATTCTAACTCAGGCTAAGGAACCCGTGACCCTATAGTACGCCCACGCCCAAATTTTACTATGGTTTTTGTTAGAATCTGAGGTCGACAAGCCTTCCAAAATTTCTGTCAAAACATAGAATGTAGCATAACATGTTGAATTAGGTATTCAAAATATTGAGGCATTTATAACATATAATCCTATCATCTAGTATAAATAAATAAAATATACTTACAAGGTTCCCCTGAAGGAATTCTTAAAGCTATTCAAGTGTCTAGCCTTTATCGATATCTACATGATCTCCGGATTGTTGGATCTCCACTCCAAGGCTCTTCACCGAAAGAGAAAGAGAATAAAATAAAAAATTCTCACGAGGCTTGTATGGGCACCTTGAGTTATAATCGTTCTCCCCCTATTTATAAACATCTGGTATGTAAATTTTTTATAAAAAACATAAGAATTATGTCTATATCCACCAACATCTATAGACCTTATGTGTGTGACTCTCTCAAGTCCACATATCTTCACAGTTAATAATTCTATAGACCAAATAATATTTTATTAGTAGACCTTTATTAATTATCTACATAAATGTATAGATTAATTAATCAATGATCGATTTAACCCAGTTGATAAGTTTAGTTGTCAATCTGTTAGGTGTCAAGCTACACCGCATACTCTAGGAGATATGAAGTATATAAGAACTCCCTTAAAGAGCTCTGTCGTCATTGATTGCTATAATATATAATCCTTTATTTGTTTAAGATTTATGAATGACTTAGGGTGCAGTCAACTGTCAAACTTTAGTCGATCACTCAAAGTTAGTACTGATATGTGTGAGAATTATCATGAACTCCTTTTATGATATTTCTACTACCTTGGCCAAGGATTTCATCACATCTCATTGCTTGAGTCAATCTCTTCAAATAATGAGGGTGGACGATCCCCTCTTGACCACTCAATCATCTTCTAGGGGTTCATGTCGTATCAAATATATGACGCTTTAGAGATCCCATGGCTAGGGATTTGTAAGTCAAAATATAGTCATCCATCTATGAGATGTCTTTGGTGTCTCAAATCAAAGGACCGTATGATGTAACCCGACTCTGCTGGGATCAACGGCTCGTGTTACAACATAGGGGCAGAAGAGAACTAACAACTAATGCCGCTGAGATGTGTGAAAATGATGAGAATTTTGAAATTCCATGCAAGGTACTGAGCTGCGGCTGACATAGGGCGTCAACCCCGGAAGCGTTCCGAACGCTCCACGAATGGTTAGACTCCCAATGACCCGATAGTTTGACTACTGACATTGACGGTGCGGGTTCCCCACGATTGGAGTGGTCCGCACCCGTGCACAAGACATGATCAGTTCGGTACAAATTCAATCCTCTCCAAATACCCAGGCAGTCAAAGATCCTGCGAAAACTAATCCCCGATGGTAGAGTAGTCGAATGAAAGTATTGGAAGAAATAATAATATTCTAAGGGGGAAGCGGGTTGACCTGTAGGACCGGGGGTCCGAGAAGTCGCGGTGCGATGCAGTCCTTGTGGGGTGGCACGACCAACCTACAAGGAGAACGTTTCCGCCTTAAGTATTAAGACACGAGGCTAGATATCAAGAGCATCGAGGGGGGTCGGTCGGTATGTTCCGGTTGTAATCTGCCCAACATGGCAGCGAATTGCATCCGCGTCGGTGGACACAACGGACTTTGTCGCTGACGGGTCGGGCAGCGGCTGTCGTGGGCCTTGATGGTCTGCAAGCAGATGGGCCGAAGGGCACTCGATTGGGTGTCGGCGACCGGCCAATGGCGGGAGCTTTGGCGGAGCGCCGGCGGGCGTGGCATGCAGGCGCCCTGAGCGAGGCACTGGCTGGGCAGTCACCCGCCCAGTTCAAGTGGCGCAATCGGCTGCCGACGATGACCCTGATGTGGGGCGATCGCGAGCGGCTGGCGGCGATCAGGCAGGGAAATGCAGCGCCCCAGTTGGGCGCTGGATGACGGTTGGTGGCAGCTGCTGGGGCGCTAGTCCTGACGGCTGGGTGTCCTGACAGTCGCAGCAGTCCCAGCAATTCCTTCTCCAAGGAATTGGACGGGTGGCAACGGTGGCGAGTGCTTCAGCTAGCGAATCCGACGTTGTAGATTAGAGTGGGAATGACGACGGCGTCAGCAGCGGCGCGGCGGCGGTGGCGAGCCGTCCTCCCTCAAGGAGAATCTCCCTTCTCCCAACGGAACCTTCCTCTCCAGGTCAATTTGAAATCAACAGAAACAAAACCTTCTCTATCTCCTCTAGGGCATCGTTTCTCCCTTTAACAGGAAGGAGAGAAAACCCGCATGGTAGGCTCGTAATTAGGGTAAAACCCCTAAACGGGTCGTAAGTGTTGGTCCAAAACACGATGGAAGGGCCCAAAAAAATGGAGGCCCTCCCCAAACAAAGCACAATTAATTCACACGATAAAAGCATGGAAATTAGAAAATCGGGGAACTTGCCTTCAAGCTGGGTGCTTGAGGTCCGGGTCCTCCACATCGGCTCCGAATCCGCGACGTGGCTGCTCACATGCTACATCAAGCGGGTCACCTGCTTTTGCTTGCGGATAGTTCCTCATCACCGTAAACACAACCATGACATGAATCAACTTGATTGACAGTTAGGTTTAATACAATTCAATTATTCATATGGATCAATTCAGTGAACTTACTCTCTAAAGAGTGCCTATATGTCTCCACATCGATGGCTATAGGATCAACCATACTCAACATATGAGTCATATTAGATATTGTTATTTGACGGGACGAGACCGCGAGGTCGTTAATTTCAAGCGGTATCGCGTCAAAAATAATTCCAAACTTACCAATTTTGAGAATTAATCACGAATTCAAGGGTATAATGGTAAATATGGGTCGAATCCACAGGGAATTTAGGAATTTTCAGAAGATCTTTTAGAATTTGGTCAAATCGGACAAGAAATTGATGGAAAAAATTGGGGAAAATGGTATTTTATGAAAGTAGACTTCAAATCGATTCCGCGGAATCAAAAATCGTCAAAATCGGACTTGATTTCGCGGAGAAATCATGAATTGAAGTGGAGAGAAATTTCGGAACGGCGAAATCACGATTTTAGAGGAAATTTAACAAAATTGAAATTGAAATCCTATTCTAAACAGAAATTAAACATGATTGGGAGGTAAATCATGCAAAACCTCTTCCACTAAACTCATTTTGCGATCAAATCGCCGTGATTAAGCCGATTAATCGCGGAGAAAATCAAGAACGCCTCGACGAACTTCAAGCTGCGATTTCTCACTCAATACTCCACCAAATCTCGACTTCTACCCCTCCTTAGACGCGGAAATTGAAGAGGAAGAGGAAGAACTCGGAAGAAACAAGCAAGGAAGGTGTCTAGACAGTCAATTAGATTGATTCTTGCTTGGATGCTTAAGAACGTGAAGAACACATGTATATATAGGGCTTTTTGATCGTAACCGTCCCGATCAAAAACAATCGACGGATTACGATGAAACGGTCCATCGTGGACCGTTTCACTAAGTCGTGACCGTCGGATCGTGATCGACGGTCACGATCTAATCCAAAACATAAGCATTTTAAAAAAACGCTTAAAAATCGCGTCCGTTGGATCTTGATCTAACGATCGTGATGCTCCCGCCGCTTTTTAAATCCGGGGCCGTTATAACGCCTTGATTTACGCACGTGTCTTGATCAATCTCCCGTGGTCCGCGCTCCACGCGATCGCGCCATCAGATGCGGCCACGTCGCATCTAATCCAACCGTTATAATAACGGTTTAACAACACGTGCGTTGATCCCCGATCAATGGTCCCCCGCTCACCCGATCGACGCCTGTCGATCGCCCGTCCGCGAGATCTAACGCATGTCGTCGCGCCACGTCGCCTGCAAGGTAAGTAAGAAACATTTTTAGACCCACACGGACTTTGTTAAATGAAACTGTCGGGTATATAATACCCGACGGTTTCTATAGGTATGACCCTCCCCATATAGGGGAGGACAAAGAACCATTTTATAAATTAAGTAATGTATATATATAATATATAAAAGCGCGCCACGTAGGCGCGCTGCGCGGGTCCGCGTGGCTCTGCCACGTGGCCTTGCGTGCCACGTCGCACCCGCGCGGGCCCCGCGCACTTTTTGAATTTTTTTATATATATATTATATTTATTTTAATCTATTTTTAAATCAAAAATTAAATCGGAAATCAGGGAAAAATCCGAGAAAAATCCCTAAAAATTGTAAAAAAATCATATCTTTTTAAAAATACAACTCCAAATTAATCCAAATTTCTTTCATTTGATCCAAAAATTTAATTATCTATTATTCTAAAAAGGTCAAATTAATTAAATAATAAGAGTTAAAATTATTATTTCAAAAATACATTCATTTATTAAGATTTTAATCTTTAGAAAATAAAATGAATGTTTATAAAAGTTATTTCTCTTATTATTTTATCTTTAAAAACAGTTATAATCTCAAGAAAAATATGGGTTATCAAATTATGAAACTCTAATTTATAAAAATTAACCCTAAATTAAAGTATTTTGAGATTATAATGACTTTTTAAGAGAATAATAGAAAAATACATATAAAGATGATAACATGCATGTAAATGAAATCATTTATGCTTCAATATGCATGAAAAAATCATGTTTTATGATGTAAATATAGCATGTTATCATTATTCATTTTGGATAATTCAATGTCATTATTGAATACCCCACGAATATTAATGTTTAGAACATATATTTCAAGACTAGTGATCATCGTATCATGATCTCATCATTATTACTCAGCCATTGCATATGCTCATAGACTTCATTGCAAACATCACACAATAATGACAATGAATAAATTTAATTTCACTGAACATGAACGAGATATAAAAAAGTATGATTGGCTTATGCCACATGATATTCATAAAAATTTTTTTCAACCAAACTCGAGGAGAGAGGTTGAACATTTCTCCAAGAGACATGGTTCAATTCGGTGCATCCAATTTCTTTCTTCATAAAAAACCAACCTTCTGAAATAATGGAACAAGTCTCTCTATTTGAATCAAAGTGTGTTTTTTTAAAGTTAAGGATGATGCATGGGGGAAGGCAATAGGAGCTATCGAGGTTTTGAAAGAATTGTGTTAGAGCTCAAAGTTGGACGAAGACTCCATGTATGATACAAAATTGTACTAAATGGAAACTGAGAAATGTTCAATGATCAACATCACCTTCGTAACCTTAGTGTATATAGATCATCGAGCACTAAGGTTTTGAAGTATTTAAGTTTTATAAAAATAAATATTAAAATGAAAGTTCGTGTTTTGTAAGATAGAAATTTCACTGAGCTTGATAATTGACAATATGAGACCGCGAGGTCATTGGATACACATGAAATCGTGTAAAAATTTATTCAAAACTCGCCAATTTTAAGAAATAATCATAAATTAGATAGAATATTGGTAAATAAGGGTCAAATCCGAGAAGAATTAAGCTATTTATCAAGGTGTTATTTGAAATTCGATCAAATCAGACAAGGAATTGAAGTGAGAGATTAGGGATTCTTATATTTTTAGAAAGATAACTCAAAGAAGAATCCACGGAGTCAAAAATCACAAAATTTGGATCAAGATTCGTGAAGAAATCAACGAGATAAAATTTTATAGAAAATCTGAACACGAAGAGAGAGAAAACTGAAATTAAATCTAAAATTTGACTAATCTACGATACGAAATTGAAATATGTTGTTATAGGAAGAGATATTAAAAGAAAACCATGAATTCTAACTCGAGATAGCATTCGAATTGATCCAATTGCTTTTCCGAACAAAGGTTTTTCATTCTCTAAATTCGAAGACGATCGTCGGCATTCAAGAAGCAATTTCTCTTTATCCTCTTAAGGAAGTCTCACTTTCAAACACTCATTGGACACGGAAATTGATCTAGAAGACAAAGAAAGCAAGAGATTTAAGGATTGAGATAACTAAACAGTTCGATAGTTTGAAACACCAAATAATGTTTTACATTGTTGAAAAACATGTGAGTTTATAAGAAGATTTGGGTGTAACCGTTAGATCGAGCATTTGATCTTCGATCAACAGCTCTAGTGAAATGCTTAGATGTGAATCATTACGTTGAAATCAAGTTTATTGGATGGAAGATGAACCGCTGAGATTTCGCCAAGTCGCGTATGAAGAAGAAACTCGTGAAACGCTTGTCGTTTGATCTTCATCTAACACTCTGGATACGTCCACATGTCCACGAGGTCCACTTAACGGTTTTAATCTTAGCCGTTATAACTTCTTAGATAAACGGCTGAGATTAAATCATTTTAAAATAATTCGTTGATGAATTATAGTGCGTCGTGTACCCCCTCACTCAAGTGACAATACTCGATCGACAATCAAGTTTAAATCACTCGATCGGACACTCCACATGTCGCCACGTCACATGGGTATACAAACATAAGAAAATAGTCTCACGTGACAAAAATTACGATGATTCAACGGGTATATAAGTATTGTGTCATTAATGAGATAGCAAAAATCCTTGAAAGGGTGCTTATTCTCATTAATCACATGCACGTACACGTGCACATGCATACGTGTGTGACACTGATAACATGCAATATTAACATGATAAAACATGATTATTAATGCAAATTAAGTTTATGTGCATGTTATCATACTTTGAGTGCATTTCTATCATTCTATGCAATTTTATGTTATAATCTCAAAATGCGTTAATTTAGGGTTAATTATGATAAATTAAAGATTAAAGATTTTATAACCCATCTTTACTTGAGATTATAAGTGGTTTTTAAAGTTAAATAATAAGAGAAATCATTTTTATAAACATTCATTTAATTTTCTAAAGTTAAAATCTTAAAGAAATGAATGTATTTTTGAAATAAGAATTGAATCTCTTGTTATTTAAATAATTTGACTTTCTAGAATGATAGATAATTAAATTTCAGATCAAATGAAAGAAATTTGGATTAATTTGGAGTTGTATTTTAAAAGATATGATTTTTACAATTTTTAGGGATTTTTCTGATATTTTTTCCGATTTAATTTCGATTTAAATAGATTAAAATGAATAAAAAAATTGCAAAAAAGCACGCGGGTCCCACGCGGGTGCGACGTGGCACGCAAGGCCACGTGGCAGAGCCACGCGGGCCCGCGCAGCGCCTACGTGGCACATTATACTTATATATTTATTCATACTATATATAATAAGAGGTATTCAGCCTTTCGTAGCCCGAAAGGGTATTCAAACCCTTTAATCCGTCGGGCGTTATAAACCCGACGAATTTTATTAACGTTTTCCGTGTGGGACTAAAGTCCCACACATTTGTTTTAACCGCAGGCCACGTGGAGCGAGGAGAGGCGTTGGATCGGGACGACGCGTCCATCTCACGCGTCGATCGGGTGGAGAGTGGACCACCGGATCAATCAAAACGCGCGTGGCATTTTAAAGGCGTTATAACGGCTGAGATGCTTCGGCGCGGATCGCATCTCAGCTGTCCGATCGCGATCCAAGGGGCGACATCCAAGGCGTTTTATAACGTTTATCTACGGATCAAATCGTGGCCGTCCATCACGATCCGACGGCCACGACTTAATCAAAACGGTCCACGATGGACTGTTTCATCGTAACCGTTGATCGAAACGATCGGACGGTTACGCCCAAAATTGTTATAAAAGGAAATGTTCTTCGTCGATGTATGTATTCAAGTTGGATTTCAATCAAATTGACTTGTCTAGACATTGATCCACTCGTTTCTCTTGATTCCATCCTCTTCCCCTCTCATTTCCGCATCCATGGAGGGGTTGAAATCAAGATTTGGTGGAGAATCGAAGGAGAAATTGCAGCTTGAAGCTCGGCGTGACGTTCTTGGCGTTTTCGGTGATTAATCGGCTTAATCACCTCGTTTCGATTGCTAAACAGGTTTAGTGGAAACGGTTTTTCCTAGATTATCTTCCTATTATCTTTAATTTTCATTTAGATTAGGTTTTAGATTTCAATTTCGTAAATTTTCATTCTAAATCACGATTTTAACGTCCGAAAATTTCTCTCCACTTCAAATTTCGATTTCTCCGCGAAATCAAGTCCAAATTCGATGATTCTTGATTATGTGGAATCGATTTGAAGTCTTCTTTCTAAAAACACCATTTTCCCTAATTTCTCACCTCAATTCATTGTCCAATTTGACCAAATTCCAAAAGATATCTCGAAAATACCTAAATTCCCTGTGGATTCGACCCTTATTTACCATTATACCCTTCAATTCACTCTTAATTCCCCAAATTGGTAAGTTCGGATTAATTTTTGACACGAGACCGTGTGAAATCGACGACCTCGCGGTCTCGTCTCGTCAGACACATGACGTTCTCATACTCCGCCATGCGGCGCTGCAGCTTTTTCTCGCGTCATGTCAGCTAACACATCAGCACATGATAAAAATATAAAAATTGTATTCATTTTAATTTAAAAAATTGAATTAAATTCATTACAAAATTTAGAAAAGTTATAGAAAAATATCTTAAAATTAAAAAATTCATATATTTAAAAATACAACTCCAAATTAATCTAAATTTGTTTTGGTGGATCAAAAATTAAATTATCTATCATTATAAAAAATTAAAATTTCAATAAATAAAAAGAGAATAAATTTTTATTTCAAAAATAAAACTTAGAAAAAATAAATAAGTGTATAAATAATCTTTTCTCGTATTATTCAGTATTAAAACCTAATTATAATCTCAAATAAAAAATGGGAATAATACAATCTTTTAAATATTTATCTTAATTATCATAATTATCCCTAAATTAGTGCATTTTGATATTATAACTTAATTTGCATAGAATGATAGATATATACTAAAAAATATGATAACATGCATAAGAATGTAATGTTTTATGCATTAATTTGTATTAATAATCATATATTTTCATATATAATTTGCATGTTATCAATAATAATACTACAAAATTTTAGAATAATTGGCTAAATAAAGAGTCGTTTCATTTGTGTGCAGATTGGGAGACTATGATGTTGACCTAGTAAGATAATTATTGGGGTTGCTTGATACTAAAAATATCACCTTAATTAAAAATTAAAATATATTTGTGATGAATCGAGACACTATTGTTGCAGGGATGGTGCTACTTTGCAATGAGAGATAAGTGATAACTACTCAAATTTTACTCATGGTGGTGCTGGGTTCATTAATAACATGCAATCTATACATGTAATTATATGATTATTAATGCAAATTAAGGCATTAAACATTTAATTCTTATGGATATTATCATGTTTTGAGTGTATATCTATCATTATATGAAAATTTAAGTCATAATATCAAAATATACTATTTTAGGGATAATCATAAACAATTAAAGAAAAATATTTAATATTAGATTATTCTCACTTTATATTTTAGATTCTAATTGGGTTTTAATGATTAATAATAAGATAAGATATTTTTATATACACTCATTTATTTTTATTATATTATTTTTCTAAAATAAATTAAAATATTTTTTAAATAAAAATTGATTCTCTTGTTATTTATTAAATTTAACTCTTAGAATGATGGATTATTTAATTTATGATCAAACAATATAAATTATGATAAATTTAGAGGTATATTTTTAAAGTTATAAATTTTCTAATATTTAGGGATTTTAAAATAGTTTTTCTAAATTTATTTGGATTTGTTTTTGAATTAAAAATATTTAAAAATATTGTTATATCGCATGTTGGCATGGCAGTTGACGTGGCGGGGCCAATAACACGGCACCACCTGGAGGCGTATGTACACGTCACGTGGCTCACACATGTGCATGTGTGCTCACGTGTGTGCGCGATTGTAATTAGTGGGTTAAGCATCCATTAATGCATTTTTGCTAACCCAATATATGCGCTCTACTTATATACACATCGATTTGCCTTCATCTATGTCATGTGGGACTATTTATGTTTAATTTTATGTGCATATGACGTGTCACATCTTGGAGCGTGCGATCGTGTGAATAAATCATAATCGTCGATTTTTACTTAAAGAGGGGGTACGTAGCGTGTAATGGTTTGCCATTAAATCGTTTTAAAATGACGTAATCTCAACTGTTCATCTGTTGAGTTATAACAATTGAGATTAAAAGCGATCGATGGACTCCCGTGAACACGTGTACACATCCAAAGCGTCTGATGAAGATCAAACGACATGTGTTACAATACATTTATTCTTCATGCCTGGCGACATCCGATGTACACATTTCTTCAAAATGTGAGTGCTCCCATCTTTGATCAAACGGATACGATTTAAACATATCTATTCGCATCCAAACATTTCATCACAACCATTGATTGAAGATGGAACGCCAAATCCAATGGCCACTCCCAATTTTGCCTATTTATATGCATATTCTTTGACGATATAAACCAATCTTTGATGTTTCGAGCTATCTAACTGTTTAGATATAAATCCTTTAATCTATTACTTTTTTCCTCTTCTAGATCGATTTACGTGTCTGATGGACCAAAATTTTCCTTACTGAAATACTCGGTAAGTTGTCGTTGTTTAATCTTGAATCAATCAAAACATATATACTCCTACTTGGTTCAGTGGTGAGTAGGGTGTCGAATTCACGGAGATTAGGAATCTCTTGATGACTTTCACTGCAAATGTATTTCTTTAGTTTGTTTCTCTCTTTTTTTTTATTTAACGATATTGTTGACTCTGATAACATGCTAAATTAACATGATAAAATATGATTATTGATACATATTAAGGCATAAATGATTTCATTTGCATGCATGTTATTATAATTATATATATTTTTCTATTATTATATGAAAAAGTCATTATAATCTCAAAATACTTTAATATAGGGTTAATTTTGATAAATTAGAATTTAATAATTTGATAACCCATCTTTTTCTTGGGATTATAAGTGTTTTAAAATTAAAATAATAAGAGAAATCATTTTTATAAACATTTATTTCATTTTCTAAAGTTTAAAATTTTTTAATAAATGAATGTATTTTTGAAATAATAATTTAAACTCTTATTATTTATTAAATTTGACTTTTTATAATAATAGATAATTAAATTTCGGATCAAATGAAAGAAATTTGGATTAATTTGGAGTTATATTTTGAAAGTTATGAATTTTATAATTTTTAGGGATTTTTCTCGGATTTTTCTAATTTTATTTCCGATTTAAAACCGTTTTAAAATAAATAAAAAATTAAAAAAAGGGGTTTAGATTTCGCGCAGGTCCCACGTGGATGCGACATGGCACTCCGGGCCACGTGGCAGCGCCACGCAGGCCCACGCGGCGTATACATATACTTGTTATTATTTATATAGTATATAATGGGTATTCAGCCTTTCGTATATCGGAAGGGTTTTCGAACCTTATAAACCATCGGGTGTTATAAACCCAACAATCTCCTTTATTTTATACCGTGTGGGACTAATCCACACGATGTTTTTAAGATGCAGGTGACGCGACCAATCGTGGAGCGTAGGATCGGACGAAGCGCTGAAGATTGGGCGTTGATCGGATGCGCTTGCGGACCACCGAGATGATCACGCGCACGTGCTTAAATACATGCATTATAATGGCCACGATTAAATCTGGCGGGGAGCATCGTGATCATCGGATCACGATCCAACGGCGACAAATCAAAGCGTTTTTATAACGCTCATCGCGTGGATCATCTAGACCGTTCGTCGAGATCGGACGGCCACGACATGTTTGAAACCGTCCACGATGGACCGTTCCATCATAACCGTCGATCAAAACGATCGGACGTTTACGCCCAAAATTTGTATAAAAGGAGAGGTTCTTTGACGATTGTAAGCATTCGAGTTGGAATTCAATCTAATTGATCTATCTAGACACCTTTCCTCTCGTTTCTCTTGATTCCATCGTATTCCTCTTTCATTTCCGCACCTCCAGAGCCTTTGAAGTCAAGATTTGGTGGAGAATCTTAGGAGAAATCGGCGCTTGAATCTCACGTTCGCGTTCTTCGTGTTCTTCGCGATTAATCGGCTTAATCGCGGCTATTTGATCGCTAATTGGGATTAGTGGAAGCGGTTTTTCTTAAATTATCTTCCTATCATGTTTAATTTTTTTTAGATTAGGATTTTAAGTTCGATTTAGCTCAATTTTAGTCAAAATCATGATTTTCACATCCTAAAATTTCTCTTCACTTCAAATTTCAATTTCTCCACGAAATCAAGATCATTTTCGATGATTTTTGATTCCATGGATTCGTTTTGAAGATATCTTTCATAATTTACCATTTTCCCCAATTTCTATCATAAACTTCTCATCCGATTTGATCAATTTCAAAGATTACATCAAGAAATTCCTTATTTCCCCGTGGTTTCGACCCTTATTTACCATTATACCCTTCAATTCGATACATTTTCATCAAATTGGTAAGTTTAGAATTATTTTTGATGCGATACCGTGTAAAATCTATGACCTCGCGGTCTCGTCTCGTCAGACTCCTAAAATCTTACCTTCTTAATTCGACTCAAACTCGATGTGATAGGATTTGAATCAAATTGGAGGAAGGTGATCACTCTAATCGCTAGGATTTTTTTTAATGTTGGAAAACTTGCAGAAAAGGGGAAATCTAATGATTAGCCGATTGATTTGTAGGTGAAGCTCAGGAAACTATTCTCAGCAAGAAATTAGAAGTAAAGAAATAGTTTAGGAGTTAAGAGATGCAGCACCGAATTTAAACTATCATAAACATTTCACAAATTCTAAAGTAACGAACATTCTGAGATGCTTCGGAAAACAAAACATCGTGATCTTGGGTATGTTCAGAAACCAAGATCCCCCAGGAATACGAAGATTTAAACAGAGATCGAGGAGATGTCTTACCTAAGTGTCACCCCACGTCGTGGCCTTAGGCAACATTTCTTCGCAATTCTCTATCGAGATCAGTCTCCCCACTCCTCAATAGCATCCGCAGTGGCTGAAGATGGACTCCACTATTCGCTTCCTCTCACTCACTTTGGAGAAAACCAGATGTGCGAAGTGACCTCCCGGAGATCGGGCGACCCCCTTTTGTCCGAAAAATCGCCAAAAGCGATAGAGCGTGCGAAAAACCCCGCCTAAAACTTTTGCCCAATCCAACGCCACGATTGCTTGAGCACAACCGTTGGATTCTTCAAAGAAATCCTCTCTCTCTCCTCCACCTGCTCCACGCGTCTGAATCTAGCAATTACCCTATGGGCCCTGCTTTTTCTCCCTGCGAATGAGCATGAGCCATGTCCTCGAATTCCTCCCTGTAGAAATCAAAATCCCCTAACAGTCTCCGCAAATTACAAAAAATGCCACTAGAAGAATTTAAAAATTGTAATCTCTTCACGGTTTCCACGCATGAAGATCCAGAAAACAAGAAAATGGTAAGAAACTTCCTGAAAAATTTAAACAATGTATTAAATCCTCTCAAAGCTGGTTATGCTCAATTTACCCAAAAGTTCAAGTATAAACTGTCATAATCAGTAGATTTCGCCTTAGTTAGTGTGTAATTTAAGTGATAAATTGAGATTTATCAGTGTCCAAAGAGTATTTGAAAGTGATATTTCATTGAGAGAATAGGGAGAAATTACCTCTTAAATACATAAATTCGTCTTCGAACTCTTGGAATGAAAAGCCCTTGATCTAACGACCAATTGGATCATTTCGAGCGCAACATCGGGTTACACTATGTGTTTCCCTCATAATCTCTCGTCGTGTATCGTTATATTTCAATTTCAAATCGTATAATACTCAAATTTTTTATGTTTTATCAATTTTCTCTCTCTTCGTGATCAATTTTTCTCTTTAATTTTTGCTCCTTGATTTATTCGCGAACACTGATCCAAATTGAGTGATTTTTGATTCCGTAGATTCGTCTTGGAGATCTCTTTCTAAATTTATAAAATCTCTAATTTCTCACCTCAATTCCTTGCATGTGGATATTTTTGAGGGAATTTGAAGAAATACCTAAAAAATATCTTAATTCTCAGTGGATTCGACTCTCATTCAACATTATACTTTTTAAATCTTGATTATAATATTCAATTGGTGAGTTCGAAATTTTTTTTGGCACATCTCTGTGTGTGTTCAATGACCACACAGATTCGTCTCATCATTCATAAAATCAATCGTTCCTCTAGAATAAAGTTTACAGTTATTGCTATAAAAAGGATTTTAACTTTGTTGATGTAAATTCATATTGAGCATTGTGAATTTGTTTTACGTTGAAATTTGCATCACGTACAAAAATTAAGACAAAGAAATAAATATTCAAGAAGAAAATTACATTTGTTACTATGAAAAACTAAGACACAGATAAAATCTTCAATATTGGATAATAAAGAGAATGATCACAATAGGGCTCAAGCACTAAACTCCTGCACATAAAACAATATAAATATTTTTTTCCATGAGTCTAAACTAATAGCAAATATCTATCTCTTTTTGTAGAATACTATAGGTTTTGGTTATTAGCTTGGATGGATTTATAAATTATGATATATCTAATAGCACATAAAATTTATGATTAAATTGTAAAACATTAAATGTTTTATAACCTCTCCCTATGATGTTATGGTCAATATGTGAGAGATTTTTACCATGATTCAAATAAATGAAAACAGCTTTGACCAATTAATGGGAATTGCATCCATAAAAGTAGATCAGATGGATAAACTTTAAATTTGATGGCATGAATTTTATGATAGATATTATGTAGCTCATAAGCCAAATAACACTCATGTGTCTCAAACATGTTTATTGAAATAATAATTATTCACTGCTATTCTCACATGATACTTGCAATAACGTCCATGAGCATATATGATGATAAAACAAATTATGACAAGATCATGATACAACGATCCCATGTATATCTAAAATTTTATACTTGATGGATATTAAAAAAAATGACATTGAATTATCCAGAAATGATCACATTATGTAATTTTACTCATATGACGAGTATGTTTGATCTTGTGGTCATCATCATGGAAACATTAAACTAGTAGATAACATGTGTTTTTTGGATAAATAGTGGACTAATGGGTTTGTACGAATCCATGAATAATATGATACCCAACCATCAGATGTATTAATTGATATCATGATTGTGCCTTCAATCTTTTGTATTGAGATGCAAAAGTTAACTTATACATGGATTATTTTAGTTTGACGTGACTTACGAATCCACGACCACATGATTTTCAAAGAGTCGTAGATTGGATATGATGTGAGTCCTTGAAAGTGATTGTGTGATAAAGATAATATTGTTCACCCTCTCTCTCTAAATATTCTCTCTCTAGACATAAAGATAAATATAATTGTCCATCAATCTCTCTCTCTAAACGTGATGATCCATGGCATCCTTGTAGACATTATGAAGTATATATGTGAACTACTCTCTCTCTAAATTTGGAGATAGTCTATGAAACACCCCCCACTCTCTCGTCTATTTCTTTCTCTCTATCCGTTTCTATATCCTCTGATGTGACCTACAAATACAAGGAGATCCTACGTGGCTGATACTTCTCTCTCATCCCCTCTCTCTCCTCGGCGGCGCGCCGACCTCCAACTGACTCCCTCCCCAACGGCTCCCCCCTAAACCCTAAACCTCACTCCACCACATTTCCGCGGCCTAAGAATCGTAAACCCTTTGATTCCTATTTTAAACCCTAATTTCCTGGCATTCCACTTCGAACTCCCGCCGGACACGACCTCTTCTCCCGGAATGGGCGCCGTTCCGCTTCCCCCGGGGAATCTCTTCTCTTAAACCTCCGATATTTATATTTTCCAAAATCTATTTCGTTCTCTCTCTATCTCTCTCTATCTCTCTATTCTGTTATGGAGGTTACGTTGGAAGGCGAGATCAGAGACGACGGCGCGGTGAAATCAGTGTGGAGGAAGCCGACGCCGCCTCTAGCAGTCGATTTAGCAGCGGATTCGGCGGAGGGTGCGAGAATGGAGGCCGCGGTCATGGGATCCGAGTCGTGGCCGGCGCTCAAGGATGCTGCCGATGCGAAATCGGCCCCGGCGACGAAGATCACGGCGGATTCGTCTCAGAGCGCTCCAGTTCCAATGCAGGTTAGTGGCTGTTATCTTTTCTCCGTACTTTCTGATTCTTCACCGAAACTTAGCCTCTAACTCACAGACTAGTAGTTTTAGAAAATGTTTATTGAATTGATACATGGGATCCACCGTTTGCATCCAACGAATCTAATCCAAATCTATCCTTTTACTAAGATTTCATTCATCCAATGTAGGTTGTTAGCTGTTATCCCTGCTCTGACTTTTCTTATATTTTCACGGTAACCTTGTTTCTAGTTCTAGTTGATAGTTTACCTGGAAATAAATATTCTATTTGCATTACGATGAATCTTACGCGAATTAGACTTGCACTCGTTTCCTTCACTCGAACGCAGGTTGTTAAAAGTTTTCTTCTACTTTTACTGTAACCTGGGATCTAACTTATAGATTACTGATTTCAGTCACCTGGAAATTAATCTTCTATTCGCACTGCAATGCATCTAATTTAAATTAAACGTGCACCTATGCAGGTTGTTAACTGTTACCTTTGCCGCGAGTTTTCTTCTATTTTCACCGTAACCTAGGATCTAACTGGTAGAGTACTGGACTCAGTAAGTTTTCTCCGGAAATAAATCGTGGTTTTTGTTCACTTGTAATTCATCCAAATTACCGTGTCATGCATGGATATTTTATGCGGGCAATCTTTGTTCGATCTCATTCTTCTCCAGTGCCTGCGAATTTCTTCCAGCAGTGTTCTTGTTTTTTTCTAATGCGGAGAACTTAACATAAACTCTTGTCTTCGGGATCCCGATGACTAATTCATCGATTACGTTTTTTGTACTGCTGATTTGGAACTAAATCTTCAGTTCACCAAGATTGGTAGGATGTTCGCCTCTGTGCTAGAAATGTTAGATAGAGTTAAACTCAGTATGTATACTGAGTATAGATGTTTTCTTCTGGAAATTTCTATTCGTTCTCATTCTGTTTTTATTTATTCTGATGTTCTTTGACTTCTTTTCACATTCTTCATCCTTTAATCTTGTTTCTCTCAGGAATCTGAAGGACTAACAAAAACCGATCTCCCGATGATCAACAACGCATCGAAGAATCAACCTCGTCATCCAAAAAGCAGGCCCAAAACATACGCCGCCACCAAACAATATCCCTCCTTATCGTGTCCCGATGGCATACCCTGCACCATTTCCTCTTTACTATCGCCCTATCGGTCCAGGATCTCATCTTCCAGTTCCAGATTATACCTCTCATCATCCGTATCCTCCACCATTCCCTAACTTGCCACCCTTTATGGTGAATCCCGGATGGGATAATCATCATAATTTTGGTCCCCCTTTGGCTAATGAAGGAGATTCCAGTGCCTGGCATAATCATGCTGGCGGGTATCACAATCAACGGCCCACTGGTCCAGATTCCAGTCGCAGATTTAATCCGAATTGGCGTCATCAGCGAGGGCTTAACCCCAGGGAAAACCCTAGCTCTAGGCAAGGTGCAGGGCAAAGGCCCTTTCCGAGACCTTTACTTGGGTACGTCAATGGACCGGAAATTCCAGGTCAGTGCCCACTTCAAATTGTTTTATTGTCTACTCTATCTCTCTCCCCCCTTATCAACTGCCTGCTATATCAATTTTACCAACCGTAATTTTCAGGTCATTCTCCGATGTATTATCCTCCCTTACCCTCAGAAGTTGTGAGGGCTCCTCCATATTACATGCCGCCTAATCCATCACTTCCGGGGCACCATGCTATCCCCTCCGATTCTTCGACTTTGAAGAATAGCATACTCTCACAGTTTGAATACTACTTCAGGTTTGTTTTTGGGTTGTCAGTAGCTTTTGTTCTAGAGTAATATGTCTATGTAGCCTACACTTGCCTGCACGTCATTAAATATTTATTATCCGTTTCTTTAATGACTATTTTTCTTTTCTGTAGCGATGAAAACTTAAGGACAGACAGTTTTTTATGTTCCTTATTTGATGCTGAAGGATGGGTCCATGTCAGCAAAATTGCTGACTTCAAGAGGGTACCAAAGATATTAATATTGTGTGAAGACTAAATTACGAATTAAATTAATAAATTTCTTCCGTATAATTTCAGGTTCGGGTCATGAGAACCACCATTGATGTTATTCTGGATGCTCTTCAGAGTTCCACTCTCATCGAAGTCCAGGTCATTACTTAAGTATCTTATTTCTCTCGATCCAGTTTCATATTATTTTTCTGCAAATATTTATTCCGTATTTCTTTTGTTTTGACTGTTTCAATAGGGGTTCATGATAAGAAGGCAAAATGAATGGTCAAAATGGCTTCCGTCCAGAAATCATCTGTCCTCAGGAGAAACAGCCGAGTTACCACTCACTAATGAAAATCAAACTAACCAGGAGAACGCTGCTGAACATAGTGAAATCTCCAATGAACTCAAGAACTTAAATGAGGAAAACACGGGTTCAAGTCAGAAACGTGAAACTTCTAGTGTGGGTGTCAAATCATCGGAGGCTGGTGAGAAATGCTTACTCCTGTTAGTTATGTTTCCTTGGGTGACGATTTTTTGATGTTACTGATGCTTTTTGATCTTCATGATGCAGTTTCCACATCTCACAGGAAGGGAAATAGCTCAACCGGCGATGAGCCCAAAAATGGAAGTGGAAAAATTGAGGGTTTTAATCAAGAGCCTGGTGAGTAATTCTTCAATTGTGAATCTCAACATGCATAGTTAGTGATTCTTATTGATCCTAATTTAGCTTGTAGTAATCCTTATGATGCTTATTGTGACACTAATTATGCTTAGTCTGATCTTAAGGGTAATATGTTGGTCATGTGATAATGCAGTTTCTATGCCGCATCAAAGTAGAATTAGAAAGCCTGGAGGTCTCTCTAGCGTTTTTTCTGCTAATAATCCGGATTCAAGTGATCTCAACACTTTTATGCTTGATGAGGAGCTGGAGTTTGATCATGGAGAGTCTCAGAGGAATAATGTTGCTGTTTTGAAAAGGTATCTGCAATGTTTTTCCTTTTGGATTTTTGCTTGGAAATGATAATTATATTTTGTGTCAGACATTTCAGTGATAGCGAGACTAATGATTTTTCATCTGTCAGATATGAATATATTTCTGGTATAATGTGCTGAATGCGTTGAATGGCTACTTTGAATGTTGGTTTGCAGGATTGACGATGACGAGGATGACATTGAGGTCAATGATCATGACATGGACAAACTCATTATTGTTACTCAGGTTAGACTCTGTGCATGGTAATCACCAATTCTTACATGATCCATCCAATTTCCATGGGGATCATTGAAGGTTTTAACCATACCCTGACCTTCCTCACTCACGTTTTACTTTCAATTCAAATCTCTCTCTCTCTCTCTCACATAGTTCTTTTTCATCCATCAGGACATCAGAATCAATAAAGATCAAAATGTGACCACCAGAGAATCAGAACCCATATCGCGAGAAATAGCCACTGCAATTAACGATGGTCTCTATTTTTATGAACAGGTACTATTCCATTTCACATGCTATTTTTTAAATCAAAGTTCTTAACTTCCGTGAATTACAGGAGCTAAAGGCAAAAAAATCATCCAATCAGAAGACGCCACGTGGTGCAGAATCAAAATCCTCAAATCTAAAGATGAACTTAACCAATGGCCCTGAGAATCAACAGCGACCTTCAAGCTCTAGAAAATGGCAGATGAAGGCAAGCAGCAAGGCTTCAGTGTCATCTATGCAGAAGCAACGCCTTTTTCCGGGTAATTTCAGGAATTTCATGGGCGCTAGAAATAAGAGTTTTGGCGTTGTCTCCGAGAGCCCACCAAGCAGTTCTGTTGGGTTCTTCTTTGGGTCCACGCCTCCTGATAATCATGGGTGAGCTGTCCTGGAATTATATAATACTCTTAGTTATATAGTTCAAGTTCAAAATATTTGTTAAATACATGATAATTTAAGTAATATTTATATAATCACTAGTATTTATAATTGCATAGTTTATAGAGATCGTTATGTCTCAAAATAGCATATGTATCATTATGTCTCACCATTATCTTTAGTTATAGATTTTGCTATGTCATCTTCTGAATTACATAGTAGATGTATGGTGCGTGTATTTACATAGGTCGTATAAATAGCTATTTTTTGTATATATTTATAGAGTTTATTGATATAGTTATTTTACACATGTAACCATTTCGTATGTTTATGATGGATATAATTAACACGTCATGTATATGTAGTTGTCGTACATCGAGGTATCTAGTTGCCATTATGTATATAATCATATATTTTTACATATTGTACTTGTCATACATATGTTATCTCGGATATCTCCAATGCCATTGATAAATTCATGATCATAGCTCACCTGGATATTGATACATGGACATGATGGAGGAAGATCCTCAAGACAGTTGTAAATAGTTTTTTATGTATGTTTGTACATATGATCGCATGTGTAGTTTGTATGAGGGGGATCGGCGGTCTTGGGTGATCTTCCTTTTTGCTCTTTAAAAAAATAAATTTTAGGGTGTCGTCTGTGCTCTAATTTAAAATAATTTATGTGCATTTTTTTTAATCCAAGAGGGAAGATCACCTGCAGTCCGGCAAGTCCCCAAATGATATATGTGCATTTTTTAAATCCCCGTTATTTGCGAATATTTTTTAAAATCACATAGATAATGAATATATAAGATGATATTTTAGGATTTCGTCCGTAACTTTGGAATGATTTCTGTATATAGACATTTTTCCAAGTTGAGTGGATCTCCACGGGGAGTGCTTTCCGTTGGGAGTCCACCTGTGGGCTCTCTCCCCTCATCTATCCCTCCATTTCAGCATCCCAGTCATCAGCTATTGGAGGAAAACGGCTTCAAGCAGCAGAAGTAAGGGTATTTTCGTAATTTTAATGTATTTTGTGGGATGAAAATTAAGGGTTTCTATGATTTTTTGGAACAAATCAGGTACCTGAAGTTCTACAAACGTTGTTTAAATGAACGGAAGAAACTGGGAGTTGGCTGCAGCGAGGTGACACTCATTGAAAGAAACAACTAAATAAATTAAGAAATAAATAAATCAATTCAATTGTTTTAATGCAGGAAATGAACACGCTCTATAGATTTTGGTCATTTTTTCTGCGGGATATGTTTGTTTCTTCGATGTACAATGATTTTCGTAGGCTAGCTCTTGAAGACGCGGAATCCAATTATAATTACGGGATCGAATGCCTCTTCAGATTCTACAGGTATCGCGATCTCGAATGGCCTTTGATTTTCTGTTTTTTGAAATTATTTTTAAGTGTTCTTTGAGCTCAGCTATGGGCTGGAGAAGCAATTCAACGAAGATGTTTACAAGGACTTTGAGCAGCTAGCTCTTGAGTTTTACAAGAAGGGCAATCTCTATGGACTTGAGAAATACTGGTATTCCCAACTTTCTCTCTCTAGCTCTCTTTCTCTCCATAAATATGCCCTTTTAAATTGGTTCTGTCCCTCTTTCTCTCTCTAATTCTCATTCACTGCATGCGTTTATCGAATGAAAATGATCATATCTAGAGAAAAAGAAGGTCGAAAACTGTCGGCAGAAGCATCACTCTCAATTCCAATCTAGAGAGAAAAATTTACGCACACAGATCATGTTTTCATTATCTGAAAAAAAGTATTTTTTATTTTTTATTTGTATACTGATATATATATATTTTAAAATATTACCAGGGCGTTCCACCATTATAGAGGCCAGAAGGAGCCTCTGAAGAAAGACCCTGAGCTGGAGAAGCTTCTCATGGAGGAATACCGCAGTCTCAACGATTTTAGAGTCCACGAGTCAACGGTCAAAGGCGTTGACCAGTCGAAGTCTTCTGATCTGCCTTGAGCTCCGAGGTAAAATAGGGTTGTTCCCAGCTGCCGACAGATTTGTTTCCTTTGTTTTTGATATTTTTAATTCTTCAGGTTATGGAATGAAGCGGTTGGCGAGGCTAAACGTGGCCACGTGGGGAGTGAAATATTTTTTAAAAAGAATTTTGATCTTCTAGGATTTGTATATAAAATGAATTTCCCAAAATAATACCATCGTTTATTCTCCTGATAAACACCATTTTTTGATCCAGGTTAATTTGTCATTATGATTAGATTATCATGATTAAAAAAAATAATCACCTGGATACTCCTAAATATCTATATTTGATAAATTTTATTAAATGGTTTTTTTATTCACCGGTGCTATATATATATATATATATATATAGAGAGAGAGAGAGAGAGAGAGAGAGAGAGAGAGGCGTCTTGTCTTTGGAAATCTATATGATTTACAGAGATTCTCTTACAAAAAAATTGAATTGAAGCCATCTCCTCCCTCTCTCTCTGGACGACCTATTCTTCAGGGAGTTCCAAGCTGAGATTTTTGTTGTCTCTGTAAACTTGGACCAAAGCTGCAGCTTTATATGCGAAAAGGCCCAGCATTCCTGGCACGAGCTGCGTATTATAACAAATTCAATCGGTAACTATTCATCCACCATTTCAGAATGCGATGATTAATCTAGTTCAGGTTCAAGCATAAAAGAAAACGTGAGAATTGGATGATTTCTGATTCATGACAGTTATTTTGCACAGCAGAGTCAGGAGATTGTTGGTCGTGGACATCAGATTGCTCTAGATGCAGGAAGTCAGGAGGGAGAGAAACGGAATCAGGCTTTGAAGTAAGCTTTGCTCAGGCTTAGGCATGGCAGGGGTAAGATCTTTTGGAAAGAGGCGCATAGGGATGGAGAACTCCTGGAAAGACGGGTGGTTGACTCAGGTTTGGGCAGTGCAGGAATGGTTGACTTCCAGGAAAGAGGGATGGTTGACTCAGGTTTGGGCAGTGCTGGAATGGTTGACTTCCAGGAAAGAGGGATGGTTGACTTAGGTTTGGGCAGTGCAGGAATGGTTGACTTCCTGGAAAGAGGGATGCTGGGTAAGAAGAACTCCAGAGTTACGGGTGCTCACGCTTGAGCGGTCCAGGGACGGGCAACCTATTGAGTGAGAAGAAGAGATTACTTGCTCCGGAAGATCACCGATTTCAGGTGATCTTCCTTGAACGTCAAAAAAGAAGTTCAATCATGACAATAAAAGGTCCTTCAGAGATAATTGAAGAAATTCTTGTATTTCTATTAATCATAGATTTGAGGAGATGGCAAGATAATGTCCAAAGGGCATCGTTTTGCTATGGCAGTCGAACTTCAACTTATATGATCTTCCTGTCTTTTTTTTATGGATTGTTCAAAGGGAGTCAGTGAAGAAAATAATTAACAAGCAATTAATCGATGGGTCTTCCAAATGCATCTCATTTACAGTGAATTAAATTGATCGATAGAATAACTGATCGTAGAAAAAGAAATAAAAACAAACAGATATCCAAGCTGAGAAGTACCTGGAAGTCAAAGTAATCACTGAGAAAATGGTTTGAAAAAGCCCATAATCCGTAGATCGCAGCCGGGAAAACAAGCCGGGGAGAAGCGAGCGCAATTCCACAGCCTCTGACAATTCTCTCTACCGAGTACTGAATATCTTCGCTTCTTATCCCAATTCTAATTTCAAATAAAGATTTTGCTTTTCAACGAGTCTTAAAAAATAATAATCAGAATTTAACGAATTAAAAGGTGAAATGGAGGAAAAAAACTACTTCTTCGACTTTTTCTGCAAGAAAATTGAAGGTACTGCTTCTTTTGACAAGTTGTCCACGTGGTTGGATAAGAGCTGAAGATATACGAAGCTGCTTTGAGAATTAGTGGAATGAACAGGAAAAAGAAAAAAAAAATCATTTGAAAGCAGATTGACAAAGTCAAACCTGAGAAGTGCGCCAGATATGTAGCTTACTGCAGCCTGTAACAGGAATAAATATCCAATAAATTAACTAGATTCAAGGTCAATCTACCATTAATCAGATTTACCTGGGGTGAAATAGCAAGCAAACAATAGCCACCACATGCACCACCGATGCCAATGGTTAGAAGAGAAAGTTCTTTCTTGAGCTGAATTTTTTTTCAGAAAATGATTTCAACAAATATATGTTATATTTCTGAAAAGTTTTAAGGCATCGACAATCAGCAGAAACAGAACTCGACGAATAAATTATCATTAAAACCAAAGGCTTTTGAAAATATTATCAATGATTAAGTCCAGCTGCAATACTAGAAAATAAAAAAGGAAAAACGAGATCAAGATCAAGCACTTCAATTTTTAAGACAGACAAAGGAACCATACAGCTTCGTATCGTAAGAGATTGAGCTTCCTTCTTTTCTCACTGTCGTTCCTCCAGTCCTGCAAATAAAAGCTCAAATCGTCAAGAACCGTAAATAAACCAGTTATCTAAAATCACGTTTTTGAAAACTTTAAATGATGGTCAATGAAGATTCGTCCAAGTTCGCACCCTTTCAATAGTTTTCCTGTTAAGGGGAACAGTCTGGTCGCCCAGAATCCATTCTCTTGTTCTAGATAACTGTAGAAACCCCTCGTCATCTTCATTTCTTTTAACCATTCCTGACTGATTAAGGGAAATTAAGTCAAACGATAAGTCCATTATGTTGTCATAATTAATTAAATATTTTCCACCATACCTCCACGAAGTTCACGGAGTTTTCAAGGGAAGCATTTTCTTCGTCTGTCTTGATATCAGTTAATGAGTCCTTGTTCCATAGGATATCAGAAACTTTGGATATAAAGTCGCCTGACGCAAAGCCTTTCCTTCAGAAATTCCTTCAGAAGATCTTTCTTCAATGGCATCCTCACCTGAGAGAGAAAAAAATGCGTAAATATTTGTCATATAAAATCTGAATCACAAAAGAATACTTTCCAAATCTTTCAGCTATACAGAATAAGAAATTAGAGCGAATCATTTAATGTTCTTGAAAGTTGAATTCCGGGTAATTTAAACTCTGAACCAATGAAAATGTTGAATTCATTAATCTTCCGGCTACACGAGCAGAATCGAGAGAGAACCACGAAAATTACACCTGGAAAGAAATTCAGTAGAGATTCCTAAATTCACGTGCACATTGCATTTCGCCTTTTCCAACATTTTAAGAACCTTAATTAAAATATCCAATGTTCTCTGAACTCTGCATGAAAGCAATTTAGATTGAATCACGGTAAATAAGTGTGAAACAAAAAGTGCACAATCTTCATCATATCGACTCTGAATCAAATCAAATATATAATCCATTAATCTTGGAGCTGCACGAGCTAAATTTCGACGAAATCAAGTTAATTACATCTGCAGAGCAACTCGCGAAAGATTCCGTAATTCACGTACTAACTACCTTTCGCCTTCTCCAATTATTTAAGCAGCTTACCTCGCGGAATATAACTTCTCAGTGAAGCCGCATTCCGAAGTCTCTTCTTCCGAGAGACATTAAGAGAAAGATTGCGTGTTGCGGATGATGAAGCTCCCTTTAGGAAGAGAGATAAGCTTGAAAGCTCCACGCCGCTTCCTGTTCTCAGACACAGAGAATTCATCTTCGCTTTCCGGAAGAGACAGATGCTGAGGAGAAATGGCCGGGAAATGGAAATCGACGAGGATGAAAATATCTTGCGCACATAAATCCTAAAAGGTTATTAATTTCATAAAACACCTCGTATTTGTTGGGAATTAGGACATTCTGATTTTCAGTTAAAATTAAATCGAACTTAAAGAAAAATAATTATTAATTTACAATACTAATAAATGAATTCTACAGCTATCAAAGCGATTGATGCAAGAAATATCTTGAGAATATTCATCCCTTGTTTTTCTAAAGATTATTCTTTGAAAAAAAAACCAGGCAAAGGTAATATTCAATGAAATTTCCAATTAAAAAAAAACCAGGAAAAGGTAATTTAGAGGTTTTAAATGTTAGGAGTTACCAGTTAAAACCTCTAAATTTCCAATTTCTTTTGAACATTTAATTGAATTTGAGGAAAAACAGATCATCTTCTTGAAAATAATAAAAATAATTATTATTTACTGCTACGATTATTTAACCTTTGAAATATTATACTATTCATCGCATGTTCTTCTAAAATGATATATCCTTCGATAGCCTCTTGAGTTAAGAAAAAAAAATCCACAAATTTTTTCAAAAAATAACTAAAATCTATATTTATTGAATTATAATATATTTAAAATACCTTCAACGAATGAATTTCCGACTTATTTTACTATTTAAATGCTCATGTTGGTAACTGTTTTCCGCATAAATACCTTTAAAAATCAGAATCACAAGCGACCCCTAAATCTCAAGATTTTTGGGTCATACCCTCGTACTCTATCTACTCGTCTAGTCAGTTGCGTAGGTAGGGAGTGCGAAGATCTCGGTCTTCATCCTCGCATGGCTTTCTCAGAGAAGGATGCTGCTCTCGCAGCAGTTTACTCCGATGCGCCCACCGTGTAAGAGTTCAGCTGTTTCGCCGTTTTTCTTTTTCTTTTCGTCAGAGGATCGTTGTCTAGTGGATCTTTTCCGGGAAAATTTATAGATCGTTCTTATAGGTGGTTAGGGTCTGTTAGATATCCATTATTTCGCCGGAAAGAATCGATGAATCCTTTGCGCTCTTCGATTACTACAATATTTCTGTAGTAGGCGAAAAAAGTCGCTCGGTTACTTTTCTTGCCTTCGCCGATTCTTTTTGGATGGTTTACTTGATTTTTTTCTGAATAGGTTTCACCGATCTTTTTGCATTCAGTGATTTCTTGATTATTTTCTTTGACATTCAGCCGATTACTTGATTTGACTTTTTCCTTAACTTCTTCGGTATTCAAATGATCACATGATACGTTCTTAATTAGATAATTGAATATTTTGTTTCCTACCTTTTCAATAAGTTTACGTTAGATGACGTTTTACAACACGTATGTTTATCTTGATGGTTTTTCATGCTAGACGGAGTGGAATAACCCATGTTCATAATTTCCAGGTTTGATAAGATTATAAGGAGAGAAATTCCCGCTACTGTAGTTTATGAAGATGAAAAGGTAATTCCCTTTCTAGCCATCAACGTGATCATCAGCACTTCTCTCTCTCTTGTTTTAGTCTCTCTGAGCCTGTCTGTTTCCTCTCTCTTTCTCTATCTCACTCTGTCCCTCTCAATATCGATTATATCTATTCTCTTTCCTCTTAATCTGGCTGTCTGTATGTTTCACTCTCTCTCTCTCTACGATCTCAATGTCTACCTAAATCTCTCTCTCAATGTGTCTGTCTACTCTCTCCTCAATGTTTCTGTTTCCCATCTCTCTCTGATCTCTGTCTACTTGTCTTCCTCTCTCTCTCTCTCATCACGTGTCGGATCCTGCTCGAATGGGGAGTCCCCATATTCCATTAATGCATATCCCAATTCTGCCTGGATTCATTACTACATCTTTTTTTTTGTGAAAAGAGATTCATTCACACAAGTTCAATCAGAACGAATCATATTATTGTAGGACCAATTTCTTGTGTTCAGAAACGAGTCTTGTGTCTTGAAAGAGCCAGATTTGGCTTGGCCGACTGTCTCTGTCCGGTTTGGTTGACTGACTCTTCGTTGGGTTTTTGTCGATCTATGGATGTTTGTTTGTCTTTCTCCACTCGCTCTCTCCCCCTCTCTCGATCTGTCTTTCTGTATATGTACCTCACTTCTCTCCCTTCATGACTTCACCGGTTCTTTCTCTCTGACTTTCTCTCTCTACAGGCAATGGCATTCAGGGACATCTCCCCGCAAGCACCTACCCACATTGTGATTATACCTAAATTTAGGGATGGGCTGACCGGGATATCAATGGTATATTTTTCCATGATTCTATTTAGATACTCTCATTTGATCCAAAACTATATCTAAATATAGTAATGTTTTCCCGATTTGGAAATATCACAGGCAGAGCCGAGGCACATAGAAATTCTTGGCCATCTGATGTATGTGACCAAGATCGTGGCCAAACAGGAAGGGTTGGATCAGAGAGGTTACCGGGTCGTGATCAATGATGGACCGAATGGATGTGCGCATCTTAAATCTCGATGATCACTATGGATTTTGATTTAAATTTTAATTCTGAGGTCTGATGATTTGATTATATCTGCAGGTCAATCTGTTTTCCATCTCCACATTCATCTGCTTGGTGGGCGGCAGATGCAGTGGCCCCCGGGCTAGTTTTATCTCTCTCTCTTGGTTGCCGTAGAAGATGTGAGAGATTCATCTGTGTGGTTTTTTCTCCGGGTAATTTTCTCATGTTTTAAGCCGAATTTATCCCCGTCTTTATGCTCAGTGCTGGATATGAAGAGAGAGAGAGATGTGTCTTTGTCTCCTTGCTAATGATCTACGCGGTTTTCCCTCTCTTGTCTCTACTATGTCATAGTTTCTCTCTGTCTCTCCGAATGCTCACTACCCAGAGAGAGAGAGAGAGAGATTTCAGTTATCGACGTGCCTGTTTTACCTCGATCTAGACCTGCCGCCGTCCTCTCTCTCTGTCTCTCTCTAATCAGCACCGCGATCCGCCATTTTCCCTGAAACTTAAACCTCGGGTAGAGCAGGGTAAGTTGCTCTTTTCTCTCTCCTCTCTCTCGTCTGATCAACCTTTCTTTCTCTCTCAGAAACTACGTCCTCTCGTCTCTCTTTCATTGACTCAGCGGAGAGTCTTAGAACTTTCTCTCTAGATTCTGATTGGCCGATCAAATTTAGATGGGCCTTCGATTGATCAACCTTTTAGACAAATCGTAAAGAAATCAATATCTTTATCTCTCTATAGAAAAAGATAAATATAAATTAATGATCTTTATCAGATCCGATCTCCGCCGCAGACCCTCAATTATTCCCCAAAAAACCCTAATTCTGCAACCAGAACAGAGCCGCTCAACTCGCCGGAGTTTCCAGTTGAGCCTCCTCTTTCTTCTGAGAGCCGGTCAACCTAGCCAACGCCACAAAAGAAACCCCGCCGAGAACATTATTCAAGCACCGAAGAACAATAATCGATCCTCTGAAAGCCGCCGCCGACATCTTTGACCTCTCCAGCAAGAATTCCATGCCGTTTAGGCTCTGGTACCTCAAATTACTGCTCAGTCCCATGTGAATTGACCAGGTCAACGCATTCAAAACCGCCGGCGGCGGATTACTTGGAATTTCAAAATCCGGATCCATTTTCCTCCTCAGCGAGATCAGTCCGTTGCAGATCACCGTTCCTGCAAGTCCCGCCGCAAATCCAACCACTGCAAAAGTGGATCCCTTGTAGAGGAATGTTCCAATGCGCTCCATGGCAGAATATTTTCCTAATTGGAACATGTGACCTGAAGGACAAGAAGCGAAGACACCGGGAAGACAAGAGTTAGCCGTAACTGTCGGAGCCAGGAGGTACATTAACACGAAATTGACGATCGATCCGACGACGATCGTGGAGAAAACGAAGTCGAGTTCGTTGAGGCCGAAATTAGGGCGGGAGGCCATGTCGCCGAGAACACAGGCGCTAACTCCGACGATTTCCTCCATGAGAACCTTGAATGGGAACTGCGGATCGGCGGAAACCCTAGATCTCCATCCTTGGAGAAAAATTGAGAGAGGATTGAGACCCGGCCTCTTCGATCCGCCGGATCCGCCGCCGTTGCCGCCGGAATAAAAGTTTTTGTTGCCGCCGCCATTGCCGTCACCCCCGCCGGAGGAGAGATCGGTGAGAAAAGGAGTCTGTCTTGTGGATCTGGCGCGGAGAGAGAAGAAGGAGGTGGAGCGAGGAGAAGAAGAGAAGCTGTTGCCGGATGAGACGGGGGAGAAGCGGAATAGTTGAGAAGCCATGGCTGAGATCTCGTTGGCGTTGGCCGTTGAGATTGAATAGGAACAAGGTTGGAGATATTTAGATTTATAGTAGAGGTAGATATTTATAGTCCGCTTTTTGTTGACGGGAAGTTGGAATTTGGCAGGTTGGTGGATATTTGTATTTATCGTGGGTTGCGTGCACGTGTCATATAGAACAAATGCCACGTGGCCATTCACTACCGGAAAAACCCAAAATGATAGATTCCCGAATTTAATTTCAATTATGAACCATATTTAATAATTATGAAGTTATAAAAAATAGTTGTAAAATGATTTTAAAAATAATTTATCAATTTATAGATGTTATTTTTTTATAATGTCAAAAACTAAAATAATAAATCCGTTTGGTTTCCAAGACCAATTTCATTGGACTCGAAATTACTTGAAAAAAATGTGAAGATAAAATCAAAATTCAACATTTCTACTAATTGTAATATTTCATATGAAAATAATTAAATAATATTATTTTAATCACAAAGATACATGCTTCGAAGTATTTAAGGAAAAAAAAACTTGATGGCCAAGAGAAATACATACCATGCACATGCAACGACACTTTCAAAACAATGTTCCAAAGAATTTCTATTAATTAGAGATGGTTGGTTATCATGAGAATCCCATCCTCTTCATCCTTTTTGTGAACCCAAAATTCCAATGTCATGATCATGAATATCTCCTCCCACTTTATCTTCTATGCATGTACATGGACTTTCCCCTCTTACCCAAGAGTTAGAAGACTCAATTTAGGTGTTTATTACAATTCAAATAATATAAATATCTACATCTTGATGAATAATGATGACATAAATATGAATTTACTATTTAAATCCAAATATGCACATTTTTTATGTTCGACGATGCTTTGAGACTATCCCCCCTTGAAGTCTGGTGGTTAGATTTGCACATTTTATTGAAGTTTATTTGGATGCAAGATGATTTATATGAATTTTAGTAAGATATTAGAGTTAAATAAAGGGAATAAAATAAAAATCTATTCTCGTCCCGAGAGGACAGCTCATATACAACAATCTCGAAGATTCATGTGCTAAAAATAGAAGGGCACCAACATTTGGTCCAACCTAATCCCATCCATCCATCTCAATATATCAAGGGCTAAGATGGAGGGGGTCCTCTCCATGAAGCAACGTCCCTCCCTTGCTATTTTATAGGAGAGACTCGAGAACCAATCACGCCCATCTATTCTTGAGAACACCATCAAATATAGTCCATAGTTCTTAAACAACTCATAGCCTCTTGTTTGCATGTGGCCATGTTGAATAAGCATTTATCCTGACACGATGACTACGGTCGTGTGACTAGTTCTTCACCTCATTTATGTTGCTTAATTTTTGAAATTTCTACATTTATCTCCTTGATCACCACCATGATGCATCATTTATTGTGGTGGTGATCACTGACTAGAGGGGGTGGGTGGCCAGATCAACATTTTTTTAAACCAAATTCTACATTAAAAAAATTCAGAACTTGCAAAAAGGAAAAAAAAAACAAGAGAAGGGACATTTTAAGAAAGGAAAGAAAAGGGAGAATATGAGAAAAAATTGTTTCTTGGTTTGTCATTTCTTTGTCGACTCTCTGATAACATGTATATATAACTTAAATTCTTATCTTATTTAACTAATATTCATGCTTATTTTATGTAATTATGATGCATGTTATCATAGTTTTATGAAATTTTCTCCATTGGTATGTCATTTTACTAAAGTCAATATTTTTGCATTATTTAGAGTTAATTATGTGTTTTATTAATGTTTCATCTTTTAAAAGGTTAAAAAATTAGAAATTAACCACTTTCCTTGAGTTATTTTGACTTTAGTCGATAATTAAATGAATTAATTTCAAGAATAGAGTGATGGGATGATATAAAGTAGAATTTTTAAAGGATTATTTAATATTATTTTGAATTCACCCTATTTTTCTTGTTGGAATGTATATTTTTAGGTGACATGATTTTTAGGTGGCATGATACTCTAAACGTACGTCGAAGAAGGTTCCAGAGAAATTCTCCATAATCAAGATACTTTGAGGCTCAATCTTCATGTAAATCGGGTAAGTAGTGTGAATATATCATTTAACTTGAAATTTATGTAGTTTATATTAGATTTAGATAGGTAATTTCATTCTAGAAATCAAATTGTTCTTCATTTTGCCCAAATTTGGGTGCAGATTTTTGCTGATTTTGAAACATGGATTTCTCCCAGTTATAAAGTCCAAATCATTTTATTTTAGTTTCATTGGATTCCTTGTTTCATCAGCTTTCCGTGGATCGTAAAATTTCATCACCGTTTGACCCTTCAATTTAATGTTTTACCTTTGACTATTCATTTTTAATCCGAATTTGGGAGTTGAATTGCGGGCGCAATTACTCTTTTGGTCTTTTTAGAATATTTTGGTTGTTAGATTTCTATTCATATATGATTCGCTTGATTGGAATATCATTTGGTCAGTCAATTTGATGATTTAAACCAAAGTGTTCATTTCAAGATTTTTATGATCTTTGATTTTTAATAAATCATAGTAAATCCAATTCTTCTCGAAAAATCATGAAATATATCAAAATTTTTCATTTTCTCTCTAGTTTTTGAATATATAAATTTTATAATATTTTAACCTTTTTTGGTCAATTAATTTGATGATTTAAACTGAAGTGTTCATTTCAGGATTTTTTGGATCTTTGATTTTCAATAAATCATAGTAAATCCAATTCTTCTTAAAAAATCACGAATTATATATCAAAAATTTCCATTTTCTCTCTAGTTTCTTAATATATAAATTTCGTAATATTTTACTTTCTTTTTATTTTATGATTTTATAGAAATTCAACAATTGGTCAAAGTCAATGCTTTGACCTTGACTTTTGACTTTTCTTTGTCAAATAATTTTTAAAATTCTTAAAATATATTCTCTCATATATTTATATCATTTTCGTTAATTATATATCACTTTCATTTCTTAATATACCCAATTAAACCTAATTTTGACCAAGTCAACCCCTCAATCAAAGTTAACCGTGTTCTCTGTAGATCGACCCGATATTTAAAATACACTTGATTTCATATCATCATTGTTATGAGTTGATAATTATAATTTTTTTTGACCGACGTTTATATGTTTTCGATGACTGCATAAATCGCTTCGTCACTCTCCTCGACTAATGTCTTTATCTCCAACCAATTTCAAAAAAATCTTTTATATCTTATTGCTTCCAAAAATGGATTTTCTTAAATAAAACTACTTAATTAATAATTAATTTTTTTCTTATTACATACCATTGTGATAGATGTCGTCACCATTTTCATGTATTTTGAGAATATCATATCATTTTATGAAAGTTGTTATTTTCCATAATTTTTGGGCTACTTTTTAAATTACATGTTGTTGAACTTCCTTAAACTCAAGCACCTTGAAATATATCCGTAAGCTTTCATGATTGCAAAAACTTTGGTGATTTAAAGGATTAAAAAAACAAGAGAAGTCAACTTCGCTCTCATGTTTTTACTAAGTTTTTTGAAAGCAATAAAGTCAAATGAAATAACTTGATGATTAGTATTGTTTTTATTTTCAGTTCAGAAGCACATGATAATTTAGGAAATTAAATTTTTTATCTAATGCCAAAATTTTCATTAGAAACGGCTTAAATCTTGAAATTTATGTTTTTCTTCCCAGTTTATGTGAATTTTGATGAATTTTCAATAGTTTTCAGATTTTTTTGGGATTAAAACTAGAAAAAAATGAGGCCTTGAAAGCCACCTGATGGAGCAGCATGCACACATGTGGCAAGGTGAGGCATCAGCTGAGGCACATGGGTGCCACGTAAGGGAGTTTGTTTACAATATTTAAGTGCCCAGAGGAATTTTTGGGAATGTGAATTTCTCTTGCTTAATATAGTCCAAAGTTTCTAAATTATTCTCCATTTGGGATTATATTTACTTAAGGACACGCGGCACAATGACAACCATTGGATTGTGAGATTGAATATGGCACATTGATTTTCACTTATTTGAGGGGGACACATGGCCTCACTGAATTTGTTAAAAATTAGAAACTAGTCATGCTTCCATCACCGTCTGATCAAACACAAAGATTCTTCATCATTAAAATGTGGCCATCACTGATTTCATCGATGACATGGACCACTGAGTGGACCCATGTTGACGTCCAAGTTGTTCATGTCCATTGGGCTCATATGATGCCTAGAGATCAATGTGCTTCCCTTATTGTTCTTGAAACTTGGATGCATCCGAATTTCCATATTTCATTCATGAACATTAATGGTCGAAACCCTTCAAATTTTCGTTTTTGTCTTATAGAAAGAGTATCATTGGAAAATCTCCTAAAGTGGAACTTTGTGGATACTAATTCATTTAAATAATTTTATGTTGTTGTGATCTAAATATTTTGATGAGAAATTTGTGAGAATTAGAAACCAGAACTTAGATAATCACCGAGATTCTCTTAGATTGAAATGCCTTAGATTCAACACATAATTCAATCAGATTCTTAGGAGCTCTTGGTTAGTTTTGGATGAATGTACTTTTATCTAGTTTTATATAGCTTTATATATATTTTTTGTATATTTATAGGATACTTGTCCTTCTTTTTTGGTATTTTCTCTCTTTTTTGTGATTTTATCTGTAGAAACTTTTCTCCCTTGATTTAACTATAATTCACTTGGGACTTGATTCATTGGAGAGATTTGTGAAATAGATATCTAAATACTCTATTTCCCCCCAAATAATTCAGTACTTTCATCATCTAATTTGATCAAATTTGATTGAGAGTAAAAGATTTTTTAATTGAAATCCTGATTCTTTATGGATGCAATCATTACTCATAACTACACCTAATTATTTATCGATTTAAGTAAGTTAGGAATTTTTTGGTGCTTAATCTTCTTCATCAATTTATGCACGATTTTTGGCTTGAAAGGATCATCTTCCATTGTTTCTAAAGAGAGGGGGAGAATCATGTTTCTCCACCAATACCTTTGTTTACATCATCACCACCCTCCTTGGTCTTCTAAATTGGGGAGGGGGGAGGAGGGTTTGTCAGAATCTTTGTTCAGCCCTCCTTTGTCTTCTTTAGAACAACAGTTTCCTTGGTGGACCACAAATGATAGTTTCCTTGGTGAACGTCCAAGCACATGTCTTGAGCTACATTTTCTTCGGAGCACGTCTCTTCTACTTCTCACTTGAGTCTTTGTCTCCTCAACTTTACCGCTCATGATCGTCTCCTCGATTGAATTGCATGCACGTGTCTCATGCTGCATCTTGTTCAGATTAGTAGTCTCCCTGGCTGCCTACTCGAGTCCTCATCTCCTCGATAGTCCACTCACGATGATCTCCATGGTAGATTTGCTAGCATGCATTCATGTAGTATCTTTCTTATAGCAATCATCTCCTCAAATGCTTACTCGAGCCGTCATCTCCTTGACAAACCACTCAAAATGTCTCCTTGGCCAGCTCACCTCCAAATGTCCCATGTTGCATCTTCTTTAGAGCATTCATCTCACCTCAGCTACCTACTAAAGCAGTTGCATCCTCGAGAGACCACTCGAGGTCATTTCCTATATAGGCTTGCGTTCATGTGTTCCATGATTCATCTTCTCAATAGAAACCCTCTTGTTGACTATCATGCATGTGTTCCATGATTCACCTCGCCACAACCATGATTGCGAGCATCTACCGGATCGCCGGATCACTGATCAGGTGTATCAAGGATTGTAGAGAATCAAGGAGCTAAACTTGGATTATGATAAAAAAAAACTTACTAATCTCCATAGTAAGGTTGCAGATCTCCACAAGAAGTTCTAAAAAATCAAGTCAAAGATTTCCTAAAACTCCAATTGTCGAATTTCTTTTTTCATTAGTCTCACTTCTCCCACAACATATTGCTATTTCTCCCTCTCCCTCTCCCTCTCTAGAGCTTTAAGCGTCATAAAGAGAAGGAAAGGCACATGGGAGGACAGATTTAGACTTGCCATTGCATCAAGCTTTAAGCTCCCATCAATGGAGTCAACATTATAAATCTAGCATGGGAACGAGTGCTTAAAAAAATTGATTGAGCTGTATTAGTAAGCTAACCTAAAATTTTCAAAAATAGAAAGTTTGTTTTGAAGCAAGCCCACAAGTATGTTGTAGACATGCACAATCCATTGGTTAATAAATTGGCAAAAGATGCTCTAAAATAGTAAAAAAAAATGATGATGAAGTATGAAAATCTAATGATTTAGGAACGAGAAATTCTTCATATTTGGTTTCAAATAATTGTCATAGGGTGTTTACAAATCCCTAAAATTTTAAGTTGAAAAATATATTTATAAACTTATTTTTTAAAGCACTTAGAAGTAGTTGTGGTGAGGGCATCATGTGCTTCACTATAAGTGAGAGAGGGAGAGAGAGAGAGAGAGAGGGGAGAGAGAGAGAGAACTTTCTAGAGCGAACGTGGAGCTTGGATTCATGGATCTGATGCCTATTCTACTTTGGTCGCTTCTTTTTGACTAGCTTTCAATTAAACCTTTTTTTCTTTAAAATACAGAATATGCTCAGTGATTCTCAAAGAAGCACTGGGTATGTATTGAATTTAAAAATATATTTTGGTACGAGAACAATATCCCTTTTGAAAGTTGAAAAACACGGTTGTATACCCGGTCACAAATTTAACCTTTTCTCCTTCAAAATAGCGATCATACTCAACTCCTTTCTTACAAACTCGTCGGTGACTGGTTATCTCCTAAATTAAAACTTTTACACGGTATCACGTGATGTCACGTGCACGCGTAGGCCGAACGCGGATGCTGACTATTTAAAGCTGGAACCGTTCATCTCCTCTATTTCCCGGATTCCAGATCTTCTCCAGTCGTCCCGTCGGCCTTGTTCTTCGTCTGCTGCGGTGAACGAAATTTCTTCCTTAGGTCAACAATTTTCTGTTTTGATTTTCACCTTTCTGGGTGTATTACCTGAAATTTCGTTAAATTTCCTCTTGATCTTTGATTTCCTTCTTCCTCTTCTATTTTAAATATCGGAAATTCCAGATCTAGTGATATAATGTTATTAACTTTTGATTGATTCAGCTTTTTTTCTTTCTTTTTTTCGCCTTGGAATCTTAGATCTGATTACGGATTCGCTTCAGTACGGCAAGATATTTTCTAATTGCGTTTTCTCTGTCTTATCTTTGATGAATCATCGGGTTTTCCTCTTTTTATTAGTCGTAACGGTTTTGATTTGACGTGTTTAGCTTATCGAAGATGGGGCTTACGTTCACGAAGCTGTTCAGCCGGCTTTTTGCCAAGAAAGAGATGAGAATCCTGATGGTCGGTCTCGATGCAGCCGGAAAGACTACCATTTTGTATAAATTGAAGCTCGGAGAGATCGTTACGACCATTCCAACTATCGGTAATCCCTTCGATTTGTTGGTTCTTTATTTTTCTTTTGACCTAATTTCCATTAATCTCGTCGTCCGCAATTGGATTGCATGTCATCTTATTATCTCTGGCTGATTTTTCCACTGCTTTAAATGCCTCATTCTCACCATTGATCGCTGTAAAATTACTAACCGGGCGATGTGCAGTCATCGAGGTGGCAAACCTCCTCCCAAATAATTTATCATCCCGAGTGAAGAACAATTTCTTATTATCTTTTCCACTTTTTTTTTTGTTTGAAAAGACTTATTACCTTTTCCACTGTTTATCTTTTTATCATCTTCGGCTGATCTTTCCAATTCTTTAATTACCCTATTATCATTGCCATTAAGCAATATAAAATGTTTCTTCCCAATATTTGGTATCACGAGTGACAATTTCTTTTTACCTTTTCCACTTTTTCAGCTTCCGCTGTCGTTAATCCTTTATATAGGAATTTTCTAGAGGGATATTACCACTGAAATATTTCTCCCCAATATTTTGTTATCTTGAGTTAAGAACAATTTCTTAGTAGCGGTAGACAAATTTACTCTTATTTTCTGCTGTTTATCTGCTTATTATCTTTGACTAATATTTCCAGCGTTAGAAATGCTGTATTTTCATTGATCCTTCTATTTAGGAAATTACCATGGGGATACTAGCGATGGTATAAAATTTTTTTCCTCAATATTTTCTATCATGAGTGGAGGACGATTTATTTGTTATGGTTGAAAAATATTCACCGATTTTCCGGTGTTCGTCTTTTTATGATCTTTGGTCGATCTTTCTGTTTAAAATATCAGTTTGCCATTTTTTTGAAAAGAAAATATCAGTTTGCCATTAATCGTCTTATATAGAAATTTTCAAGTGGGAAATTACCACTAGAAAATATTTCTCCCCAGTATTGTGTTATCAGTAATTAAAAACACTTCCATGGTTAGGATAGACAAATTTACCTTGGTTCTCCTCTTCCGTAGGCTTCAATGTGGAGACTGTGGAATACAAGAACATTAGCTTCACCGTCTGGGATGTTGGGGGTCAGGACAAGGTGAGATTCTAAATTTTATTCTAGGGTTTGGCTTATTATTTTTCTTGTCTTCGTATGAAGTCATACCATGGAAATTTGCATAACAGATCAGACCGCTCTGGAGGCATTACTTTCAGAACACCCAGGGCCTCATCTTTGTGGTGGACAGTAATGATAGGGACCGTGTGGTCGAAGCCAAAGATGAACTCCACAGGATGCTTAACGAGGTTATTTTTTTAATTTTTTGATATTTTTTTTTGGTCTGGTAATTTTTTTATTTGAATAATTTAGTCTGGTAAATTTTAATAGTCGTCTAATATTATATTTAATCTTGACAGGATGAACTCCGTGATGCTGTTCTTCTTGTGTTTGCTAACAAACAAGATCTCCCCAATGCAATGAATGCTGCTGAGATCACAGATAAACTTGGACTTCACTCTCTACGCCAACGCCACTGGTATAATTGAGAAATAAATCTAACTGGATACATTTAAATTTTAATGAGAAATTTAGTAGATTATAACTCAGTGGTTAATAAATAATCTACTACAGGTATATCCAGAGTACTTGTGCCACCTCCGGTGAAGGATTGTACGAGGGCTTGGATTGGCTCTCCAGCAACATCGCCAGCAAGGTATTTTGTCCATGATAGTCTAATGATTCAATTTACATGTATTGACATATAGATAGTATGTGATGAAATATATTGATAGATCCATAAGATAAGATGATAGATAGAGATGTTAAGCAAATAGATCAATTGACAGATAGATAATTGATGGTAGATTGTTATGAGACTTATATTATAGGTGGATAAACTGGGGGGGTTCACTGACCTTGGGTGATCTTCCTTTTTGTGTTTCAAAAAAGTGATAGGTAGATAAACTGATTGGTAGGTAGAGAGAGACTGACTGGTAGGCAGATTGATAGGTGAATAGACATGGAGAGAAAGATGGATGAGAAAGATAGGATGGTGGATGAGTTAATGACAGATAGATGGGTAAATAGATATAAAGAGATATGGATAGATCAAATACAGGCATATGGCAGATTCACGGGAAAGGATAGGTAAATGACAGTTTGGTAGACAGATATAGGGAGATTCACGGGAGGGGCGAATAAATGACCCAGAGGTAGATAGATGGAGAGAAATAGATGGCAGATATACAGATGAACGGGTAAATAGATAGATGACTGTTAGATGTACAGTTTGATAGGTAGACAGAGATAGATAGATGGATACATTTTCGAGAGGGAGAGATCAATAGATAGGCTGATATGTAAATGTTGATAAATGGAAATAAAAAGCTAAATAAGATAAGTAGATGAATGGAGATTGATATATAGAGATAGATGGGTACATGATGGAGATAGAAGAATATGACATACTATAGAATGATAATCTTATCCCTTGTGACTGCAGGCTTGATGAAGAAATGTTCCGGTGCCAAACACTCTAATCTCCATCATCTCGGCTTACATGGTTCGAATATTTTCTTGTATTGAACAGAAAAATGAATTTGACGGATCCCTTTATCTAGATTGTGTCTGAATTTCACTTTCCCGGTATCTGCCACCAATTCTCAGACTCGAATTTTTCTAGTTTGTTTAATTTCTATTTTTCCCTGCATTCTCTCCCTGCCCTGAAAATTGTAGTTTTGTTTGAATTTTATTATTATTATTTAATATTCCTGGTAGTTGAAATCTTCATGCTTGGAAGATGTCGACTTCTAAGTCCGAGGTAGACATGACATGTGTGCCCTTGAGTTTATATAAAATTAAATCCCATTCTCCATGACTAGTCCTTGATTGAATTTCTTTCTCAGCTCTAATCATTTTCTAGGATAAAGCAAGATCTCATACGCCTTGCTCATTATGTCTATCCCTTTTTCTGAATGTTATGATGAACTCTTTGAATGAATAGATACATGAGAATTGATGGTTCAAAATATTTCTAATTTTAGGGTGGATAAATGAAATTTATGCGACTGAATTCTAGATAGTTTGCAGTATGATTTGTGAGGAATCTTCAAAGCCTATGCATCGGGACAGGCGGGAATAGCCAGGTAGAAAAATCTGAAAATCACTCTATCATTAGGAGGACTAAATGCCCTTTCTACATAACTTGCTAGTGGACATGGGATATCTCACTTACTGACTGATAGCTCTTATTCCAGAATAGCAACCAACCTATTAACCTCTAGAGCCCCTATTTCACACTTCTCGGACCTCTCATCTACCTTCCATTACAGTACTCATTCGTTTACATGTAAGTTTCTCGACAGGTTTTGATTATATATTTGTTTTGAGATAAGCAATATTTCGTGAGGAACATGTCACTTCAAATTCAAGGAAGTACTTCAATTTTTTGATTGACTTTATTTCAAACCTATAGTAAAGTTGATGGTCAAGCATTTCCACCTCTATTAAGTCATCCCTAGTAGCGATTGTATCATCCACACATACAAGATTTGCGACTCCACTTGGTGTCTAGATTTAAGAAAGTGTGGGATGATGATTACATTGATGATATCTTGAAGACTTCATTCGCACAGATGAAATTTTCAAAACATGCTTGTTATCTCTTTTGTCCGTACAAGAAGCAATATGACACCCACATACACAATGGGAACTATGACTATACTTGATGTGGAGCATTTAACAAATAGTATATGATCACCATGTTACATGGATGATATCCCGACGATGTCGTTGCATAGAAAAAGTGTTTTTTCAACTTACATACCTTCTTGCCTGTGTGATAGCCCTGGCATAATCCATGTAAATGTCTTCTTCTGAGTCACTGTATAGAAAGGCGTTATTCACACCAAATTTTAATGGAGGCCATTCCATCAACATTGCGAGAAACATGATTCATGTTGTGGTAAACTTTGATAGAGGTACAAATGTCTCCATATAATCAATGTCATATGTTCGTGTGTCTTATTTTATAACTAGTCTAGGTTTGTAGCTTTTGATAGTGCCATCGGCTAAGTATTTCAAGGTGCACACCTGGTCATCGCACAAAATCTTCTTTTTCGGTAGAAGACTAACAATCTTCCATGTCTAATTCTTTTTTCTACACTTCTATTTCGTCCTTCATGACTTGTTTTTAGAAATCATGCGTCTAGGGATTTGTAAGTTATAATCAAAACATGGTCCTCTATCCACTAGATGTCTTTGGTGTCTCAAGTTAAATGACCACATATACAACCGTGACACTAGTCAACTTGATTAATAGTTAGGTAGAATACCATTCAAATATTTATATGGATTAAATCAATGAACTTTTGTTTTAAAGGGCACATACTATCCATCCTTGGTATCTTCGTACCGATGGTTATAAGATCAACCACTCATCATTTGAGTTCAATTAGTGTTATTCTTGCAAGATATTTCAATGTCGTTAATATCTACTAAATAAAAATATTTAAAACATATGCTTAAAGATTAGTGATCAATATATTATGCTCTCATCATAATTTACTTAGTCCTTGCATATGCACATGAGCTTTATCATAAACATTTTATAAGAATAATAGTGAACACATTTCATTTAGATGAATATAAATGAGATATAGAAATATGAATTGTCTTATCGGACACATAAGATCTATCAACAACTAGTCAACTATGTGGAAGCGAAGAACGATATATTGAGATAAAGAGAAGAGAGGGAGGTTGCCCTTCTTATATAGAAGATAAACCTTACATGAGATAGAGAATTATAGAATAACCAAAAACCACTAGGAGCATATTCCTCATTGACCCCATGAGTCTAAACCAATATTTTTTTCAATATATATTCACTATAAAAAAGGATGACATGTTTTTGGTTCCTTGTTGGTTCTTAAATTATGTTTTATATGTATTCCTAGTTGAGGGACTAACTGTGTTTATGTTTAGAGGTGAGATAGAGATTTCTTTGTTTAAAATGATTAATATTTTTTTCTTAGTTTTTGAACTAATCACTCACTACTAGTATGAGTTATTGTACTTCTTAATATTTCTTTACATATTAAAATGGCACTAAAGTTAGCTTAATTGAACTCGCATATTTATTGGGTTAATTTTTTTCCTTATAAAATTTCAAATCAAGGTTGATCATGTCGAAAAATTATCTCAATTGATTAGAAACAAGGATTTCAATTTTGAGATATGAATTTTCAATAGAAAATTACAATGACTTGTTCCAGTTTTAGATGAATTTGCTGGAATGAGTCAATGCCCAAGTCACATGTGGTGGCTCTTGTGAAACTCAAATTATAAATGTTTAAGATTTGAACAATAATTTGTCACTTGAGATTGAATTCAAGTCAGGAAGGATGAGAAGAATCACAAAGTCATAATATTCGAGGACCACATATGTACATGAACAAAGAGAAAGTCGTAGTTAGGTCATAGTTTCCATATTCGCCTATAATTGAGCAAAACCGATGGATATTATATGTCCTATAAGCCAATCACACTTCCATGTATCTCGTTTAAGTTCATTGAAATGAAATTTATTCATTGTCATTTGTGTGTGATGTTTGCAATGAAGTCCACGAGCATAGGGAAGTCCAAAGACCGACCGAAGGTCGGTCGACCGGACCGAATTGAGACCGTCGGTCCCAGAAAATGGACCGGACCGGTCTCGGTCCAAATTCGGTCTGGTCTGCTTCAGGCCTTTGGTCTTGGACCGAAGGGCAAAATCCGACTTTGACCCGTTGACCGTAAATCCGTATTTCCAAAAATTCCCAGATCTCATTCCCTTACGGCCTTACCTAGTCGCATCATTCGGGATTTTGGGGTTCAAAATTTCGCTCTTCCGGCATCTCCAGGAAATCGTCTGGCATCTCCAAGCTCTTCCAGCATCTTCCGGCATCCCGAACATTCTTCCATCCTGCATCTCCACCCTCCAGCTGTCCAGCATCCGAAATCCGCATCCAGCATTTCCGGCATCTCCAGGTAATCATCATCCCGAACATTCTTCCATCCGGCATCTCCAGCATCTCCAGCATCCGAAAATGACTTTCCACTGCATGAGAGGAGACATTTACAGAAATGGCTTGCAATTTGAACACATGTAGCTTTCAAGTGGTGACTTGCAAGTGCTGACCATGACTATTTAGGTTTCCATGGCTTCTCGTGTCTCCCTGTGCTTCTATCCCCACTGTGAGCTATGCAATTATTCCAATAGAAACATTTTAGATCAGTCGTTCTCTCTCTTCTCGACAGGACATTTAAGCTAGGATCTTTCCTCCTTTCGTGGATAATCCACAGTGAGTGATCATCTCATTTGGGATTTCAGTCAGTCTTATCTTTTTTTTCCTCTTATTTCCTTCTCTTCTCATTCTATCTCTTCTTCCTCTCTTTTTTCAATCTCTTCTTATCACGCTATCTCTTCCTTCTTTCTAATTTCACGTTCCTTCTTTCTTTCTCTCTTCTTTCTTCTCTCTTATTTCTCACTCTCTCTCTTCTACGTTACTTCTTTCTTTCTCTATATCTTTCTTCTCTCTTAGTTCTCCATTAATCATTATTTCTCATCTCTTCTTTCTCTAAAAAAATCTATCTCATTTTTTTCTCTTATTCCTTTTTCTCTAAAAAAATCTTATCTCTTATTCCTTTTCTTTTCTCACTCTATCTCATTTCTCTCTTATTCTTACTCTCTCTTCTTTCTTCTCTCTTATTTCTCACTCTCTCTCTTCTCCGTTACTTCTTTCTTTCTCTATATCTTTCTTCTCTCTTAGTTCTCCATTAATCATTATTTCTCATCTCTTCTTTCTCTAAAAAAATCTATCTCATTTTCTTTTCTTATTCCTTTTTCTCTAAAAATATCTTCTCTCTTATTCCTTTTCTCACTCTATCTCATTTCTCTCTTATTCTTTCTTACTCTCTCTCTTATTTCTCACTCTCTCTTCTCCGTTACTTCTTTATTTCTCTATATCTTTCTTCTCTCTTATTTCTCCATTAATCATTATTTCTCATCTCTTCTTTCTCTACAAAAAAATCTATCTCATTTTCTTTTCTTATTCCTTTTTCTCTAAAAAAATCTTCTCTCTTATTCCTTTTCTTTTCTCCCTCTATCTCATTTCTCTCTTATTATAACTCTCTCTCTTCTTTCTTCTCTCTTATTTCTCACTCTCTCTCTTCTCCGTTACTTCTTTCTTTCTCTATATCTTTCTTCTCTCTTATTTCTCACTCTCTCTCTTCTATATTACTTCTTTCTTTCTCTATATCTTTCTTCTCTCTTATTTCTCACTCTCTCTCTTCTCTATTACTTCTTTCTTTCTCTATATCTTTCTTCTCTCTTATTTCTCACTCTCTCTCTTCTCTATTACTTCTTTCTTTCTCTATATCTTTCTTCACTCTTATTTCTCCATTATTTCTCATCTCTTCTTTCTCTAAATATTTTTGCCTTTTAATTTTTAACTCTTTGTAATCTAATTTTTATCTTGTGTTTTAGACTGTCATCGATGGAGTCAATTGGAGATGAGGTACATTTTATTTTACATTGATCTCTAAAAATATATGATGATAGCTTACTAATGTTATATTTTTTCTTTTAGATTGAATCAAACAATGTATCAACATGTGTTTCTACAAGTGCTACAGCTACAAGCTCTTCACAACGAAGAAAAGCCTCATCAGTCTTAGTACATTTCATGAAGATCACGGACGATGAGTATCTTTGCAAAATTTGTAAGGTAGCTACCCCATCGAAAGAGATAAAAGTCAAGAGAGATAGAAGTAGTAGCACAATCAAGTTATGGAATCACGTGGAAAGATTTCATGTTGAGATTTATAAGCAACTAAGGCCATCAAATGCTCCTAATACTTTAACATACTATTTCTCAAAGACTTCAAAATTTTCAGGCAGGAATACAGAGCAGACAACGAAAGTGTGCATAGATTTAATTGTTAAGACAAATGCACCTTTTACGCTACTTGATCATCCTCAATTTAAAAAGTTTTGCAACTACTTTGTACAATGTGAAGCAGGGATTCCTAGCCGCAATTCCGGACGACGAGGGATGGAGAAACTATTTGAAGATGAAAGGGATAAGGTAAGAGAATTACTTCGACCAATTGAAAGGGTGTCCCTTACAACATACACTTGGACAACTACAAATAATGTGGCAATACTTGGGATCACAATACATTGGATTGATGATATGTGGAGACTTCATGAACAAGTGTTTGCTATTGAGGAGTTGGGTGTATCACATCGAAGGATAATTTTAGCAGAGGTGGTGCATCGTGTGTTAGAAGAGTATGATCTCACTCAAAAGGTAAGTAAACATGAGTTTAACCTTCCTTATTTTCAATCTTAAATCTGTAAACATGAATTTTTTTGCTAGGTTTTGCTATCACAACAGATAATGCGAGCAATAACAAGACAATGGCTGCAAGCTTGGAAAACTTATTACGTGCTAGTGGATCGACATTCACCAGGCAGTTCCATGTGCCATGTATGGCCCATGTTCTCAACCTAGCTGTTAAAGGAGGCTTGAAGCAGTTGGGTAATTCATCATCGACTTCATTATGTTCAGAAAGTGAGAGTGATGAAGAGTGTGAAGAAGATGAAGTGGAAGTTACTTCACAATGACCATTTGTAACAATTCTTCGTCGACTTCAAAAACTTATTCTTGCGGCAAATAACACACCACAAAGAATTCATCAGTACAAGGAATTATGTGAAAGGTATAACATGTCAAATAAAAACTTATTAACCATAGATGTCTCCACTAGGTGGAATTCTACATATGACATGATTACGACAGCATGGGACAAGAGGAAGGTGTTGAATACAATGGCAAAAACTTGTCTTAAAGGTGGTAAAGGAATTTCTTTAATTATATTAGAAGAGTGGGATCTTCTTAAGATTTTTGCAGATGAACTTCTAGCTTTTAAGGAAGCCACCGAGATGTTTTCTCAATCCAAGGCCATTACATCGCCTAATATTACTTCTATTTTTTATCTTTTGTTAAATCAGTTGAACACGTCAATTATTGCCTTAGGTAATCCTTCTAAAGGTGTGATGGGAAGACCAATGAGCATAGAGCAAGCAAAGGCACTGAAAGGAGCATATACTGTGATGAAAACAAAGTTACTTAAATACGAGCTACATGTAAAAAGAAAGCCAATCTTTCCTATTGCTACAGTGTTAGATCCATCTTTGAGATTTGAATATATTCCAACTGATGACCAACAGTATATCACAAAGACTTTGAAGCATTTGCTTCAATTGATACCTGCAATGTGTTCGAAAATGATGGTTGAATTGATGAAGCGTAAAAGGAAGAAGAACATGAACATCTTATTAGAAAAACCAGTATCTGATGAAATATTTGATCATTTGCATGACTCTCAAGTTGAATGTTCTCATCTCGATGCTCTACAATGGTGGTGTAAGATTGGGTCTGAAAAATATCCACGACTTGCAATGTTAGCAAAGGGATTTCTCTCAGTTTGTGCTTCGAGCTCTCCATTAGAGTATCTTTTCTCACCAAGACGGGGGATCGTAACATACAAAAAGGGAAAATTATTTGCAAGAACTATATCTATTTTGATGACCTTAAAATCGTGGGGTAAAACGGATGAAGCGGATACTGATGAAGAAGAATTTGGTGAAGATACGAGCTAATTTTCATATTATTCTACTTTCTTCTTCTTTATTTCTAATCAGCAAGTATCATCGGTAAGGTTTTTGACTATAAAATTTTTTTTAGTAATGGACGTTGATACATTTATCTCTTTTCAGGTAGGCATATTCATGGTCAAGAGAGACCGAAGTTAAGACCGAACCGGACCGTGACCGAGGTGGACCGAGACCGAGACTTGGACCGAATGGTGTGCCAAAAACTGGACCGTGACCAGGACCGCCCAACCCTACATGAGCATATGCAATGAAATAAATTATGATGAGATCATAATACAATGATCACTCATTTTTTAACATTTGTTCTAAAAATTCATATTAGCGAGATATTTAATAAGGGCATCAAATTATCCAAAAATGAATAACACTATTTGATCCGACTCATATGATGAGTATGGTTGATCATGTAGCCATCGGCGTGGAGACACTAAGGATAGGTAGTGGGTTCTCTTTGGAGAAATAGTTCATTAAATTGATCCGTATGAATCCCTAAATGGTAATTATACCTAACTATTAATCAATTTCATTCATGTTATGGTTGTGTATGTGGTCCTTTGACTTGAGACACCTTAGACATATTTTAGATTGATGATCATGTTTTGATCATGTCTTAGGAATCCCTAGTGATGAGATCTCCAAAATGTCATATATTAGATATGACATGAAGTCCACTAAGATGATTGTGTGATCAAGATGGGATCATCCGCCCTCGGTATTTGAGGAGATTGACTCAAGTAATAAGATGCAATGAATTCTTTGACTAAGGTAGTTGAAATATTGGAAGAGTTCCTGATGATTTCCTACACGCGTTAGTACTAACTTGAGTGACTGATTAGGGTTTGACAGTTGACCATACCTTAAGTCATTAATGAGTCTTGTACAGATGAAGGATTATACATACATGGTAATTGATGATGTAAAGGTTCCATAAGAGAGTTCTTACATACTTCATATCTCCTAGAGTATGTGGTGAAGCTTGGCACCCAACAGGCTGACAACTCAACCTATCTATTGGGTTAAATCAATCATTGATTAATTAATATATATATATATATATATTTATATGGATAAATTATTAAGGTTCATCAATAAGGTATTATTTGTTCTATAGAGTTATTAACTAATGAGATAGATGGACCTAGAGGGTCACACATATAAGGTATATGGATGTTGGTGGATATAGACATAATTATAAGGGTTTTTATGAAAAATCTACATACCAAATGTCTATTAAATGGGGTGAGAACAACTAAAACTTAAGGTGCCCATGAAACCCTTATTAGAATTCTCTCCTTTCTTCTCTTTCTCTCTTGGTGAAGAGCTTTGAAGGAGACTCAACCATCTGGAGATTGTGTAGATATCGTTTGATGCTAGATACTTGAATAGCTTCAAAAACTCCTTCAAGAGAACTCTATAAGTATGTTTTCTCATACATACTAGATGATATGATCATCTGTTCTTGGTGTCTCAATGTTTTGAACATTTGATTCAATGTATTCCGCTGCATTCGGGGTTTTGATCGAAAAATTCAGAAGGCTTATCAACCTCAGAATCCAACAAAAACTAATGGAGAAAACATGGGGGAAAACAATCACTCTACCCTCTCCAACACATATAAAAATGATTAATGACAAGGAGAATCATATAAAGAATCTCCAAAATATGAAATATTTATGCAGTCGTTCATACATATTTATTTAGTTCCTTTAGTCTACTAGCACATTGTGCAAAGTTACTCTTGAAGTAATTCAACAAGTTCTTATTTCCTCTCCCACTCTTCAAGCTTTGACGCTGACACCGAGGCAAGGAGAATATATATTAGCTTGATATTGCCATGATTACTTTTTTTAAATAGATTTTTTAGCCTCAAGTCCTTATATATCTTATATGACTTAAAGATCAGATCATTGCAAATGATTATTTAGATAGTGTTATGCACTTTTCTATTTGTATTCTTCTATACTTACTCTAAGTTCGTGAGTGACAAGATCTTTTGTGTAATTTAGGATTACTTAAGATATTTTTGAACCTAGTTATTTCATAAATCATGTAGTTTGTGCTTTTGAAGTTTTTTTTAATGCATTGTTCACATTTTATCTCTATTCAAAATTCAAATATTATCCTCTAATAATTATAATATTATCTTTCTTCAAACATGCACAAGCATGGAGATATTTTAGGTTATGTTGAAGAGTGATTGGTTAGCTTCCTCATATATTTTCTTCCTAATTTCAAGAGCTACTTGAATTCAAAGCTAGATTTTTCAAGCTGGCATCTCGTGTTTTTTCATCTGTGTTGACTTTGTGTATGAAAATTGATGTATTACAAGTGAGTTGCGCTATCTAGAGCTATAAAGATGATTTTATAGCACTCTTTCAGTGATTTCTAACCTTCTTCCTTTTAATTTGGGTTTTTAGTAGAAAATCATCGGTCAAACTAAATAAGAACTTAGAGCCATGTCATCCAAATTAAACTCTTTGTTTCTCATTCTTTATGGATTTTTGTTTCATTATAAAAATTAATAGGGGATGATTGACTAAGGTCAATGAATAATTGATAGAAAACAAAGTTAGCCCTCTATCAGGGTCAACTGGACACTTTCCAAAACCTTAATCCACACATCTGTATTCATTTCATGATTTTATTTTAAAAACTATGATAGTAGCCTTCAAATTTCCTTGAGGATTGACCTAAAATTTTAGATGAAATGAATTTTTATTTTGTTTAACAGTATTTAGTTAGCATGGTTAAATGGAAAACTTTGAGCACATCACACATATTTAAAGAGAACCCCACAAGAAAAAGACAAAGTTAGCTCTCTTATCAAAGTTAAAAAATTTAGATTCTAGATGTTAATCAGAGGATCTTGATCATGTAACATAGAAGGATCACATGATCATGGATGAATGAGTAAAAACATGATCGCCTCATAGATTGTAATTTATCACCAATCTCATTATCCCTCACATAACATAATCAGCGGATCAAGTATGCACCAAATGATAGAAGTATGAAATCGATCCTTCGAAGGGGATGATTCAAAGGAAATGGATCCTCAATGAATTTGATAGAGGATGAGAATGAAAGAAAAGAAATATTGATCATTGAAATTTCAAAGTATATGATCAACAAAACAAACATAGAATGATATCTTGTTGATGATAGGGAGTACCCAATATAATATTTTCTTTGAATTTGTAGATTAGATTCCTGCATGAGAACTCATGAACTTTTTGAAGTTGACTTTCAAGCAGGCAGACGGAATTTCTCTCTCAATTAGCTGGCCAGTCCTCCAAGAAATTAAATTCTCTCTCTCTCTCTCTCTGCCTATATATATCTGACTTAACCCGTCCTCCAAGTGAGAGAGAGATGGCGGCAGCGAAACCCGTCCTCCAAGTGGCAGCCATAGGCGGCTCTCTCCGCAAGGCTTCCTTCAACGGCGGGCTTATCCGCAGCGGTATCACATGATTATTTCTCGATCAATTATCCGCTGGCTTTATCCATTTTCTTTTTAAAATTCTTAAATTCTCATCCGCGGCGGTATCCTATTATCAGATAATCTTCACAATCAAACTATTTTCCTTAAATTATTCGTTCGTTCTATGCATTTTCTCTTAAAAATTCTTAATTATTCCTTAATTCTAAAATATCCTTAAAATCTCATGCTCGGCGTTGGCCGATAATTAACTAAATCACATGATATTCCTTAAATTATCCATTCACTTTATCGATTTTTGCTAAAATATTCTCAAACATCGGATTTTGGCGAGTGTCAGCGATCCAGCTGTGCGCAAGCGGCGAGGTAGATGCCATGAAGATTGACCACGTCAGCATCGAGAGTCTCCCTTTTCTGAACACGGACTTGGAAGCCGGCGGCGAGTACCCTCCTGCAGTTGAGGCTTTCCGGCAAAGGATCCTCCAGTCCGACGCCGTCCTCTTCGCTTGCCCGGAATACAATTATTCTATCTCCGGTACCTTTTCCATTACTGTCATTTTTTCTTATTCTTCTTCTAGGGTTTCTACTTCATCTATGGTACGTTTAGTACTTCACCATAGTCATCCTCCTCATCGTCTGTTGGTAACTCATCATCATCATCTGGTGGTAATTGATCATCAACATCATCGGAGTATTTCATCATCCTCGTCATCATCGCCGTCACTTAGGTAATTCATAATCATCCTCATCATCATCACCTGGGTAATTCATCATCATTGTCATCATCATCTGGGTAAGTCATCATTGTCACCATCATCATCTGGGCAATTCATCATCGTCGTCATTGTCATCTGGGTAAGTCATCTTTGTCACCATCATCATCTGGGCAATTCATCATCATCGTCATCGTCATAATGGTAATTCGTCATTGTAGTTGTCATCATTTGGGTAATTCATCATCTGGGCAGTTCATCATTGTCACCATCGTCTGGGTAATTCATCATTGTCATCATCATCTGAGTAATTCATTAACATCTCATCATCTGGGTGATTCATCATCATAATCTCATCATTGTCACTATATGGGTAATTCATCATCATCATCATCATCATCATCTGCTTTTCTTCTTCTTCTCTTTGGGTCATGGTTATTATGGGTCGACATTGTGAACGGATTGAAGTTGTGGTGATGTTCAGCTCCACTGAAGAATGCTATTGATTGGGCTTCTCGGCCGCCTAATGTATGGGCAAGCAAACCAGCTGCCGTGGTGAGCGCTGGTGGTGGCAGCGGTGGCGGGCGGGCTCAATACCATTTACGCCAAGTCGCAGTATTCTTGGATCTTCATTTCATTAACAAGCCGGAATTCACCTTGAATGCATTCCAGGGTCAAAAGTTTGATGCGGAAGGTAATTTGATTGACGAGGAAGCCAAGGAGAAATTGAAGAAAGTATTGTTATCATTGCAGGCATTCACACTGAGATTGAAGTGAAATAATTGGAAATATGTGAGGGTTGAAGCTTCACTGATTGATGCTTTATAGGTACAAAGTGTGTTTTTCCAGTGTTTCCAAATGTATGTTTGAAACTTCATCATGTTATGTTCAACATGCATCTAGAAACCTTAAAACATGCAGATGTGTGAATCATGAGTCATCAAATAGCCTTCCACAGATATGCCAATTCATGATTGATATTAGACTAACTTCAATCGGTTAAAATCTGGAAGTTTTCCCATGCTTACCCTACGTTCTTAATGCAAATGGGGAGCCCATTTTGTGAAGCCCTCTCTGTGATTATTTGGCTAGGGCTAAATCTTCCAGAAGCTAACAACAGCTGTGGCAATCATCCAGAAACTAACCATGAATTTTTTTTCCAGATTAAGCAATGTTGATAATTTTCAGGAACTTGTCAAGACCCATAAACCTAAGTCTTTTCAATTTTCTATTGACATCCTTGCTATAATATGGGCGATCTTAGAATACCTTGAGATTTTCTTCATAAATCCTTTTGCAGTTTTGGATTCCCCCTAGTTTTTTAGACACATCTAAGGTCCTCTAGAGATAAAATCAATATACACCTTTGTTGAAAAGCTCAAAATTGTCCCCATGAGTGTTCTCTTGGTTAAATATACCACTGGCTCTTTGTCAACCTCCCATGAGGATTGAGGGGTTGAAGAGACAAGTTATGCGGGTTGTAGATTGTTCTTTTCTACAAGAACAAGGGTTTATGGATTCATGTCTACATTATACATCATTCCTAAAGTTGTCTAAGACTTTATCGAGGTCTCATACATCTCTCTCTCTCATCTCCCTCTTTCTCTCTCTTTCTATCTCTTTGTGATTATTTATATACCTCATCACTTTTTGTCTTCTCAACCCTCAGGAGCACTTTTTTATGCTTGCATGGTTCATCTCTTATCTACACTCCTCTTTTCTGGTAAAAGTATTATCTCTAGGAATATGTGGCTCTCGACAAAATTTGACATACATTGCAAAAGCAAATCAGATATCATTGTGATGTAGACCAAAATGGAGCTCAAGAGCCAATTTTGGATATAGCTGAGGCAGCCCACTTCAGAGGCCTATTTAAAACTTACTGGGCCTGAAGAGAATCTCTAGGAGCTGTCAGTGTCTACCGAGGATCACCTAGGGACACCAAATATTCTTGATAGTTCATAAAATCTCCAAAAGATCTTTGTTGAGGCCTTATGAGGCCTAAAAGTATTAATTTTTCTTTTGGCAGTCCTGTCTCTGTTACATGCATGCTATCAAAGTTATATTTTCAAGACTTTTGTAGTGTCTTTTAAAGGGTCACATCACTTAGATGACCCTCTACTTTTTGAAGCCTATATAGGGCCCCCATTGAAACCCTTAAGGGGCACTTTTGAAGTTATTCCTTTTTTGAGAGCTTTGCTTTCTTGCTCTTGAGTGTTCTCCTTATTTGAGACCGCTTATGTGCTTGTGGATTCAGGTACAACCCCCTTGTGGATTCAAGGGTAGAAGAGATTAATTATATGGATTCAGACGCTAACCCTTCTTGAAGACCAAGATTTGTGGATTCAAGCCACTATTATTCATTTTTCCTATACTAAGGATGCGTCACATTGCAATCATACTGTTTATGAAATGTTTATTTCATAATACAATTTATATTTTTAGCCAAAATAATGTGATTTTGATATCATATCGGGATTGATTTTGATTTGAGGTTTATTCTTATCAAGTTTGATTCTGATTTTAGGTTGATCCATATCTGGTTTTGATTCTGATTTTAGGGTAATTCATATTAGTTGAGGTTAGTCTCAGAGTCCACATAAGGGTGTTTTTTATTTCAGGTTAACTTTAGAACATGTTGAATATCAAATATCATATTATTCTAATTCTGATTACAAGTTAAATTCCAAAGATCATATTAGTTTAAATCTAACCTTATATTCTGTTAAGGCTAAATTTAGTGTTTAGATTTATAATAATTTTAGGTTCAATCTCAACTCAATTTTGGGTCTGATTGTATAGATATTCTTGATCTTGTCATAGGAAAAAAATTAAGGCTTGATTAGGGAGATATCTTGAATCTGATTAAGGAATCACTATATTAATAATTTTCGGTTATTAAGATCAAGGCTTTGACTTTGATTTGATAAAGATTTGATAAAGGTCATTCTAGAACATATTTAAATCAAAATCAAATCCATTTCCTTAATCAATATTCTTCATTCATTTCATGGATCAAATTATCTAAAATCATCTTTAAAAAATAAACCATACTCTCAAAATTATTTTTTTTTGCAATCTATTTCTCTCGGTTCTTTAGTCTGATTTTTGGATCATGGATTATAAATTCTCAATTGAGATTTGTAATATGTTTTTGTTTCTATTTGACTTCTCTCAAAGTTTCAAGTTATTAAATGCAGAGTTAATATCCATCTAAAAAGTATGGTTGATAAAAACATTAATTAATAATATATATTCTTAGGGTCATCACAGAGATGTGTTCAAAGAGTCAAGGTCAATTACTAAAATTCGAAGCCATCATTTGAAAAGTTTTCTCATAATATCTTTAATTCTATTTATCTACATCTAGTTATTTTGATTTTAATTAAGTTTGAATATTTGAGTCTTATGAATTAGGGATAGCTAGAAACCATCACCTTTATACACTAGGTGAACTTTGGGTGAGTCATACTTACTCGTAAGGGTAAGAGGGAAACTGTTTGGTGCTAGATAGAGGTTGAGCCTAAGGAGTTGACAAAAAATTCAAATCTTGGTGTGTTTGTTCTTTGTCTTGTAAGGTCACACAAGATTGGGGAAGGGTAACTTACTTGTAGTGGGCATGAATGGATGATAAGATTCGAGGACTAAAATGAGGTAGGCTTTTGGGACTTTGATTTGACTAGCCTAGATAGTTTCGAATTGTTACAAGGGGATTGACAAGATGAGGACTTGACTACATGAGGACTTATGTGGCCTATAAGCCAATCACACTTTCATGTATCTTGTTTATGTTCATTGAAATGAAATTTCTTCATTGTCATTCTTGTGTGATGTTTGTAATGAAGTCTATGAGCATGTGCAATGACTAAGTGAATTATGATGAGATCATAATATAGTGATCACTAGTCTTTAAACATATGTTCTAAACATTCCTATTTGTGAGATATTCGAGAAGGACATCGAATTATCCGGAAAGAATATCACTATCTAATCCATCTCATATGATGAGTATGGCTGATCCTATAGCCATCGGTGTGCAGACACTAATAATAGATAGTGGGTGCTCTTTGGAGAAAGAGTTCATTGAATTGATCCGTATGAATCCCTGAATGGTATCATACCTAACTGTCAATCAGGTTGATTTATTTCATGATTGTGTATGTGGTCCTTTGACTTGAGACACCAAAGACATCTTGTGGATGGATGATCATGTTTTGATTATGACTTACGAATCCCTAGTCACGGGATATCTAAAACATCATATATTGGATACGACATGAAGTCCACGAAGATTATTGTGTGATCAAGATGGGATCATCCACCCTTGGTATTTGAGGAGATTGACTCAAGGAATGAGATGCGATGAAATCCTTGGCCAAGGTAGTAGAAATATCGAAGGAGTTCTCGATGATTTCTACACGCATTAGTACTAACTTGAGTGACCGATTAGGGTTTGACAGTTGACCATACCCTAAGTCATTCATGAGTCTAATGTGGATGAAGGATTATACATACATGGTAATCGATGACGGGAAGGTTCCATAAGTGAGTTCTTACATACTCCATATCTCCTCGTGTACGTGGTGAATCTTGGCACCCAACGAGCTGGCAACTCAACTTATCGATTGGGTTAAATCGATCATTGATTAATTAATCTATATGTGGATGTGGGTAATTAATTAAGGTTGACCAATAAGATGTTATTTGTTCCATAGAGTTATTAACTAGTGAGATATATGGACCTAGAGGGTCACACACATAAGGTTTATAGATGTTGGTGGATATAGAAATAATTATGAGGGTTTTCATGAAAAAACCTCATTCCAAATATCTATAAATAGGGGGAGAACGACCACAACTGAAGGTGCCCATGCAAGTTGATAACATGCTATATTTACATCATAAAACATGATTTTTCATGCATATTAAAGCTTAAATGATTTCATTTACATGCATGTTATCATATTTATATGTATTTTTTTCTATTATTCTCTTAAAAAAAGTCATTATAATCTCAAAAATACTTTAAATTAGGGTTAATTTTTTTATAAATTAGAGTTTCATAATTTGATAACCCATATTTTTTTCTTGAGATTATAATTGTTTTTTTAAAGATAAAATAATAAGAGAAATAACTTTTATAAACATTCATTTTATTTTCTAAAGATTAAAATCTTAATAAATGAATGTATTTTTGAAATAATAATTTTAACTCTTATTATTTAATTAATTTGACCTTTTGGAATAATAGATAATTAAATTTTGGATCAAATGAAAGAAATTTGGATTAATTTGGAGTTGTATTTTAAAAGATATGATTTTTACGATTTTTACGATTTTTCTGTATTTTTCTGAATTTTCTATGATTTTATTTTCGATTTTTAATAATAAAAAAATAAATAAAAAAATTAAAAAATGGGCGCGAGGCCCGCGTGGATGCGACGTGGCACGTAAGGCCACGTGGCAGCGCCACGTGGACCCGCGCAGCGCGCCTACGTGGCACGAATATATCTTATATAGTATTATACTTATATATATAAATGGGTCATACCCTTATAAAACCGTCGGGTTATTTAAACCCGACGGTTTCATAATCATCTTCCGTGTGGGACTAAAAATATTTCTTACTTACCTTGCAGGCGACGTGGCGCGACGACGGGCGTCGGATCGACGGCGAGCGTTGATCTCACGCGTCGATCGCGTGAGCCCGGATCATTGATCGCGATCAAGAACACGTGCGGATTAAATAGTTATAACGGCTCAGATTTTCTTTGGCGACGTGGCTGACGGAGGAGCGTCGATCGGATGCGCGCGAACCACTGGATCAGATCAGAAGCACGTGCGTTAAATCGAAGCGTTATAACGGCCACGATTTAATCTTGGAGGAAGCATCTGGAGCGTCGGATGAAGATCCAACGAACGAGATCACGCGCGTTTTAAAACGCAAAAATGAGGAGCATCCAGACCGTCCATTCTTCATCCGACGATCGCGATATTTTCCGAAAACGGTCCATCATGGACCGTTATCGTAACCGTCGATCGTTTCGATCGGACGGTTACGAATTTTCGCCCTATAAAAGGGCATGTTCTTCGTCGTTCTTAGACATCCAAGCAAGAATCAATCCAATTGACTGTCTAGACACCTTCCTTGCTTGTTTCTCTCGAGTTCTTCCTCTTCCTCTTCAATTTCCGCGTCCAAGGAGGGGTAGAAGTCGAGATTTGGTGAAGTATAGAGTGAGAAATCGACGCTTGAAGCTCGTCATCGCGTTCTTGGTGTTCTTCGCGATTATTCATGATAATCACGGCGATTTGATCGTAACACGGGTTTAGTGGAAGCGGTTTTTCATTATCTACCTCCCAATCAAGTTTAATTTCTTTTTAGAATAGGATTTCAATCTCAATTTCATCAATTTTCATCTAAAATTACGGTTTTTACGCTCGAAAATTTCTCTCCACTTCGAAATTTGATTTCTCCGCGAAATCAAGTCCAAATTGGACGATTTTTGATTCCGTGGAATCGATTTCAAGTCTTCTTTCTAAAAATACCATTTTCCCCAATTTCTACCATCAATTTCTCGTCCGATTTGACCAAATTCTAAAAGATCTTCTGAAAATTCCTAAATTCCCTGTGGATTCGACCCATATTTACCATTATACCCTTGAATTCGTGATTAATCCTCAAAATTGGTAAGTTTGGAATTATTTTTGACGCGATACCGCTTGCAATCGACGACCTCGCGGTTTCGTCTCGTCACAAGTCTTGTGAGAATTCTCTCCATTCTTCTCTTTCTCTCTTGGTGAAGAGCTTTGAAGAGGAGATCTAACCATCCGGGGACCGTGTGGATACCGCTAGAGGCTAGACACTTGAATAGCTTCAAGAACTCCTTCAAGGAAACCCTGTAAGTATGTTTTCTCATTCATACTAGATGATAGGATCATTTGCTTTTGGTGGCTTGGTATTTTGAATGTCCGATTTAATGTTTTCCGCTGCATTTGATGTTTTGATGAAAATTTCAGAAAGTTATCGACCTCAGATCCCAATAGGACTATTATCTCTTAGGATTGGCACAAGAGGGTTGGATACCCTATTCTAGTTTAACATAATTTGTTGTACGAGAGACATGGGAAATTGAGTATAATATCAATGATTTTTAAAAAGATTTAGATAACATAAATACACAAAAGAGAACAATTCACCCCCTAGTTATTTCACCATCTAGTGAGGGAATTACACATATGATGGGAGATAAGATTGAAAAAAATAAGAGAAATCAAAATGTGATCATATCATCTCATGCAATTAGATTCACAATGTTTTGGTCCCATGAATGCATATGCGGCTAGTCATGTACGTACCTCATATCTAACAATATCTAAGTTCTTGTCCTGACAGACATCTTCCTTTGTATGTCATGAAATTCTAAAGCGCTAGCTAATATAGCTTAGATTTTTCACTTATCTCCACTCCATTAGATGTCACATAGGTTTGATGGAGAGAGAAGAAGACAAAGGTGACTCATGGAAAGAGACTTGCATAGGTCCCCCAAAATCTACTTCTTAAAGTCTTTGTATAGAGTTTGACATTTCACCAAAATCCCAAATAATAGTTTATTTATTATGTTGTCTAAGAATCTTATATGTGTGAGCATCAAGAATAACCTTATAGACCAAATAACTCTTTATTATCTTTTAAAATTAATTAATATAATATTTAATATAAAATAATGAATCATAGATCAATTTAACCCAATAGATAGATCAAGTTGCCGATATATTATGTGCCAAACAAGTAATGGGATTATGCTGCCTACACATGTGTGAAGAGTAAAAAGAGAGAAAAGATGCAAGATAACTCCTTATTCAATTGATATATGGGTTTATATCAGGAGAAGAAGGGTACATGAGACATTGAAAGTTGTTAAGACAAAGATACTTTGCAAGATGAGGAGTCATAAGCAATGACACTGCATAGAGGTTCAAGGGAATAGTGGTTTGTGATGAGATTTAGTAAAAATAACTAAATTCAGAGGCAGTTTCATAAAACACAGCAAAAGACATTGAATCAAACATTCAAAATATCGAGACATCAAGAACTAATGATCATATCATCTAGTATACATTAAATCTCATACTTATAGGGTTAATTGAAGTTCTCAAAGTTGCTCTTACAGTGTCTAGCCTCTTGTGGTATTCACAAAATTGTTGGACGATTAGATCTCCTTTTTAGCTCTCTTCGTCAAGAGAAAAAGAGAATATAGTAGAGAGTTTTTAGCTTGTTGGGTGCCAAGGTATATGCCATGTTTCTAAGAGATATGAGTGTATAAGAACTCCCATATGGAACCTTGCTATCATCGGTTACCATGTATATATAATCCTTTATCTTAGTGAGAGTCATGACTGATTTAGGGTATGATCAACTACGAAGCCCTAATCTGTCAATCAGGTTATTACTAATGTGTAGATGAAATCATTAAGAACACATTCTCCTATATTTTCACTACTTTATCCAATGATTTAACTACACCTCATTCCTTGAGTCAATATCCTTGAACACACTAACACCTTTGAGGACTTCATGGTATATAATATCTATGGGGTTCTACGGATCTTGTGGCTAGGTATTCGTAAGTCACAACCAAAATGGCAATCATCCATCCACAAGATGTCTTTGACATCTTGATAACATGCAGTTTCATGTATTAATATGATACATTTTATGCACTTTTTTTTATTAAAAATCTAATCATAAATGTATGTTATCATGATTTAAAATGAATAAAATGACAATTCTTATATTTTAGAGAATATTCTTGATTTTTCATAAATTATAGTATTTTATGAGCATTTTATGATATTAATTTATCAAGAGTATTGATTTAATGATATTATGAGAATTTTATTTTCTAGATTTTATAAAAATTTTAAGAAATTTTAGAAATAAAAATAAAATGAAAATCTATCTCTCCATTTCTCTCTCCCTCTCTTCCACAATTTCTCATCTCCCTCTTTTCTCTCTCGCGCAATGGATTTCTCTTCCGTCGCGCGTAAAACCTCTCCTTCTCTTCTCCTCTCTCTCTTCTCTCCACGCTCTCCTCTCCTTCTCCCAGTTTCTCTTCCTTTCTCTCTCTCCTTGCAAATGGAAAATTGCTTCCATTGTGAGGAGAGGTGCGAGGAGAGCCTCCCACAATCCTCTATATTGTCTCCTTGCATGCGCATGCATGAGGGGGAGAAAAATTTCTCCCCCTCTTCTTATTGTCCTTCTTCGTTCCTTCTCCCTCACCTTCCTTCTCTCCTTCTTTCCCTCCGAAATTTCTCTCTCTCTCTCTCTCTCTCTCGCACGAGCTCACACGACGGAAACCTATTTTGTCTATAGGTGAATGATTCACCTTGGATCTCACGCGAGTTTGTCGAGAAATCAATTCGATGAATGAGATTCAGGGAGAGGGAGAGATCAAACTGAATCAAAATTCAGAAAATGTTCATTCATAATGAAATTTTTGAATACATTGGGTATTTATAAATCATCCAATACGAAGAGGAGAAAGAAAGGAGTCTCCAACAAACTCCGCAAGGAGCTCCCGTCGCATCTGACATGTCCTCATCTAGACCGTCATAACTCCCCTCATCTGACGCTCCTGATTTAAGCATAACTACCTGAAATAGAAAAAGCAAAAACCGACGCTGAAGACGGAAGATCATTGAAAGGACGTAACTGCCTCTGAGCTGGAGCAACTTCCATCATTGTCGCGCGTGCCCTCTCTTCTTCGATCTCTTCATCCACTCTCGTCCTCTTAATAACATGCTACTTATGCATGTAATTATGTGATTATTAATGCAATTTAAGGCATTAACTACTCCAATTATATGCATGTTATCATATTTTAAGAGTATTTCTATCATTTTGTATAAATTCATGATATGATCTAAAAATACATTAAAGTATGGATTATTATGCATAATTAAACATTATAGTCTTTAATCCAAATTATAATTATGATCATAATCATGTTTTAAGGATGAAAATATAAGAGAAAAGATCTTTATTTACATTTATGTATTTTTATAAAGTTATTTTATAAAGTACATAAATGTATTAAATTCATTAAAATTTATTCTCTTATTATTTTAATAATTTGACTTTATATAATGATAGTTATGCAATTTTGAATCCAACAAAATAAATTTGACTTAATTTGGATTTGTATTTTGAAAGTTATGATTTTTCCAATTTTATAGAATTTTCTGGAATTTTTCTGAATTTATTTTAGTTTTATTTCGATTTTTAAATATTTAAATTAATAAAAAATGGGGGTTTTATCGCGCGTGTACATGTGGCGCTGATGGGACGTCGCGAATATTTCCTTCTTACTATATATATATTGATTTATATAATGTATAGGTCTTCCGATTATCGGAAGACAATTATATTAATCGCATTATATCGCGTACCTTATATACTGAAGAATCCCAGCAATTTATTCCGTGTGGGACTAAAGTCCCGTCTTTTATTTGATTTCAGGACACGAGGCGGGTTGTGGTGCCTTGGATTTGATCGCGAAGAATCGCGCACGTCGATCGCGTGGACACGAGGTCCACGCGATCAAGAAATCAGACATGTGCTTCAAATAGGGAATAAGGGAACAAATCCAGACCGTCGATCGTGATTATTATAACGGCTAAGATTTATCGCACGCGATGGATCTCCAATCAAATCAAGGCCACACGATCGCGATCCGACGTTCATCACACGACGCAACATTTCGATCAAATCACGTGTGATCGCGATCGTTGATCAGATGCGACACTTCATCGTACGGCTGAGATCAACTTCGGTTTTTATAAAATCTGTTCTTCGCGCCGAGAGAAACCGCCCGCGATCTTTCATCAAATTCTCCTTGTTTAGAGAATCATTTCGTGTGCCGTTTGTTTCATAGTGTTCTTGACTCATTTTCACTTCAATTGAATGCTTGAAATCAAACTTTGATCGAAGGAGAAGGAAGAAATCACATCTTGAACTCCAATTTTTGTCTTCGTCAATTCAGAATGAAAAGCCTTGCATCCGGCAATTAATAAGATCATTTCGAAGGCTACTTTGGGTTAGGTTGCGTGATTTCATCTTAGTCTTTCATCATTTAGTGTTAATTTTACTTTTAGCATCGTAGATTACTTTAATTTTAGTTTAAATTTCAGTTTTTAATCGTTTTTCGAAACGAAAATTTCCTAAACTTCAAACTTTGATTTCTCTTTGAATTCTCATCCAAATCATCTGATTTTTGATTCCGTGGATTCAAAATTGAAGTTATCTTTTTAATATACTTAAACGCCCAATTTCTAATCTGAATTCGTCGTCCGATTTGACTGAATTTCAAAGATATCTCTCAAATTTCCCTAATTCTCCGTGGATTCGACCCTTAATTACCATTATACTAATTAATTAATTTGATTAATCATAAATTGGTAAGTTTTTGAATTTGTTTTGACACTAAGTCGTGTGCATTCAACGACCATACGATTTAGTATCGTCACCTCTCCCCCTCCTTCATTCTCTCCTTCTCTACGTCTAGAATTTCTCTCTCTCTCTCTCTCTCTCTCGCGCGCGCGCACGACGGAAACCCATTCTGTCCCGCATACCCTCTCTTCCGTGATCTCTTCTTCTCTTCCTCCACTCTCTTCCTCTCCCTCTCCTTCCTTTCCTCCTTCTCTAGGAAATTCTTTCTCTCTCTCTCTCTCTCTCTCTCTCTCAATGGAATTTTCCATCGCGGCAGCGCGCTACCCTCTCTCTCACAACAGAAATTTTCGTAGCGAGGAGAGTTAGCACTCCCTCTCCAATATCTTTCCCATTCTTGCTTCTTCTCCTTTTCTTTCTCCATCTTGTCCTCCCTCTCTTCTGCACCCTCTCCTTCTTTTCTTCTCCTCTCCTCTCATAACTTGTTAAACAAAGAAGAACGAGCAAGACATGCTTCTATAGCAAAATAAATGGTATAATTTCATATAGTTCCAAAAGAGGAACTAATTTAACAAACAAGTTTATGGAAAAATAGACAAAGAACTCAAAATTCAAAGGAGTCCTTGATTAATCTCCCAAAGACAAAGGTCCCAGTTTCAAGAAAGGACCAAACAAAAGACTTGTATATCAGATGACGTTTTCCAACATATACCCATAGAGAGTGATGTCTTCCTTTTATAGAACACAAGAGAGACCCACTCTCCAAACTATCCCATATGGGATAAACCACTAAAAGACAAAAATTTGAGAAAAGTTAGAAGAAGAGATAGAGGGAACAGAGAAAAGGGTGGAGAAAGAGGGAGGGACAAAATGTAATATCTCTTTTCTCTCTTGGGTACGACGGATCTCTCTTTCGTCGCGCGTAAAATTCCTCTTACACGCGCCGTATCCTTCCCTCCTTTCCATCTCTTTTCTCCTCTTCACCTTCTACCATGCTGCCTCCTCTATTTTCGCTCCCCTCTCTCCCGTGCGGCGTGCTCTCTCTCTTCCCCTCCTCTCTTTCCTCTCTTCCTTAGCTTTCCTCTTTCTTACTCTCTCTCACTCGACAGAAGAATTCCGTCGCATGCGACCGCTTTGACCGCTCACGAAAGAGAAGATAGAGAATAGAGAGGAGAGAGGAGAAGAGCATTTAATGTAATTTTGGGTGTGTTTCATCGAAGTTTGATCAGTCTGGAGCGAGTTGACTGGTGCGATTTGAGGAGAGAGAAATTAAATCGACGACCCAGATCTCTCTAAATTAAAATCTTGATATCTGACGATCTTGATGGAGTTATGGGCTGAAATTTCATGGAGTTATCTTCCCTTTTATGTTCATTCCTCATGTTGGATGCAAGATGCCAAGTCCGGGCGAAATATACAGGCTCTTGAAGGTATGTTTTGATTAGGGAGCATCACTGGATTGTGTTTTCATCGCGAATCTTTAGATTAGAACTATTTTCTATTTTCTCATATTTTTAGCTACATTTCCATATTTAGAAACCCTAAAACCTACTTTTCCACCATCAATCAAGGGTTTTCAATATTTGAAAGGAGTTTTGAAACATTTGATCGGTTCATTTCATTCCCATATACATCTTCTTCCTTTCATTGATCATTTCCGCTTTACAAATCTAAAAATACTAAAAAATATCGTTTGATTTTAATCTTTTAACCTTCCTCCCTGTGGATTTGACATCGAATCGCCATTGTTCTAAATTTAAATATGAATTTGAAGAGTTGAGTATAAATTTGTTTGATATATAAATTTGTGTATTCAACGATCGTGGTTTTACGTATATCACATCTCAAATCTAATGATCACATATATAGTCGAGACATTTAATAGACATAAATGAAAATTAGGTATGATACCATTCAAGGATTCATACCGACTAATTCAGCGAACACTTTCTCCAATTAATTATGTGAATCATCTATCTTTATGATATCTACATGGATGGTCACATGATCAATCATAATTGTCATATAATCAAAGTTAGATAATTCTATTCTTTACGGATATTTTGATGTACTTTTTTAATATCCCTCGAATAAGAGTATTTATAATGTATGTTTAAATGCTAGTGATCATAGTGCTATGATCTCATCATAATTTCCTTAGTCATTACATATGCTTTTGGGCTTCATTACAAATATCACACAAGAATATAAAAAGAAATTCATTTAAATGAATATAAAAAGGACATGAATGTGTGATTTGGCTTTTAAGACATATAATATTCATTTGGGGTACAGTAGATAAAGAGGAATCAGTTGTCTCGAATCAGTTCTCATAGAGTAAGTAAAAATTGAGGAGAGATATTAAATTGCTTGATCCAATGTAAGCGATGTCACCACATCACTTGAAAACAAAAACAAAAACATAGTTCCACATGATAAAAAATCTTGATTTTTCATAGTATAAATATATTAGTGATTTTAGGGGTTTGAATTTGTTGTCGGGCACCATCACGACTAATCACTATCATTAACCTCGAATGCCACGTCCAGGTTGAATAAGCATCGTGGTACATGTTGGTGCCACATAGGCGATGACGAAATGTCATGTGGTGCTAGGAATTTAATGCTATATTTCTATGCCTTTTAATTCTAAAATTACAAAGAGAATTGGTGTTTTTCCATAAATATCACTAGCTAATCTCTTCATTGTATCTAGATCAAAATGAAAAATGATAAAAGGTCAACTTATGACATTGTATCTAGATCAAAATCTCCTCATTCTCTTGTTATTCTTCAAAATTCAATCTCCTCGAATCTCAAATTTGAAATTATCAATAAAGTAGGCTAAGAAAAAAAAAATTCTAATCTTAAAAAGGTCAAATTCATTATTTACATGAATTTAACCTTAAAAATGCATCTCGACAATCTGAGCTAAATGACGTGAGGTTTATAAAAATATCATAAAAACATGATAACATGCATCATAATGATATGAATCATGAACTAAAATCACTTAAAGATCATATATTTATGCACGCAAAATGCCCGCTAAAAAAATTATTGTCAATTACCCAAATTCAAGAGTCTAACAAAATTGGGCGTAATACTCTTTAAAAAAATTATCCTTATAAACTAATGTAGATGCATTATCTATCCGATGAAATGATCAAATAACACCATATTTTATTGAAATGATCCAATAAATTATCCTTCAAAGGAATAGATGAATCATCTATCATGGATTATTCTTTCTCCAAGAGACATCTCATGGCCCATTATAGCAATCCAAGAGTCAAACTATGACGTCATACTATTCATTAAATAAATGAACTTTAAAACAAATATTATGCATTATTTATCTGAGAAAATTATCCGATATCTTTTAAAAAATAGAATTCAGCGAAATTTCCTTAAATTTTCCCGGAGGACCGATCGCTGTAATTTTTTTGTGATGGGGACGCGAGAAGTACGAACCACGATCGCGATACACTCGAAGTCCCCTCGTTTTGAAAAATTGGAGGAGCGAGCTTCCTTTTAAAATCCTATCTTTTTCTCACGCGGTCTCCTCTCTTTCAGAGTTTCCCTCTGGATTTCTCGAGGTAATACAGGTGAAGAAGCTCCACAGGAAGGCGGAGAGCTAAGTATCGGTTCTCTCGTTCTCTATCTGGATGAGGAAACCCTAGAAACTCTTGTGCCAAGCTACAATAGGAGAGAGAATTTTCTTTATTGACTTGGAGGATGATAAGATTCCCTTTTCCTCGGATTTAGTTATTTTACTTTCTGGGAGGAAAAATCTTTCAAGATGAGTAGCAGAAGGGAGGAAGAGAAGAATGAAAAGATCATACGTGGGCTCATGAAACTCCCTCCGAATCGGAGATGCATCAATTGCAATAGCTTGGTAATTTTTTTTCTTCTTAGGACTTAATTGTGACGGAATTGACTTTTTTTTTCCTTTAACAGGGTCCTCAATATGTTTGTACTAATTTCTGGACCTTTTGTTTGCACCACCTGCGGCGGAATCCAGTAAGTTTTTGGTTCCCTGTGTTGATAAATATCGTTTATTTCAGTTTAATAATTTAAATTGCTAATTACTGTAGCCGAGAGTTCACTCACAGGGTGAAATCCGTCTCCATGGCGAAATTCACAAAAATGGAGGTTGAATCCCTCCAAAACGGTGGCAATCAGGTGAATGGAGATCACTTTCTCTCACTAGAAAATACGAGTTGTCTTTCTCTCTTCTGATTGGATTGATGTTTAAGCGTGCCCGAGAGATCTTTCTACCAGATTGGGACTCTCAGAGGACAAGATTACCTGACAGCAGGTGGCATTTCTTACTTTTAAAATATTTTTTTTATTTTAAAATAATTAAGATAATATTTTATTCTGTTTAGCAATCCTGATAGAATCAGAGAATTCATTAAAAGTGTGTATGTGGAGAAGAAGTATGCTGGTGGGAGATCATCTAACAAGCCACCTAAGAACATTCAGGTACCAAAATTATGACCTTTATAAGAGCATGTGCTTGATAATAATTTTTCTTTATTTAGAAACCTGCAACTTGTTTTTGAGAACTTCTTAGCAGCTTCTCGGTGGAGATTGATTGATCAATTGAAGATCAATGTCACGATCAATCAAATTATCTCCTTTGGTGGCCTTACAGCTGATCACAAGGATCTTAAAGATAAAGGAAAATTTAATGTGCTCCTTTGGATCTGACGTTCCTTCTGCAAAATACTCCCAAAAAAACATGATGATATTTTTATTTGTCATCTGGGAGAGAAATCTAGTTATTATTGATATTTTTATCTCAAAAATCATTGTGTAAGACATGTTTGATGGAGGGGGAAGTCTCAATTGTCCCTCTTAAGTGTAAACAGGTTCACAAAAGTGGAGAGGAACTCCAGAGTTAAGTTTACTCAGGCTTGGGCAGTATAGGGATGGGTGACCTCTTGGGAAGAGGGACACAGGGATGGATAGGAACTCCAGAGTTAACCATGCTCAGGCTTGGGCCGTGCTGGGATGTATGACCTCTCGGGAGGAGGGGCACCTGGGTGGAGAGGTGACCTCTTGGGTGGGAAGAAGTATGTGTCACCGGTGATCACTGACTTCAGGTAATCGTCCTTTAGTGGTAAACACAATTCTCATGTATTGGCATTACGATTTGCAGAAGCAATAGAAGATCATCTCAAGGCATTGATGAACTAGAGGAAGAGAAAGGAATAGATAAAACTCTTAATCCATATCCTGCAATGGAGTACCTGGGTTCATGTAGGGAGATGAAGGTAGGTGAAGAAGAGACCAGGACACTGGGCGAGAAAGGGACAAGTTCAAAGGTAGAGGTAGAGGCATAGTGAGAAGGAGCCCAGTGGGTCACCTAACGTGGGCCTTGTGGGTCATCCCAAAATGATCAATAACTGGTCATAATAGGTGGTCAATCTTAAGGACAGTAAAGATTAAGGTAATTTGAAGTTTGGCCATTAGATTTGATGATGTTTCCAGTGCCATGATTGTTCACCAGCTCCACTGGTGTTTCTCTGCCAGCTTTGCCAACCTTCTTCTCCCCCTTTGCTTGACAGCCAACCCTAGGGTTAAACTCATCAAATTCCAGCTAATTCAGATGACGCGCTTGGTCTTCTTGGAAAAAAAAGCTTGGTTCCTCACCTTAACAGGCAGTTTGGATCCAATTCATTGCTTGAACTAGCAGGCTGCTTAGTCTGACCCTGACATGCAATATCAGGGAGGCCTCATCAACTTAATACTTGAAAACTTTCAATCCATTCTCATAATCTTCTTCTACATCTCTAGAATATATTCCTGTTATGTGAGAGATCAACCTCTACCCCACAGAAGTATTTCTGTCTGATTGTTATTTTATCTTATACTTGGTGAGATTTGGGAGCTAAATTTAACTGCTTGAAGTAGCAGAGCTATTAGACTCCCTGATGCACAATTTTCATACAGAGCTTCTCCATTACTTTGTCGGTGTTCCAGGTCTTTCATTGACTGAATAAACTTTCCAAACTAGGCTCGGTGTGGTTGCTTCAATCCATACAATTTTTTTTTGAGTTTACACACTCTCTGTTCCTTGGATGGAAGTGTACGTTTTGGGAAATTCGATATAAATCTCTTCCTCCTGGTCTCCATGGGAAAATGCATTTTTAACATCAACTTAAAACAAGGACCACCTCTAGTTAGCCGCAGAAGAAAGTAGTATTTAACTTCTACTGAATTTGTGTTAGTAAACCCTTTAGCCTTACATACCTCGAAGCTGCCATCTGTGTTGTAATGGAGTGTGTAGAACCATTATCAGTTGATAACTTTACCAGATTCCATATTTTTTTTTCTCTAGAAAGCTTTCATCTCTTCCGAATGTTGCCAAAGTTGAGATGCGAGAAAAATGCTTTTCAGTAGAGAGGCATGTGCTCTTATGAGTGTAAGGATGTCATGGGATAGAGGAGTCTTTAAACACATTCCCGCTTTCCCTCGACAAGAGTTGTTGGAAAAATATCAACATCATGCTGAAGGTTAAACCCTTTTTGCTCCTGACGAGTGACCTGTGTTCAGAAAGATAGTTGTGTCCTAGACATCAGTTATAACTTTCTGGGTTATTGTTAAGAGCTTGATCCTGATTTGCGGTATCAGAGCTTGGTTGTGGGTTCAAACCTGGAGAGTGTATGTAGGTGAACGTTGATACCAAGTCTGGCAAATGCGTGAATGCAAGTTGGTATTGTCAGCTGATATGACCTTCTTACCTAATCTATCTTTAATATTGTAAAATTATGTAAAAGACGTCAATCTCCTCTCTCTCTCTTCTTTACTGGATCTTCTAGGATCTTCTATAACTTTCTGGAAATGTCCATTTCTAGAACCTTTCCTATAATTCCGATCCCTATAAAATGGGATAGGGCTCATGTTTATTATAGTAGGAAAAATAGTGTCTGACATGGTATCAGAGCTTAGGTTAGAAAAACCCTAACCTAATCGGAGATTATATTTTCGGCATCTCTATTCGTGTCGGAGCCAAAGGAGCTGCAGGGACGAGCGACGGTTCGAGATTAGCATCTGCGAAGAGGTTCTACTACCTACGGAGTCAAAGGATCCATGAGACGCGACCGTACGAAGTGAACGTCGGTGAAGAAGGTATACTACCCGCGGGAATACACGTTGTCGACGAAGAGGAGACCTACGCGTCGCAGCGCAAACACCAATCAAGCTCGTGAGCGAGATCGTCTACGGCGGGTCTGTGGAGGGAATACCCAGCGAACCGAGAGAGATATAAGAACATCCCAGTGTGTTCTTTCTTTATTCGCAAAAAGAAGATAAAATCATCGTGATGTACGATGAGAGTGAGAATCTAGTTATGAAGGGAACGAAAGGTACGAACAGATTAGTGAGGAAGTCTATGTAATTCCTCAATGATTCCTCCCCCGTACTCGAATCCCTCAAGCTGAAGCGGAGAAATTTTTGAAGAATGGGGTCAAATTGTAGAATTGACTCTCAGCTGAAAGGATTGGAAGATCATTTGGAGAAGGAAATGAACTCTTTCGATCCTGGATACATCAAATGGAAGAAGGATGACATGCTTGCCTTGATTTATATTAAGACAAGCATGAAAAAAATGACCAACTTCCTAAAGTAAAATATATGAAGACTGCTTTCCAAGTCTGGTCTTACTTAAAGAAGAGTGCTCCCAAAAAGAGCACAACATATAGGAAGTCTGTGAATTAACACATCGGATCTGGACTACTCAACAAGGAGGAAGACCGGGCTCCGAATACTATGAGGAGATTCAAGCCTTATGGGCAGAGTGGATCACCTATCACCGGTTAAAAAATGAGAGTGTATGGGAATACACTAATAAGGAAAGATTGTTCAAGTTCCTTTTGGGTCTAAAACCGAATATAATACATCGAGGAGTCAAATTCTGAATCGAGAGAAGATTCCTAGTCCGGAGGAAGCTTTCTATATTGTACTTGATGAAGAGTCCCTTAGGGGTCTTGACCTCGAAGGGAAAACATGGAGGATGGAGCTGGTTTGTTGACCAAGTCTAGGGATACGAGAGAGAGCGAAATCAAGGAGAAGTGAAAGGACCTGTCTACAAGAGGAATCAAGGCGACAAGAGCGATTGGAAAGGACCGAGAAGACCTAATATAGAATGTAGTTACTGCGGCAAGAAGGGGCATGTGGAAGATACTTGTGGGATCAGAAAGCATGGCAAGCCAAAAGGTGACAAAGCCTATAATGTACAAGTAGATAATTGCCCACGGGAAGATCGAGAAAAGCTAAAGAAGAAAAAGGAGAAAGGAAACAATGATCTCTGAAAGCTCTTAAAAAGGAAATCTTAGAGGAGTTAAAGTGGCATATCAGCTTCTCATCCTTGGCTACTTCGGGTGAGCCCTCAACTTATCTTACATCTGTTAGGAGTAGCTGGATTGTCGACTGCGGGGCTACGAGATCACATGACTCCAGATATAAGGAAATTCAAGGAGTATATATCATGCCCAAGAATAAAAAGGTATTCACCTGCAGGGGGAAGTTCTCCCTGTAGCGGGAGTGTACTGTAGTAGATTCGAGAGATCCGGGGTTCATGAAGAATGTTCTTCATGTACCTAATCTGAAGGCTCAATTAATTTCTCCCCCAAAAGATTGGCAAAAGACCTTAAATATATTTTTGATATTACCGATGATGGATGTTTTTCGATTGAAAAGGGAACTCGACGGAGGATCTTAGTCTCCGAGGAGAGAGGGGGACTGCTATATTTGGAGGATGATGACCACAAAGCAATGACAACCGGAGTATTAGAGAACTGTAGAAGGTCCGAAGAGTTTAGAAGGTGGCACTGTCGACTGGGTCATCCGTCTTTTGAATTTTTGGTAAAGCTGTTTCCAAATCTTGGTACAAAAATTGTAAGGAATCAGTTTTCATGTGAAACGTGTGAACTTGCCAAACACAAAAGAGCATCCTTTAGTGGGAAAAGCGAAAGAAAAGAAAATCCCTTTCAGTTGATACATAGTGATGTATGGGGTCCTTCGGCAAATCTATCTATTACCGGAGACAGGTGGTTCTTAATACTTGTGGATGATTGTACCCGGGCAACTTGGATCTATCCATTGAAAACTAAAGGAGAGGTATCCCAAAAGGTGAAAGAATTCTTCGTAATGGTAGAAAGGCAATTCAATACTTTAATTAAATGTTTTAGATCTGACAATGCAAGGGACTTCTTCAATGAGACACTGTCCACATTCTTTAGAACAAAAGGAGTAATTCATCAATCATCGTGTGTACGAACTCCAGAACAAAATGGGGTGGCAGAAAGGAAGATTGGATATATTGTAGAGATGGCTAGAGCCTTAATGATCCATAACAAGGTTCCTAGCTACTTGTGGGGTGAAGCAGTGCGTACAGCTGTTCACCTAATCAATCGATTACCCTCGAAGGTGTTGGGAGATAGGAGTCCATTGGACTTAATGTGCGAGAGGTATCCTACATTATCCTTAAAAATGGGGTTGACTCCAAAGATCTTTGGATGCACTGTCTTTGTTCATGAGGACAACCCAAAGGATAAATTCAGTCCCCGGGCTATTAAATGTGTATTTGTTGGATACTCACCAACGCAAAAGGGATACAAATGCTATCATCCTCCTAGCAGGAAGTTCTATGTCTCTGCAAGTGTCACATTTCACGAAGATGATAGATATTATAAGGAGGCATCTACAGAAATCTCAACTACCAGAAATGAAGACAGATATACATCTGCAGGGGATAATTGGACAACAATGTATGATCTGGAACCTATTGAGGAAGAACTGATCGAAAACGGAGAGGACGAAGAAGAAAATGAGAGTAATGATTTAAGGGAGGGGACAGGAGGCGAAGTCAACCCTGAAGTCGAAACTGAAGATATCTCAAGTCAGGAGGAGAATGAGAAATCTCATGAACAGGGAACAGATCAGGTGGAGACTCTCCAAGAAGCAAGTGAGGGATCACAGCTGAGTGATGAGATAAGAGATGTCAATAACAATGGTTGGCCTATTGCTCCGAGGGAAAGGAAAGCGCGCTTGTACCCGGAAGAAAGACTACCCGTGGGCTAATTATGCAAAATTATCGATGTGTGAGCAAAGGATACAAAAGCTTTCTTAACTGCAATCGAGTCAGTAGATGTTCCAAGAACATGGCAACACGCGATAAGAGATAAGAGATGGAAGGCAGCAATGGATGATGAGATGAATGCTTTAGTTAGGAATGGTACGTGGGAGATAGTTACATTACCGAAGGATAAAAAAAGCCGATGGGGATGCAGATGGGTGTTCACTGTCAAGTATAATTCTGATGGCTCAGTAGAAAGGTATAAAGCACGGCTCGTAGCTAAGGGTTATACTCAAGAGTATGGAATTGACTATGAGGAGACATTCGCGCCGGTGGCAAAGATGAACACCGTAAGGGTATTAATTGCTCTGGCAGCCAACTTTGATTGGGATCTACTTCAATATGATGTGAAGAATGCATTTTTAAATGGAGATCTGGAAGAAGAAGTCTATATGAAATTACCACCAGGATATTATAAGAATGAAGATTCGGTAATTTGTAAGTTAAAGAAATCGATATATGGACTCAAACAGTCTCCCAAGGCTTGGTTTGACAAATTCTCAGGAAGCGTAAGGGATATGGGATACTACCAATGTTACAATGACCATGCTCTATTCATTAAAAGGGGAACATTGGGAAAGGTATCTATTCTTCTAGTGTATGTAGATGATATTATTATTACAGGAGATGATAAGGAAGCGAATTTGTTGTTGAGTCAAAGGTTGGCACAGCTATTTGAAGTCAAGTCATTGGGAAGAATGAGATATTTCTTGGGAATAGAAGTTGCTTATTCCAAGACAGGCATCTTCATCTCTCAGCATAAATATATTATGGACCTCTTGAAGGAGACAGGTATGAGTGACTGCAAGCCCTCAGCTGTTCCAATTGATCCAAACGCAAAACTTAAGATAGATGAGAAGGACTCACCTGCAGACAAGGGGCGCTATCAGAGGCTCGTTGGGAAACTAAATTATTTGAATCATACTAGACCTGATATTGCGTATATTGTCGGACTCCTCAGCCAGTTTATGAAGGATCCAAGAGAACCACATTGGCAGGCAGCACATCGGGTATTGGCATATTTAAAAGGAACTGCTGGACACGGACTCTTCTTTAAGAGAAATGGAGGGCTAAAACTTGAAGTCTTTACTGATGCTGATTTTGGGGGATCCATGGTTGATAGAAGCTCAACTTCTGCATACTGTTCGTTCCTGGGAGGAAATTTAGTGACATGGAAGAGCAAGAAACAGTCTGATGTAGCCTTATCTAGCGCTGAAGCAGAATTCAGAGCTTTATTAAAGGGAATATGTGAAGCCATCTGGTTGAGAAATCTGCTGGTAGAAATCGGTTTCCCTACTCCAGGGCCAGCACAACTAAAGTGTGACAGCAAGTCGGCTATTGCCATATGCTTAAACCCTGTTCATCATGACAGGACAAAACATTTAGGCATTAACCGACATTACATCAGAAGAAAGATAGATAAAGGAATTATTAGTTTAGAATATGTTCCATCAGCGGAACAAAGTGCCGATATGCTAACCAAGGGAGTCCCTGGAGTGACACTACGTCGACTCAGTAGCAAGCTGGGCATTCGGAGTCTTCATGCACCAGCTTGAGGGGGGGTGTCAGCTGATATGACCTTCTTACCTAATCTATCTTTAATATTGTAAAATTATGTAAAAGACGTCAATCTCCTCTCTCTCTCTTCTTTACTGGATCTTCTAGGATCTTCTATAACTTTCTGGAAATGTCCATTTCTAGAACCTTCCTGTAATTCCCGATCCCTATAAAATGGGATAGGGCTCATGTTTATTATAGTAGGAAAATAGTGTCTGACAGGTATGTGTGCCAGCCCAGTGTTGGGGGGGGGGCAGGCTGGGGTTGTTAGAAAATGCCACCATCTAGCCTAAGGTTGAGACTTTAGGCGCTTGCCTAATGACCTTGGTTAGGAAATAAAGTTGCGTCTTCACATTCAGCTACAGCTTTTAATATAGCAGTAAGTACTTCATTGTGACTACTGGTATCAGAGTCTGGTTGTGGATTCAAGCCCCATGAGAATGGGATCGGGTCGGATCAAAAGTAGTGACATGTAGGCATGCCAAATCCAGTGGGGGTTTAAGCATAATGCAGGTTTTTTGTTGTCTGTTGTTGGGGGGGGGGAGGAGAGAGATGTCTAGAAGTGCAAACATCTTTCTGAATGTGACCTTGGTTAAGAAATAAAGTTGCTTACTTGCTATCAGCTACAAATTTTGACACAGTGGTAAGTATTTGCGTGTTCAAATTTTGACACAGAGCCACATGCGTGTTCAAATTTTGAATTTCCAACCCTTCTTTTGTACTATGATCATCTACGACATCCATAGTCTCATGAAAATTGGTCTCCATCCTATCTGTTATATTCTCTAATATTTTTAAGAGGTGATCTTGGTCTGTACATTGAGCTTGTTTTTTCTTTCTCCTTGCTGATTCAAATATTGAGTTTTGAGTCAGAGCTTTGGGTCCTTGACCTTGGAAACAAAGGCATCAGCTTCCACTTTTGAGGAATGAGATACCAGATGCAACCTGACATTTTCATTTTTAACTATGGGAACGTCTTCATCTGATTGGAAATCTTTCTGTCAGTAAGAATCTGACAGAAACTTGGACAATTGTGTCCTCATATTCACGATTGCGTCCCATTGAAAACTTGCACATTGAATCTTTCAATGCATAAGATTGTTCCCTTACCCATAACAGGTCTAAGAAACCAATTTCTCTCCAATTCGCCTTCAATTCATGTGCACATTGGACCACATACCTGTTCCCTTGAACTAAGTAATTATGTTTGCATGTCAGAAACTCTTTACTCCAATCCTCTGCCTTCCTAGTGTAACTGTACGCACTTTCATCCTTGGTTCTTTTACTGTCTTCATTAAAAGGTAATCTTTAAACATTCATTGACTGCCTGGTTCCCAATAACTATGTCACAGTAATGGTTTTTCTGCACATCAAGGATCAAATCCGGGAAGATGTCCAAAATTTCCCTCCTGTAAACTATCAACTCTGCAGTCTAACTGCAGGTGTTACAAACTGTCATCCAAATCGTCAGTATTCAGGCAAGAGAGGGTGGTTGGCCCATTAACCCTTACTGGTAGATGTATATGCCATCAACAAGAGATGATGCATTTAGGTCAGTTAAGTCGACTTCTTTGGCCACTGCTGAGCATTTTAGCTGCTTTCCCTTCTGTAGGTGACAATTGGTTCGAGTAGTGGTTATTGACTTGGCATATCTTTCCCTGGAATGCCAACAACGAGACAAAAAGAAGAATATTTCTCAACTGGAATCTTCTTATCTAATTGTGTAGCTCTCATGCCATTTGAAGCATAAGCTCTACAGATTGCAGTGATAAACAGAGATAGTCTTTTGATACATATTCCACTACAGAAGTGAAATACATCATGACAAAACTGGTAATGAGAGAGGATATATGAGTAAATATATTTATTAATAATATAAAGTTTATGTGAAAGCCCAATAGAACCCATTCTCTCCCTATGTCCACCTATCTTTTGCGTGTCTTTTGTTGCCTCTCATCTAGAGTAGTTGTATCTTCAGCTACCCACTCAATGCTGTTGTCTCCTTGAAGGCCTACCAGCGGTCATCTCCTTGGCTGCCTCCTATTGTGTCTGGGCTGCCTCTTCACGAGTTCCCATGCTGTCACTGTGCTACACCGCCACTCTGCATTGGAGTTATCTCTAGCTTTCTATGCTGGAATCTGGGTGTATTTGTTAATCATGCTCCAGTTAGAGGGGGAGTGTGAAAGCTCTATAGGGCCCAACCCCTCTCCCCCTATGTCCACCTATCTCTCTTGTGAAGTCCTTTATAGGGCAACCTTGTGTAATCCTAATCTAAGCACTTTCAATTTCTTTTTCTCTCCTCCTGCAGTACACAGCTAAATACTAAAAATATCAAAAATAAAAAGAGAGTAAATATCTAAAATTGGAACACTAAGGGTACAAAGAAAAAGTAGTAGTATCTAATTCATGACTTTTGGCTTGGCTTCTATCAGACACATAAAAGTTTTGAAGAAGATCATCGACGTGCGAGTTCTTATCATTCATACTCTCAAAGCCCACCATATGATTATCAGTACGAGGATAGATTGTATGGGAAACAAAGTGGGATGCTTTCAAGAAAATCTGGGTCAGATGGAGGGGGTTTTGGGAAAATGTCCAGTCTCATTTATAGTCCTGGAGGGGAACAGATGTATGAGGATAGATTTTCCAATGAGATCTCTGGTCCAAGACTTTCAGATTTTTCCCTCTCTAGCGCAAGTGATAGCTTAAAATTTGATGGGCAGTCGCCGAATTTTGAAAAGGATGGTCCAGTTGTCAGTAATTCACAGCAGGTAAGAGACATTTTAATTGAAGATGGACGGTCTCAGGAGCCCAAGAGAAATGTTTCTCCTCCCCAGGTTGGTATTTGTATTTTATTTTAATTAAAGATGACAGTCATAGTGGTACATTAATTTATTTTTTAAAATTTTTCTTCAGAGGAGTGCTTCATTGGGTAGCTTGGGATTATATTCTGAAATATCTGTCAAGTCTGAAGGTGTTCAGCCAACCAGAAACGTGCAAGGAGAATCTGTAGTTTCTTCAATTAATCCCTCTTTCATTAAACAAGAACCTATTCAATGCTCTCCTCCAGATTTTTTCTCCGAGCCCTGGTTTGCTTCTACTTCTCTGTTTGAGAACCCTGGAATTCATGAAATACCTCCACCGCCTGTTGTTCAGCGAGCAGAATCTTTGGATTTGTTTTCTGAAAAAAAGATATCTGCTCCTGTTGATGTGCAACAAGGAGAATCTTTGGATTTGTTTTCTGAAAAAATGATATCTGCTCTGGTTGATGTGCAACAAGGAGAATCTTTGGATTTATTTGCTGAAAAGAGGATATCTGTTCCGCTAGATGTGCAACAAGCAGAACCTTTGGATTTATTTGCTGGAAAAAGGATATCTGCTCCGCTAGATGTGCAACAAGCAGAATCTTTGGATTTATTTGCTGAAAAAAGGATATCTGCTCCGCTTGTTGTGCAACAAGAAGAATCTTTGGATTTATTTGCTGAAATAAGTAATCCCTTATCCAAACCATCTCTGGGAATTTCAAATCCAGAGCTATTATTGGAAAAAGAAGGATGGGCTACATTCGATTTGCCACTTTCTGGATCTGTTTTTCAATCAGAAGCCATATCTTCTTTTCAAGAGCCTTCTTTATCAGTCCCCAGTCAACAGAATTCAGGAACAAGTGACAATGACTTTACGTCTTCCGCAACAACCTCACAGGTAAGCTAATTGATCTAATTAGGCAGACTGGATGATTAGTCATCTTATTCTTTTGAAAAAAACTAGAAGTGTAGATGGTTTGATTTCTCTACTGCCCTTCGTAGATTTGGAAGGCCTTTGATGATTCTCTTGAACATCTTAATCTCGCTTCATTTGAGCCGTCAATTTCAAGGACTGAAACTGGAGTTCCAATGCGGACACCTTACAGTGGTGTTTTTCAGGAGACAGACTTCAGTTTTCAAAAGGTGATTGTCTTTCCTGTGTTTTTTCGAAGACAAAGATATATGCCAGGTTGATCCGTTTCATTTTTGGGGTTTTGCAGGATTTTGATAAAGATGGGCTATCAATACCCATCTTTGGTGAGAGAGCTGCAGGATCTTCATCTTTGAATCCAGATGCCCATTTGTTGGTGCGTCTCCTTTTCCCAGAATTATATTTATTTGATCTGGATATAAGATGAATAATCTTGTCATTATTTTTTATTTATTTTAGAGAGCACAGAATCATGAACCAAAATCGACAAATCCCTTTGATCTTCCTTATGATTCTGATCCAAAGCCTGTCGAGGTATTTCTCCTTATTTTTTCTGTTACCTTTGTTGGAGCTCAAGTTTAGGGCTCATGGTTATTTTATTATTTCATGTGCGTTTGATTAAGATAATTTGCAGCGTTTCTCTGCTCTTCTCTCTCTTATATACATGTGCATATGTATGTACTGATTTCCTATGCTATGGAATTTACAATTTATTGGGTAATCTTTGGAACTTAAAGAGCAAAAAATTTAACTATTTATTTTAATTAAAAACAAATACATTGATCTGAGGCCTGTTTTTGATCCTGATCTTGATTGATTTCTATTTTTTCTCAGTTCTTGGACATGAATCCTTTGCAATCAACACTCCCTTCGTTACAATTTCCATCACCGTTCCTTGATCACCTCAATAAGCCCTCCTGGTCTACGTATATCACTCCTATGGGTCCCACAGGTAGGTTCCAATTTCTCTCATCAGGGGTTTGACTTCTCAACCGTCTCTTTTATACTTTTCTCTTTTAGGAAGTTTCCCCTATATGGCTGGTCAACCTCCAAATCCTCAGCCTCTGTAAGTGCTAATTTTTTTTAATATAAAAATATGTTTTCTTTGATTTTGTGATTTAATTTGGGGATGCTGTTTTTCGGTATTTTGTGATGGAATATTGGATATGTTATAAACTTCATTTCATTTGGATGTGAACAGGGAAATGCCATCTCAAGGCTCAGTTTCATCTCTCAAGGGAAATCCATTCGACTTGTAGTGGAAGGGATTTCACGCAGTTTGAAATGTGGAAATATGTATGTTTATTTTTGCCCTATGATCTGATCTTTTGAGTTGGGTGTGATAATTTTCCATTTGAGGTGATTAATTGTTAGGGAGGATTGCTGTTCCAAGGATTTTGATGATGTAAAAGGGTACAAGTTCTGTTGAAATCCGTAGTGGATGACTTCGTGACTTGGTCCATAGGTGCACATTCTTTATGTTCGAAATGCATACATGATTTAAGCTTTCAGCCTATGAATATTCAATGATGAATCCTATGCATTTAACTCCATGATGAAATATATGAATATTATAGAAACACACTCGAATGAGAGTAAACATTTCGATGAATGTATAAACGAGACATGACTGATTTTTCTTGCTTTATATCTGAATGTGATGCCAAAGCATGATCTAATGAATCATTAGTGCATTAGCATCACATAGGACAGATCTTCCATTATCATTGCCTCCCTTCTATACCAAGGATTCTACTCTCTTGTTTGCAATTGATCAATAAACATTTTACTATTTCACATAGTATCACAATTAATCTCTCTACCTTAGGTCTTCTTGGTGTTTTTGAGCCGTTGCGCAGCACTTGCCGGTGTATTTTTGTGCATGCCTACTGTCCCTACTTGCATAGCTGCCAACATGGCTTGCAGAGGTCTTCATTGTTGCCCTTATCTGTGAGGAAGACTCTAGAGTTTGTTTTCACACTTACTCGCAGTTGCCACCCTCATGGCTATTATTGTGCCCATTAGAGGTTGCTGCTTATCGATTATGAATTCTGGTCTGCAGTTGGCATGCCCTAGGGTTTTCTTTGCCCTTGGGTTTTATTTTCCCCAAGGTCTTTCCCATTGATGATCTCGACTTTTTAGCAATTTATGTCGTTGTTGTGAGTCGATTTCCATGCTATAAATTTCTATGTTTCTTCACCTTGTATTGGGCTAAAGTGAAGGTCGAATCTTGAGAGAGCCTAGGTAATGAGATTAGATACTTCTAATAGAAGATGAAAGGGTGAAATAGGATATGAATGTAGATTTTGATGTGTATAAAGGAGCAAAAATTTATAATTTTATCTCTATAGACGGTGGAGAAAGAAGAAGCCCTAGAATTGTGCATTGAGCAAGAAGGACAATACATGATTTTATATAGAAGAAGAGAGGAGGGACATGGTCTTAATGGGCTGCCCATAATGGGTTAGACAATATCCTCTAACACTTCCCCACAAGTTGGAGTATACCATAACCAGCTTGCCATAGAGAGTATGATACTCACAAGTGCTAGAAGAGAAGCTTGAAGGTACTAACATGGGCACACTGAGGCACTGAGAAGGGCACTAGTAGGTACACCGGAGTTGGATAATATCTGCTAACACTCCCCCTCAAGTTAGAGCTTACCAATGACTAGCTTTTGGAGAGAGTATATGCAGTGAGCAAGGTAGGCAGCAACATCTAAATGGCGGGTGGATGACGTGCAGGTGGTGTGCACATAGACAAGGGGAAGACGGTGAGTGGTGCATGACACATAGATGTGTGGAGTTGCGTGTGAGATGGGTGCTGAGTGTTGGAGGATTCTGCTGGGAGTCGTGCAGCGGCAATCATCACTACAAGATGGGCAATGTGCGGTGTTGAGGATGAGTGTTGATAGTGCCTAGACAAAGGTCCACAGAGGGCACATAGAGGGCATGCAAAGGTCTCACGAGGTGGGAGAGAGCGAGGGCAAGGGTGAGCTGGTGGGTAAGGGCAGTGACAAGGAGGGTGACCTAGAGGGCGGGGCATAGGTGAGGGCAGGGCGACCTTGAGGGTGGCATGCAAGTGATGGTGGGGTGAACTGGAGAGTGACTCATAGGTGAGGGCAAGGCATCCTTGAGGGCTGCGCACAAGCAAGGGTAGGGCAATCAAGAGGCGTAGGGGGGCACCCAAAGGAAGACGTTGCACGAGAGAGTGACAATGGCGATGCTCGTAGGTAGGATGGAGCTCGAGAGGGCACATGCTTTCCATGCATGTTAGAGGGTGCGGAAGAGCTAGCAAGAGGGCACACTTATGCAAGAGGGAGGGCGCGTGAGCTGCATGAGTGCACAATAAGTGGAAATACAGTGCAAGGGTAGGTTGACTGGAAGCGCGGTGTGACCTCGAGGACAACATGTCGAGGATAGGGCAAACCTTGAGGAGTGCGTAGGGAGGAAGCATCCTTTTGAGGATGAGGGCGTTACCTAGAGGAGAAGAGCGTAGAGCAAAGGGCAGGCTTGACTTAAAGGAGATGACACTCTAGATAAGGTGAGTGTAACAATATTGTGAAGAGTGTTAGATATAACCCATTAAAGGATTTACTACATGGAAAGTGCTCATATTTTATCTTGTCTAGGGATATTAGTATTATACGGGTTATATTTCTATTTCTATGTCTTTTCTCCTCTATAAATAGAGACTTCTAATCTCTTCTTTAACCACCAAAATACAATTAGGCTTTACCATTCATATAGTATTAGAGCCTAAATTAAATTCTTATTTCGTGCTACTGTTGTTGCTACTTAATTAAAGCTGCCACTGCCTCTGTTATATTGCCTTCACGTCACTATTAGCCTTGAAGGGCCAAAGGCATCCCCTCTCCCCCAATCTTTTTCTATGTTGTTTTGTTGCTTCTTATTGGGCCGCCATTGCCACCCTTTATGGGCCATCGCCCTCGATGCCCTTTTTAGGTAGCCGCCATCGCTGCCCTTTCTAGGCCATTGCTGCAATTGCCCTTTTCGGGCTGCAATCATTGCTGCCACCCTTTCAGCGCCATACTCGTTGCTGCCACCCTTTATGGGCCACCGCCATTGCCATTGCCCTTTTCGAGCTGGTGCCACTACCGTCGTGCTTTACAAGCCATTGCCTCTTAGACCCTATTTTTGGGTCTAATGGCATCTTCCCTGTTTGATGAGTCATTACCACTATTTTCTCTACTGATGGATCCCCTTACTCTTCTTGCTCTACCGGTCCCGACTACTTTGCCATAGATATTGCCCTCGGTATTCGCTCTTGGATGTGTTAGAGTATTCTTTTAGCTATAGCTCCACCTTTTACATATCAAGCCTGCGTGTGCGCTATGGCATACATTGGAAACTATGTCAATTAATAAGACTATCATTACCAACACAATAGAAATTTGTGAGTCCATGACTACTTGCAAACAAGGTGATCAGTTCATTCAAGTGATTGCTTTGGTCACCTCCAGTTTCTTTTACAAAAGTTGTCTCTCTATCAACCTCCCCACAACTGATTTGCACACATTTGAACGACTTCGTGAGGAGCTTATCGTTGGAGGTTATCTCAATGGACGACGATCATCTATTGCTTCCTAGACTTGTGGTATCCAAATTTCACATATGGCTTCTATTTTCTCCGCAAGCCTTTAGGTTAGCAAAGAATTGGAGTCACTTCAAGCATTTGTGTCACTTTGAGTATTGAAGCAGCTTTGAGAATTGGCTTTTCATTTTCTACACCATCCCCATTACTAGAGTCATCTGTCCTGCTAGCATCCAGTGCTCATAACAGGGATAGGGGGTGTAGCTCCAAGGTTACTACTTCTTGTGGTGGATGCCCTACTACTAAGGGTAAGCAAACCTTTTGACCTTGATAGAAACTAAGGTTGATAGGCCTTCAAATTTTTTAATCAAAATATGAAATGCATAGGGAATACATTGAATCGGATATTCAAAACATTGAGACACAAATAATAGATGATCATATCATCTAGTATATATGAGAAAACATACTTATAGAGCCACGTAGTGAAAACTCTACGTAGTTGAGCACTCACCTCCGTAAATTTATGTGTGAGGAGTGAAATCGTGGTTGTTGAGGTGTAGTTAAATGTACCTATGAGAAGATGATGGGACTTGTCAAACTTCTGCAATAGCCCATTGGATTAAGGCAAACAATGTAAGTAATTAGGTATAGACTAATGACCTAGCCCATTTTGCTTAGATGGGATGTGTGTATCTTTGATTTAACCCTCGACTATCATAAGTGGACAACCCATATTGACATGAGAAAAACTCAAGGAATTGAGGTAGGGAATCATATAATCGTGATAATAGTGTGATAAATTGTTATAAATGATATGGATGTGATGTCTATCTAAAGAGGGGTTAGCACCTTGATCCTTGATTCTAGTCTTCTTGTCCATATAAATTCCTCCACATATTGTGCATTGGATATACAAGATTTCTTTTGATGACTGTGGGATGTGTTCAATGTATCTTCCCCACCTCCTCTTACTAGCCTTTGTCTCATTCTGATCTTGAGGATATTTGGGGCCAAACTAGATAATCCTTGCTTAAATCTTCAAACTATGAGGTTGTGTGAGAAGTTATAATCATATGGTCAAATTACATGCCCGAATATCTCGCAATACCCAAGGATCACATGGATCTTCTAAACCATGGTTCACCAATGGATAATCATCATACCAAACATACACGTGTCTATTTGTTTCAGATGAATAATCGATCATTATAGAATGAACTCCCACAAAATTCAACAAGTTAAAAGTTTCTCATAATCAATCCTGAGTCAATGTCTTTCAATCTTCCTAAATCCCTCTATGATCCTCAACAATCTATATATCTAAGTTATGTGTGTCTGAAAAGGTATGTGTTGTGTGTTCAAGAATGCTGTGTCTTGATAGAAACTTGAACCTCTATAGGAATAACTTAAGTAATCAAATACGTACCTTGTGTCCCTTCAGGGCATCCATTACAAATTGGAATGATACTGAGAAGATTAGCATGCCCCCCGCACAACGATGACATGCACATATCGAGAAATGGTCCAAATATATACCTTGTATCGACATCATCTTAGATTTTAAGCCGAATAAAACAAAAATATTGTAATCCTTACGGAGGGCATGGGCTTGAAAATAACTTTCTTAAGGGCCCTTGAACAACTCATTTCTCCTTCAAGACTATTTACTCAATTTCTAAAGAATTATTTATATGAAAAGAAAAAAAAGGTACAGTGTAAGTGAATTTCATCAGAAGTGTGTCATGGGCTACTGAAAAGATCTTAGAGTTAAATTACATTATTCCTTAACATAAGTGCCATTTGAAAAATGTAAATGCAACACACATTTAGCCATAAAAAAAAATTGAACTCACCAGTATCTTCCATAAAACTAGTGCAATGATAACATAGATTTTTTGTATAAACATAAGATTCTTGCATGATTTTATTCTTAATTCATGTTATCATGATCATACTATCATGACTTTATTGTATTTCTATAAAATTACAAGATATTTAGTTCAAGTTCTCGAAACACACTTTTTAAGGTTAATTGCATGCAATTAACGAGTTTGATTTTCTCCAAGATCAAATACCTTGTTTATTGGCCCTAATTTTGGATAATTTGAAGTTCGATACTTGCAAAGATAGAACTTGAGGAGATAGAACGAGTTTGACCTTTTCCATATATCATACTCTCTCCAAAGCCTTTTCTTTTCTCGACTATTCCATCCGTGCATCTATCTGTCAATACTAGTCCCCACAATTACCTAAAAGAAATGACAAGTTTTTGAGAGAGAAAAAAAAATGACAGAGTGACGGAGAAAGAACCAGCTATTGCACCCGCTGAACCTCCTTGTCTGAGTCATCCACATCCAGTCCACTGCACCATAAAACCACCACTACTCAGTCCACTAGCACAACAAAATAGGAGTAAAATAGAATTTCACCCATAAATTATTCACATAGCCTTTGATTGCAAATTCAACCACTCAGAGCAACCCCAAAAATATGATAATTCAATTTAGGATAAAAAAGGAATTTCACCCAAAAAGTTATGTCACCTATCCTTGGCTTGCAACTTCAGCTGATCAATGTAGATCTTCAGATTTGCGCGGGCAGCCTCAATCTCAATGTTCTTCTGGCAGAGCTCTCTCCATTGGGCAGTCAAAGCATTGATCTGGACTGCTGTATTTTGCTGCGCTCGATTTCCCAGTTTTTCAAATTGATTAATTATTGAGATAGATGAATCAACACTCAACAGCAAAGTAGAAAGAAATTGGGTGTGATTTACCTGATGGAACTTTCTCTCCCTATTCACGACTTCTATTTTTTTATTGTAATCAAGAGAAATGGACTGCATTCTGCCAATGACGAGAAAAACTCGTGTTATTGATTTTGAATGCACAGGGTGATGATAACAGAAAAAATTGGAAACATAGACAAAGTAAAAATTTACATTGGTAAGTATAGTGGTGTTGGAATCATATCCAGGAGGTACTAATGAACTGATGCTCATTCTGGGAGATCATCTTTAAGGTGGGGCAGATTTTTAAGAGCTACTGAGATTTATCGTATCAATTAACTGGAGCAGAAAGAGGGAGAGGGAGAGGGAGAGAGAGAGATCGCAATAACTAAGGCATGGCGAGATAGAGAAAGGGAAGTGGGGCAACAAGAAAGAGATAGTGACAGAGAGGAAGGACAGCAACTAACAAGAGAGAGTTAGAGAGACAGCGAATAAGAGAGGAAGATTGATACATAGAACAAGGGAGAAGACCTACATGAAAGACAGACATATATCATGCACATACATATATGCAGAGAGGAAGGAATGGAACAGTGGAGAGTTGTGGAAAGTGGGATCTGAATCCACAGAGAGAGAAAGAGAGAGAGAGACGTTAAAGAAAAATGATAAAAAGGATGAGCAAGTGAATGATAGGTCCACATGCATCTGCTTTATATCATTCATCCTGTCAGTTGAGTGGATCAAATATTTTCTTCACCTTTTTTTAACATTAAAGGAAGATCACCTGAAATTTTCTTCAGTTTATAGAGTCATCAAGTCGTTTTTCTAGATTGAAAGAAAAGAGAATCCCCACAAATAAGACCGGTGCCCTTACCCCAGGAGTTTCATTAGTTGACCGAGAAATTTAATGGTGTATTTAACAAACAATTAACCGCAGCAGGTGATAGCTTGATTAGTTCTATGGGAATAAAGGTGTCAGTGAATACAGCATTTTGTCCTATTCGCCTGTTTATTGTCTTTTCTACCCTTACAATGTACCATTAGACTAGATAACCGTTACAGGTGTAATGGTCATATACTCTCTGTATAAAACACTCTTAAGATTAATGATAAGTATGCATTTTTCCTCTTTCTATTCTTCCCCTCTCTCTGTGTGTACTTCTGTCCTTTCTTCAGAAACCCTAGAACACTGTCAAAAGTCCCGAAGATCACAAAAGGTATTTAATAGATGGCATAAAATATGAGAATATCAGGAGAAAATTCACCTCGACAAAATTGACTCCAATCTTTTAATGTGCAGCTTCCAAACATCAACACCATGCTTGAGCATCAGTTCAAGATTCTCGATTCTGCAATTTTTACTCTAATATTTAAGGAATAAAATAAATAGCAAGATTTTATTAAAAAAAAATTGTAGTGTTCATATATCACGGTCATGACTAACTGATACAATAACATCAAGTCATTGATACATCAGCAGCCTTTTGAGGGGCTTGCGTTTCAGAACCAATGATACAAGGAGCTTAATTTTTAGGGACATACGGAAGATTCAGTTTGGGCATAGAATCAGTCTTCAGTTACATCTGAAGCCCAGCATTCACATCGGAGGAGGACAAGAGAAGGATTGTTTTAACGCTGCCTCACTCCCTGAGTTGCCTGGCCGCCACTTGCTTGCCGGAGATGAAGAAGAATCAGAGTTTCAGTGAACCATTGTGATCATCTCGAACCCTCTTCCCCCCCCCCCCCCAAACCGCGCGGAGATGAAGAAGAATCAGAGTTTCAGGGAACCATTGTGATCATCCTGACACTACTGAATTGTGCTTGACGTGATTATTCTAAAATTGCCAAAGGACATGAACCGACCTTTGACGTTGAATAAACACTGTTAAAGCCAGTAGAATCAACAGTAATGGAGAGAACTACTTGTTTAATTCGACCCTTGGTGGGAAAAAGGAGACTGCTTTCAAATTCCTAACACAATGAATTAACACCCAAATTTAAAAACTAGAGAGGAATGTAAACTTGATTTCAAGGAAATAAGAATGTGAACTGTGATAAACACAGAACAGAGAGCTGAGAGTAGAGAGCAGAGAGCAGGGAGAGGAAGTACTCAGAAGAATTGTATTATATCAAGCAAAAGGATAATTTTATTGATAACAACTTCAGGTATATATACAGATCTTACAGGGGATAAATTAGCCGTTGGGTCACTTAACTGTCACATCAACCCCAACGGCTAGTTTAACTCAAAGTATTACAACGTTATAAATTATATTATAACTTATTCAGATAAGTCTATAGGTTACATATCATGACATGTATGACCCTAGTCAGTCAGTGACTGGTCTTGTGTTGACTAAGTCAACACAGTCAACCGTTGACTTAGTCAACGATGATTAATCTCTGTTCATGAGTATAGCTTGACAGTCCATAACATGAACTAATACTATCTATCTACATGTAAAATGGCCTTAATTTTTATTCAACAATCCAGTGTTTTAGTTTTCAGTTTTTTTGAGATAAAGTGTTTCTAACAGAGACAAAGTCTATCCAAGAGACATCATGTAACGGATATTTCACCGGAAGCTAACTAGTGGACAGAAAACAATGTGGAAGTTGACGGGAAAGATTTCCATCTTATGTACGCCATCAGTGAAAAAAATTTCAGCAATGATTTTCTCCAGGTTTAGATGAAAGACACCCAATTTCGAAATATGAGAGATAGTCCCCCCTTGAGAGCACCAATAAATTAATATATTTGATTGTCTCCGATCCTCAACAATTAAGAAACTCAAAATTTCATTAACATTCAAATACTGACATCCAATGGAGTACCTTATGATTTGATGCTGCACCAGGCTCTGCGTATTTCTGACAGCATGTCTCCAGGCCGCTAAATCATTGCGTTTTGGAGGTTCCAAGCCATATCTTGACATATCCAGCGCCACTGGAGGCTTGCCCGCCCTGATCCTTTCATACTCCCGAGCAAGCATTGGGTGATTCTACAATCATCAGGAGAATTTGACTCTGGAGTGATCAAATATTAGGAGAGATTTGGAAAAAATAGGAAAACTCCCAAAATAAAGAGTTATAAATCCATTTTAACAGATTCAATGTTATTATACTCCATTTTTATACACGCATATTATTTAATTTGATTTTAATAATATTTTAAATCGAAACACGGGGCATATTCAAAATTTTAAAATCATCCTAATCTGCCTCTTGAATCATTCAGCCATGTTCCTCACGACTTCAGATGAGAAGACAGTGACAAACTTCGAAAAGAAAGAGCTAAAAAGCCATTTTTACCATTCTCAATGTTATTGAACTCCATATTTGTATTATTACCATTTCCCACTGCAAAAGTACGTTATTGAATTTCATTATCATAAAATCTGTAAATCAGAGCACGAGGCATATATAAAACATAAAATCATCATAATCTGCCCCTTGAACTACTCAATCATGCTTCGCTCAACTTCAAACAAAAAGAGCTATAAATCCGTTTTCACCATATTCATTTTTATTATAATCCACTTTTGAACTATTCTCGTTCTCGATATACATTTACATTCCTTAATTTCATTTTCACAAAATACGAAATCAGAGCACAAGTGGCGCACAAAAACATAAAATCATCACAATGTGTTTCTTGAACAACTCAGTCATGTTTCTCTCAAATTCAAAAAGAAAATAACAAACTTCAAACATAAACCCTAGAATATAAGGGAAAAATCAGCTACCTCGAAAGCGAACTTCGGCAATGGAGGAAAGTCCCTGAGAAAATCCGCAGGCCTCTTTGCGCTCCTCCGCATCTCATCTTCAACTAACCTGTCGACTTCCTCTTTAACATTCGGATCACCGTACTCGTCATCGATATAGGGAAGAGCATCCACGAGATCCGCTCTAGGGACGACGCTCCAGGACTGGCGAGAGCTCCCCGGGGGGGCTTCCAGCATCAGCACGTCGCCTCCTCCCGCCATTGCGATTCACCTGCAGGTCTTTGAGTTCCAAAAATAGCTATGTTTAGTGAAGGAGAAGATCATATTCAGTTAGAGCCTAAACCATCATCTCTTATTGGGCCACTTAAAAAGCCCATCTATGTGACATCTGCAGCATCCCTTAGATTGGTTTGGAATTTGAAAAAAATAATTCTAGAGTAGTTAAATGAGTAAAAATTAGTAAATTTAATTTTCAACAAAGATAAATTAAAATAAGAATTCTCAAAATTTTGTAAAAATATGGTAAAATTGCTCTCTATTCTTATAGTTTTGATGATTTTGTGAAATATTTGATTAGTATAAACCAAATTAACAAATAACATTACATTTTTCTAAATATAATATCATATTTTGTGAAATATGATGATCGACGAGGAAGCAAGATATGAAGAACTTCCGATGGACGAGCCAACTTTAGAGCTCAAAACTCTCCCGTTTACACTCAAATATGCCTTCCTTGACGAAGAGAAAGCAAAGCCAGTAATTATCTCGTCCAAGCTAGACCTAAAGCAAGAAGAACAACTACTGGAGGTGCTAAGGAAAAACAAAGAAGCAATCGGATGGACCCTGACGGACCTAAAAGGGCTAGACCCTTCACTATGTACTCATCGCATCTTCCTAGAGGATGAGTCAAGACCCGTCAGGGAGGCCCAGAGACGACTCAACCCAAGGGTATGGGAGGTCGTAAAAGAAGAAATTCTTAAATGGCTAAATGCAGAAATTATCTACCCCATATCCGATAGCCAATGGGTGAGTCCGGTACACGTCGTCCCGAAGAAAGCTAGAGTAACGGTCACGACGAACGAGAAAGGCGAGGAAATCCAGACGCGCCTACCGACGAAGTGGAGGGTCTGCATAGACTACCGGAAGCTGAACTCCGCTACTAAGAAGGACCACTTCCCGCTACCGTTCATCGACCAAATCCTGGACCGACTGGCAAGATCCAACTACTTCTGCTTCCTCGACGGATACTCGAGCTATAATCAGATTGCTATCCACCCCGACGATCAAGAGAAGACAACGTTCACATGTCCTTTTGGCACCTTCGCCTTCAGACGCATGCCATTCGGACTGTGCAACGCCCCCGCAACCTTCCAACGATGTATGACAGCTATCTTCTTCGACTTTCTTGGCGATAGTTTAGAAGTCTTCATGGACGATTTCTCCGTCTTTGGAAACGACTTCGAGACTTGTCTTGCTCACCTGACGAAGATACTGGAGGTATGCGTCAGGAAACGACTGGTACTTAGCTGGGAGAAATCCCACTTCATGGTACGAGAGGGAGTAGTGCTCGGGCACATCGTCTCGGGCAAGGGCTTAGAAGTGGATAAGGCAAAGATAGAGGTCATCCAAAACCTCCCTCTACCTAACACCGTGAAGGATTTGAGGAGCTTTCTCGGGCACGTCGGCTTCTATCGACGATTCATCCAAGACTTCGCGAAAGTTTCTAAGCCCCTCACCACCCTTCTTTGCAAAGACAAGGACTTCATCATCGACGAAGAAGGGAAGCGCGCATTCAAGACATTGTAGAAAGCACTAATCGAGGCACCAATTCTACAAAGTCCTAATTGGGACTTACCCTTCGAGATTATGTGTGACGCTTCAGACTACGCGGTGGGAGCGGTCTTGGGGTAGCGACTGGACAAGAAGCCGACGGCCATCTGCTATGCAAGTAAGACCCTCATCGAAGCTCAAATCAATTACACGACGACGGAGAAAGAGCTTCTAGCAGTGGTCTACGCTCTCAAGAAGTTCCGGCCTTATATCTTGGGGAGCAAGATCATCATCTACACTGATCATGCGGCCCTAAAATACTTGCTCTCCAAGAAAGAGGCCAAACCAAGACTCATACGATGGGTGCTGATCCTTCAAGAATTCGACTTGGAGATAAAAGACAAGAAGGGCAGCGAAAACTCGGTGGCGGACCACTTATCGCGTCTCCACATCTCGAGAGGAGAGGACATCGGAGAAACATTTCCAGACGAGCATCTCCTCGCCATCTCGAGTCATGCCCCCTGGTACGCGCACATCGTCAACTTCATCGTGACTAGATCGATCCCGGAGCATTGGAACATGCATAAAAAAGATAAGTTCTTCAACGAGCTCAAGTATTATTTTTGAGAAGAACCGCTTCTGTTCCACCTAGGATACGACCAGATCATCCGACGATGCGTACTGGAGGAGGAGCAGGGAGACATTCTGGCGATGTGTCACTCATCGACGTGCGGAGGACACTTCGCGGCACGAAAGACCGCGGACAAGATTCTACAGAGCGGCTTCTACTGGCCCTCCATCTTCAAGGACGCCCACCATTTCTACATGGAATGCCTACAATGTCAAGCGGCGATCAACATCTCCAAGCGAGATGAGATGCCGATGCGGCCGATCCTTGAGGTGGAAATCTTCGACCTTTGGGGGATAGACTTCATGGGACCTTTCCCACCTTCTGACGGGAAAGAGTACATCTTGGTGGCGGTGGACTACGTGTCCAAGTGGGTCGAAGCAATCCCCACCAGGATAAACGACCATCGAGAGGTACTGCGCTTCATCACACGATGCATCTTCGCCCGATACGATTGTCCGAGAGCCATCATCAGCGAAGGCGGCTCACACTTCAACAACTCGCACTTCCGTGCGTTGTTGAAGAAATACGGAGTACACCACCGCATCACCACGCCATACCACCCCCAGGCGAATGGGCAAGTAGAGCTCCCCGACGCACTATGGGCATACCGGACGGCATACAAGACACCCAACGGGATGTCTCCCTTCCGACTCATCTACGGGAAAGCCTGCCACCTTCCGGTTGAGCTAGAGCATCGAGCCTACTAGGCCATCAAGAAGCTCAACCTCACACTGGACGAAGCAGGCAAGGAACGACTTCTCCAGCTCCAGGAATTACAAGAGTTGAGGCACGACGCGTACGAGAACGCGGCGATCTACAAGGAGAAGACCAAGGCCTTCCACGACCGACACATCCGACGACGATCATTCCAGATCGGTGACAAGGTCTGGCTCTACAATTCTCGCCTCAAACTCTTCCCTGGAAAGCTGCGCTCCAGATGGGATGGTCCCTACATGGTTTTAGAATTGTTCGACGGCGGAGCAGTACTCATCTCCGATCCCAAGACCGGTCGACAATTCAAGGTAAACGACCATCGTCTAAAGCTGTACCTGACCTCAGAGCCACCCGCACCAGCAGATAAGGTAAATATGCATCTTCCCAAGCATTCGAGGACGTGACGGTACCACCCTCGACCCATCAGTAGTCTAGGTTTCATTTTATTTAGTATGGCTGAAGACATTAAACTTAGCGCTCTTGGGAGGCACCCCAAGATTATCTTACCTTTTAGTTTTATGTTTTGATTTCAGTTTCTTTTTAGACGTTGAAGAACTACATTAGGAAAGGGCGCACCTGCACCGGAAAATCCCACGAGCATCGCGGACTAATGAGCTTTTCTAAACCCATCTCACCGCACTTTTTATTGTTTCCATGCCATGATTCGATGAGTTTTCACATGAGCATGTAGTTTTCATTGAGGGCAATGAAAGATTCTAGTTGGGGGGGTGAGGATTTAGAAAAAGCTCTACAATTTTTGAAAATTTTAAAATTCTACCTTCTAAAAAAAAAACTCTTATTTTTAAAATCTTAGATCTAAATTACCCCACCTTAGAAGTCTTTTCATCTAGAGATCTGACCTACTAGAGATGTAGAAGTGAGGACCTTATAGTCCATATGATTACATTTTGAGTAATAAAGCCAAATGATCTAGAGAGACCAATGGATTAGAGTAGTGGTTGACTTCTTTGGGGTTGGGTACCTAACAGGCACCAAGGAAAAAGAGTAATCAAGAGGTTGAAATGCTATGAGATTGAAAAGGAGAGTATTTGAGAGAAAATGAAATTTCATCCTCTACCTATTATTAGCCCAAACTGCTTAGTATAAGGAATTTTCTCAAGCCTAGACTTTCCCCTTTAAAGAGTGCAATGATCCATAATCTTTGTAGCACTTATCTTTTCCTTATAGGCATGTAGTTTTCTCTTCCAAAGCAGTCAAGTAGTAACACCAATTTGTTTTAAAACTTTGCTTTTGATGATGAACACTCCCAAGTGAATCCACACATCCATTTCACCTTCCACTTTTCCTCCCACATGTGCTTATACCTTCATTACACTTCATTTGCTACACACTCTCTTCAGAAATCCTAAAACTCCTCCACATCATCATTCTAGTCTTCTGAAATGCTTAAAAAAAATGAAAAAGAAAAGAAAGAGGAGCAAAGTCAAAAGAAAGAGAGAAATAAGAAGTTACAAGAAGGAAAATAAGTGGGAACATCTTCTATCTCTACCTCTACTATCATCTTCACCATCTACCCTATCCATCATCATCCACCTCACTTGGGAGTATAATCATCATAAGTGGTACCTTCTTTGATTTTATCATCCACTTTGTTTTATCAGCATATTTGCTTTTAGCCAAGTCATAACCTTAGAAATAGTATCTTTTATTTCCTTCAGCCTCCTCACACGATGCATCAAAAGATAGGAATCCATTTGAATTGCACTCTTTTAAGGAGGAAGGTGAGTTGAGGGGAATTCTAAGTACTAGGTAGCCTCCAATTTGAGAGAAGGAGTGATGTGTTTATGGAGAGGGTAAGGAATTACATCCACTCATGAGAGAGTGAGTATATTTTCAGCACCATAGCATCATACCTTAGATAGGCTCACCTTGATTACAATCAAGAATTAGACTTGAGCATTAGCCGATGAGCACTACCCTAACATGCACTAAAGAAGTCAACCTAGAAATGGAATCTAGATCATTAGGGCCTACACTATGAGGAAAATGTGATCATACATTTATACACTTCACCTTTTTAGTAGTAGGATCAAAGGATGAAAAGACTTTCTAGGGAGATCATTTAGTGAATTGCTAAGAGACTAGAAATAATTTAAGTCGGGGGGTGTGATAACATGCTATATTGACATAATAAAATATGATTTTTAGTGCATATTAAGGCATAATTGATTTCATTTCCATGCATGTTATCATATTTATATGTATTTTTCTATTATTCTCTTAAAAAGTCATTATAATCTCAAAATACTTTAATTTAGGGTTAATTTTGATAAATTAGAGTTTAATAATTTGATAACCCATATTTTTCTTGAGATTATAACTGTTTTTAAAGTTAAAAAGAGAAACAATTTTTATAAACATTCATTTCATTTTCTAAAGTTTAAAATCTGAATAAATGAATGTATTTTTGAAATAATAATTTTAACTCTCATTATTTATTAATTTTGACTTTTTAGAATAATAGATAATTAAATTTTGGATCAAATGAAAGAAATTTGGATTAATTTGGAGTTATATATAAAAAGTTATAAATTTTCTATTTTTAGGGATTTTTTCCGGATTTTTGTGAATTTATTTCCTATTTAAATTAATTAAAATAAATTAAAAAAATGCAAAAAGCGGGTTTTAACCGCGCGGGGCCACGTGGCACTCTGGGCCACGTGGCAGCGCCACGCGGGCCCACGCGGCATATAGTATGTATATTATTTATTATTACTATATATATAAAGTTCTTCAGCCTTCCCTATATGGGAAGGGGTTTTCGATCTTATAAACCGTCGGGTTTATAAGATCGAATGGACGCGTGGACCACCGCCGATGATCAACCACGTGCGTCAATTGGAGCGTTATAACGGCTGAGATTAATCGACGCGGATCGCATCTCAGCCGTTGGATCGCGATCTAAGGGGCGATATTTGAGGCATTTTATAACGCTTACCTACGGATTAAATCGTGGCCGTCCATCACGATCCGACGGTCACGACTTAATCGAAACGGTCTACGATGGACTGTTTCATCGTAACCGTCGATCGTTTTGATCGGACGGTTACGATCAAAAGCCCTATATAAAGAGATGTTCTTCACGAATGTAAGCATCCGAGTTGAGATTTTAATCAAATTGACTGTCTAGAAACCCCTCTCTCTTGTTTCTCTCGAGTTCTTCCTCTTCCTCTTTCATTTCCGCATCCATGGAGGGGTAGAAGTCGAGATTTGGTGGAAAATTGAGGGAGAAATCGACGCTTGAAGCTCGTCGTGACGTTCTTGGTGTTCATCGCGATTAATCGGTTTAATCGTGACATTGAGATCGCTAAATGGGTTTAGTGGAAGCGGTTTTACCTTAATTATCTTCCTATCATGTTTACTTTTCGTTTAGATTAGGATTTACATTTCAATTTTGCTAAATTTCATCTAAATTCGCGATTTCGACGTTCCGAAATTTCTCTCCACTTCGAATCTTGATTTCTCCGCGAAATCAAGTCCAAATTCGACGATTTTTGATTCCGTGGAATCGATTTGAAGTCTTCTTTCTTAAAATGCCATTTTCCCCAATTTCTGCCATCAATTTCTCGTCCGATTTGATCAAATTTGAAGATTACGTCAAGAAATTCCTTAATTCCTTGTGGATTCGACCCTTATTTACGATTATACCCTTGAATTCGTGATTAATTCTCAAAATTGGTAAGTTTGGAATAATTTTTGACGCGATACCACGTGAAATTGACGACCTCACGGTCTCGTCTCATCAGTTATCACCTTCCTCCCTCCTAGAAGATAGAACACAAACACAACCCCCATGTCCCCTTTAGTTAAAATCAATGGTCATGGTATGATATGCTCCAAAAAGGCATGAGATGCTTCCAAATATACATATATGGTAATAACACGCCTTAGAAAGGGTGTGAATAGGACAATTAAACATATATTTGTGAGTACAAATGCAGGTTAACACCTTCTTCCTTCCTCCATGGAGCCTTTTTCTTCAACCTCTAGATTATTAGAAAAGGGTACCTTCTTCCCTCTCTGGTAGTCTCCATCCTCTTGGAGCCCTAGGAAAGAGCAGAGAAGATTTAATGAAAGAAAAACCCCAGCCATATTGCTTTATTTTCAAGACTACATGCTTAAAATCACAATAGAAATGAATGAAAGACAAAGCCCTAACTTATGGGCTTAAAATCAAGCCCACATTGACACATTATCCGACATAAGAGATGGGGCATTGTGAAAATTACTATATCTTACATCCTTTTTTTTTCAAGTATACTGATGATGAGTAGAGTTATTATTGTCAAAAGAAGTAGATATTGCTAGGGCGTATCATGGGAAAAAAATATGTTGTATATTTTATCTAATCACACGATATTTGATGTGCGAGGCAATGCAAGGTCAAAATTGTTCAAAATGAATGAATTTTGCTTTCTACTTAGTTTCTTTTAGATGCTTTATCAAAATAAAAGCCCTTTTTAAAACCAATAAAACATGAAATATTTAAGTAATTTTATTGTCAATCTTGAAAACAATTACTTTTATAAATTGTTTCATAATTCACCCATTATTCTCTTAATTGACCAACTTTTCAAGCGATACTCCCTTGTTCGTCGTGACCCGAGTACTACATAAATTTATCTAGCTTGGGAGAAATTTCAACGCCCCCAACGGGGAAGGATTGACTATCGAGGCAAGTGCATGTATCTAGAGTTTGATGTAGTTAGGCATTTACAAGCAAGGGATCCTAGTTCGACAAATTCTCAAGTAACATGTAAGCATAAATTGATTAAATTTTATGAAAAAATGGTGACATTGTCTCAAGTACAACGGTTAAAAACATTTGGTTTTATTTTAAACTATGTACATCTTATTCAACACAAAATGATGCAATTTGTCTAGTAATCATCATCATCGGTAGATAATTACCGAGTAAATTGAGTGAATAACCAGTATTCTCATGTATGAAAAAAGACCAAAATAATGACGACAATTTCCCTAATAAAGCATTAAAAAGATTATAAAAACGAATAATGTTCTAAAAATAAAGCATTAAAAATGAATAAAAAGTGAATAAAACATTAAAAAATTTCTCTCGTAAGAAAAATAATGTTCTATCTGTTGGAAATTTGGATTTTTTAAAGTGAGGACGTGGGAGGTCTATGCTTTTAGCATCCCGCATGAAAGGCCAAAAGAGTCAGAGAAATATTATCGTTTCCCTGCTGTCGGTAAAAAATGTCGGCGAACGGGTCCACGTCAGAGGTTTAACGGAAAAGGGCGACAAAGGACACGAGCAAAAACCTCTCTCTCTCTCTCTAAATCTGGCTCTCCTCTTTCTGGATAATTTTGCAGTTAGGCCCCTTAACCTAGAGAGACAAACATCAAATTTGAAAGCTGACGATTGATGAGGCCGTTACTTGCGTCACTCTGATGACATCAGCATAGCTACGCATTTATAAAATGCCGACCGAACTGGATTTAAAAATGGTTTTGAGTCCGATTCTCTCTCCTCATTTTCATTTGTGAATGGGATGCGGACAAATAGAGCTGGCAAAAATGAAGTGACAAGACTCTGAGCATGAAATGCCCAGAGAGGGAGACGAAAACTACATGTTTAGAGAGAGAATGACAGGGGAGAGGAATTTCCGAAATTCAATGATTTTTGTGTTTCTGGACCAATCGGATATCGACACCTTCTATGGTTAAAGCTGCTTCTTTCTTACTTCCGACAGCCTAGCCAGGAAAGGTTAACTTAACCATGGTTAGATGTTAACTCAACCGCGGTGAACCGATCTAATGAGCATAAATGGGGCCGTCCCCCCAAGCAGGAGTCAGTGCAACAAGCTAAAATTTTCTCTCTCTAGATTCCCTTGTGTCTCTCCTGTCTCTCTCTTTTATTTTTGGCGAGGGAGCTTTCATGGCGTGCGGGACGTACTGAGCAGGAGCTCGCAGAAAAGTTTCTTCACTGGGAAATACAGTAAGTTGATACTTTAATGGGAAGCTGCTCCTTTCCTACTTCAGTTTTCCATTTTCTTTCTCCGGATTTTCCATGCAGATGAATTTTGTCTCTCTCCCTCTTTCCCTCTCTCTCTCTATCTATCTATCTATCTATCTATCTATCTATCTATCTATCTATCTATCTATCTATCTATCTATCTATCTGTCTGTCTGTCTGTCTATCTATCTATCTTTTATTTTTGGCGAGGGAGCTTTCATGGCGTGCGGGACGTGCTGAGCAGGAGCTCGCAGAAAAGTTTCTTCACTGGGAAATCCAGTAAATAGATAGGACACTATCTATTTATCTATCTGTCCGCCTGTCTGTCTGTCGATATATATACCGATCTGTCTATTTTTCTACCAGAATTTCGTTTTCTTCATCCTATTCTTTCTGTATCAGCTTCTTTATTTAGAGCCTCGAGTTCGCCATGCAAATAATCTCTCTCTCTCTCTCTCTTTGTGTATATAGATAGTTCTTTCTTTTTCTATCTATGTCTATCTTTCTCTTTACGACCATGTTAGTGGCTGATCCAACCCTATGTTTCTCCATGCAGCTACTCTCTCTCTCTACTTTTCTTCAACTCCTGCAGAGGGACAACCATGCAAAACTCTCTCTACTCGCTCATTATTTTCCATGAACCTTAATGAACTCAACCAACAGGTTGTTTCCGTGTCTACTCTCTCTCTCTCTCTCCCTATTATCTCTCTCTATATTTCTATCTCTATCCTCAGCTTCCTCCGTCCTCTTCTACCTTAAACCCTATATTTCCCCATGCAACTACTCTCTCTCACTCTCTCTGTGTCTATCTCTATCTTTCTCTATATCAACTACCATGGTACGGCTGATCATTCTTCCACGAACGAAAAAATTCAAACAAAAGGGCATTTCCCCGTTTTCTTTCTCTCGTCTTCCTCCGTCCTCTTCTCCCTAAAAACCCCTGTTTTCCCCCATGCAACTACTCTCTCTCACTCTCTCTCAATTTTTCTACAACTCCCGTAAGGAACAACCACGTTAGTCGCACATTATTTTTCATGAATTCAAACAAAAGGTCGCTTCTGTTTCTTCTCATCATCTGCATAAGACCCTATCTCTCTCTCTCTCTCTCTACCTTATGCTTCTCCTGAACATGAAAAACCTCGATACTTGCTGTCTCGCTAATCATTTTTTAATGAAACTTCAACTACTCAAACAAAAGGGTAATTTCCGTCTCCCTCTCCTCATCTTCCTCCTTATTCCTTAAAATCCTAATTTCTCCACGCTACCAATATCTCTCTCTCTCTCTCTAATAAATTTTTTAATGAAACTTCAAGAACTCAAACAAGGGATTTCCGTCATCTTCGTCTTATTCCTTAAACCCTAACTGCCCCATGCAACCAATCTCTCTCTAGAAATTCATCACAACTTCACCCTCTCGCAGATCAAAAACCTGAAAACCATGGACGAACTCGGATTCCCCATCCCCGCCGACTTCCACCAATCCCTACACTGCTCTCCCTTGCCTCAAACAGAAGAAGACGACGACAGCGATGACGTCATGGACATGGACGATCTCGAAAGAAGAATGTGGAGCGACCGCCTCAAGCTCAACCGCCTGCTGGAGCGTAGGTCAAAGTCAAAGCTCCAGCAATCCCAGGAACAATCCAGGAGAAAAAAAATGTCCAGAGCCCAAGACGGAATTCTAAAATACATGCTGAAAATGATGGAAGTCTGCAAAGCTCAAGGATTCGTCTACGGGATCATTCCCGAAAACGGAAAACCCGTTGGAGGAGCATCAGATAATTTGAGGGAATGGTGGAAAGAGAAAGTCAGATTCGATCGTCAAGCTCCAGAAGTAATAGCCAAATTTCAGGGCTCGAATGCTGCTTCGATTTTGTCAAACAGTTCAAGAACACTTTACGAGATTCAAGATACTACTTTGGGATCTCTACTCTCTGCTCTGATGCAGCATTGCGATCCTCCTCAGAGGAAGTTTCCGTTGGAGAAGGGGATTCCTCCTCCGTGGTGGCCGAAAATTAGGGGAAATTGACGATCCTCCATATAGGAAGCCTCACGATTTGAAGAAATCGTGGAAAGTTAGGGTATTGATGGCGGTGATTGAGCACATGCTCCCTAATTTGGAGAAACTAAGGAGGCTGGTTAGGCAGTCCAAGTGTTTGCAGGATAAGATGACCGCCAAGGAGATTGAGATTTGGTCCGCTGTGGTAAATCAGGAGGAGAGAGAGACAAGGATGAGAGAGAAAGCTAAAGATGTTAAGGATGAGCTTTATTTGTTGTATGAAAGTGCCATTAATGGAAGCTCGGAGAAGAATTGCTATTTAGGGCAAGGTTTTGATCAGGGATCGGAGGATTTCGGAGAAGGGTTTTCGAGGGTTCCTATGGGGAAGATGGAAGGACTGAGCTGGCCATTTTAGGGTTTTCGAGAGAGAGCCAACTGGAGACTGCTTGTTTTCCTTTTTCTTTTATTTATCTGTAATTCCGTGAGAGGTATGTCGACTTTCTCAAGCTTTTATGAGAGATCTGAGCATTCCTCGAGGATCTTGAACCCGCATAAATCCTCAATATTTGTTTGTAAATTATTAATCTCGTGTGTTGGTTGACTTTCTCATCAATGTGGAGAATCTCTCTCTCTCTCTCTATCTATAAATTCTGAACTCATGAAAAAGGTCACTATGGTCCTTCTCTCTCTAGACATTCTGTCATATCCTCATTTAATGCATACTGTTCATGTATAAACCCAGCTGCTACCTGCCAACCACAAGATCAGGGAATTTATCTCACAATCTTTTGCTCTCACTCTCTCTCTCTCTCCTGGCAACCGCAAGATCAACAAGCTTTTGGCGTGGACTTTTGGAGGAAGACTGACATGATGAATGAGAGAGCAAGGATCTCCTAACTGCCCATTTAGTGAGATGCTTCTTTATCCATTTGGCCGTCCAATAATGGCAATCGGATAAACCCACAAAGAGAGAAGAGAGAGAGAGAGAGAGAGAGAGAGAGAGAGGAGTTGTTGTAATGGGCCCAAAGATGTGATCGATTATAGACCCAATTCAGACCCACGAATTAAGTGCTTTAAAAGTAGACTCATCCCCCCTAGATTTTGTTCATGGTCCCCTCCAATTATCCCCCAAAACTGTTGTTGACCCCTGCCAAACTTTCTAATTTTTTATTCTCCTAAATTGCATCTAAACCTACCAATTCTTGACAGGCATCTAGCTCATGTACTTCACAATATTCCCATCAATGGAAAATCGTCTGCTAGAGCATACCTCCTTTTGAAGTAATTCCATGGACCTCCACCTTATCTAATTCTAGCCATTGAATTCCCATTAAACGAAGACTCTAGGCGATGGGCGCTAGATCCTCGCCGTGTCGAACAAAGAAGATCCTCATACGCCTCTTACAGAGCACTCGGTATCCTCGCCCACTACTATCAGTTAGACCATTAACTTGAAAAGTATTACCAACCATGACCGAGTTAGATGAGTCGTCGTCAAGGAGTAAAATGCCAATATTAAACCCCAAATAAGCTACCAAGTTTACTCTTGTTTTCATCAATCGGCTAGTCTTGTTTGGCCCATAATATCGATTTTGGACATAGTCTTGTAAGCAACTTGGGCCTATGTTTCAAAAACATATGTTCTTGTTATGGAATTCATACTGATAAAATATCAAATAACTAGAAGATAACATCATTTTTCAAATGAAACATCGTGAAAAGGATCTTATATGGTTATATAAAATACTTATGTGAAGTTATTCTTGCCCTGGCTATGTCGTTCGTACACGGGTCTAGAGATTGTACGCATGTCACGTTAGGCAAGGTTGACACTACCTTGAAAATTGTATAGAAATTTGAGAAATTCACTAACCAATTAAGCTTGAAATTAATTGGACAACATGAAAAGTAGAAAAAAAAACTAAAGAGGATTTTCTTCACTGTTAGAAAGAGAGCACCATAGGAGAGAGGAAAACAAAAATAAGGTTTGATAAGACGTGTACATGCACGCGATAGAGAAATATATAGAGAGGAGAGAGAGAGAAAGGAGAGAGAGAGAAAGGAGAGAGAGAGAGAGAGAGGGAGAAAGTGGGCTTCAGCCCAATAGGGGAGAGAGTAGAAGAAGGGGTTTTAACACTCCCCCTCAAGCTGGAGCGTGGAGATCAAACATGCCCAGCTTGGATCCAATGGTCTCATATGCAGGGCCCAGTAGGGCCTTAGTGAAGATGTCTGCCAGCTGATGTGCGGAAGCGACGTGTGGGGGTACAGATGGTACCATTATCGACATACTGTCGTATGAAGTGTCAGTCAATCTCAATATGCTTCGTCCTCATATGGAAAGTAGCATTACTGGCGATAAAGGTAGCAACCATGTTATCGCAGTACATCTGCATAGGCCCTTCTGGCGGGAAGCCAAGCTCGGTGAGAAGAGAGCGTAGCCACATCATTTCTGTCGTGGTATCCGCCATGGCTCGATACTCGGCTTCGACACTAGAGTGGGACACGATAGACTGCTTCTGAGAGCGCCATGTGACCAGGTTACCTCCAACATAGGTGGCATAGCCACCATGTGACTTACGATCCTCCTTGTCACCAGTGAACCCAAAGTCAGAGTAGGCCTCAATGCGTAGATGACCATGTCGCCGATATAAGAGGCCCTTCCCCGGAGCTCTCTTAAGGTACGCCAGAAGCCGATAGACACCCTCCAAATGGATAGTGCGAGGAGCCTGCATAAACTGACTCAAGATACTAACCGCATAGGAGATGTCCGAGCGAGTCACAGTGAGGTAGATCAATTTCCCCACAAGTCGGCGGTAGATGCCTGCATCCTCAAGAAGTGCGGTGGCATTGTCCCACTCAGTCCACATTCCGCTCCATAGGTGAGGAGGCCGGCTTGCACCTCAGCATCCCCTGTCTCCTCCAAGAGATCCAAGCCACGTACTTTCGCGACAAATGGACATCCGCCCTCGACGGTGAAGCAATCTCAAGTCCAAGAAAGTACCTGGGGAGACAGATCGCGTGTGACGAAATGCTGAGCCGTATAAGCCTTGGTCGCAGTCACCTCGGCCCTCGTCACTACCAATGATGATGATGTCATCCACATACAGCCCAGTGATAACACATCCATGCGGGGTGCGTTTCCGCATGACAATCGGATCGTAAACAGTAGAGACAAAGCCATACGCGAAAAGCAGCTGCGAGAACTTGTGGAACCACGCACGCGGGCTTTGCTTCAGCCCATAGATAGCCTTCTTGAGGAGACACACCTCGGACGACTCCCCGAGCAACGTACCTGAGCGGTTGCTCCATGAATACCTGCTCATCAAGGTCGCCGTAGAGGAAGGCATTAGACACGTCCAGCTGATGAAGCGGCGGGGACTCGATCCCGGGGCAATGGAGAAGAGAACCCGGATGGAGCTGAGGCGCGCCACAGAGCGAGAATGTCTCATGATAGTCAAGACCATAGGCTTGAGAAAAAGCCACGAGCCACGAGACGCGCCTTGTAGCGAGCGATGGAGCCATCGAGATTATACTTGAGGGAGTACACCCACTTGCAGAGAGAGAGCATTGGCATCGATGGGCCGAGGAACTAGCGTCCGATGTCTCCCGCTGGATGAAGGCCGCATACTCCACGTCCATCGCCGCTTTCCACGCCGGTACCCGCAACGCCTCAATATACGACTTGGGAATTGACTCGGTTAGAACGGCAAGAGCAAGGGGACCCAGATAGGAAGGAGAAAGGCGAGCGAGGAGAGACATGATGAGCAATAGGGTATTGCGTGCATCTGTCGAGTACCCTTGCGAAGGGCAATGGGAAGGTCAAGATCGTGTATGGGAGGCGGTGGGGAAGGTGGGGGTGACAAGGGAGCCGAATCAGTAGCTATCGGCGAGGAGGAAGATTCTGGCTCAGAAGATGGGTCGACGGGAGGGATGCCGAGGGTGGTGACACCTCAAGTAAGGGAATCGAGACGAGCCATAGGGAGGTCAATGATGGGGTAGCGGATACCGAAGGAAGGAGGGATGGGGAGGGGAGGGCGTCGCCGAGGCGGAGTAGAGGTAAAGTAGGGGAACGTCCTCATGGAAGGTCACATCCGCCGAAGTAACGTACTGCGCCGATCCGGGAAGTACACATGGTAGCCCTTCGAGTCCGAGAATAACCGACAAACACACCCTTTTTGGGCACGGGGAGCCCGCTTGGATAAGCCGGGGGTGTGATCTTGGACAAAGGCAGTGTGGCCGAACACTCGAGGTGGTAGAGAGAAGAGATCAGCAGCGAGGAGTCAATCGCGAAGGGGAATAGCACCTCCAAGAGCGGCAGATGGAAGGCGGTTCACCAAATATGTAGCAGTCGAACAGACTTCGCACTGGAGATACCGAGGTACCCTCATAGCAAGTAGCAAGTGTGCGTACCATGTCCAGGGAGGTGTCGATGTTTCCGCTCCGCCACCCCGTTCGCTGCGAGGTGTATGGGCAGGTAGTCCGATGAACTATGCCATGGGCTAGACAGAGTTCCTCAATCGCCTTCTGAGTAAACTCAAGTGCATTGTCCGTGCGGAGGACTTTGACGATCGTGTCGTACTGGGTAATAATCTCAATTAGAAAGTGCTGAACGCGAGAAAGTACCTCCTGTCGACTCTTCAGGATATATGTCCAAGTCGCCCGGGTGTAGTCATCAACGAACACCATGTAGTACTTTCCTCTTGTAGGCGATGGATGCGGGGCCGGACCCCAAACGTCACAGTGGACCAAGTCAAACGGGTGATGGGTAGGTAGACCAGTGCGCGATGGATACGACGATCTATGGTGCTTTCCTAGTTCACAAGACTCACAATGAAACTCCGATAAGTGTAACCAAGGTAGAGTTTCTTTAAGTTTGACAAAACTAGGGTGCCCCAATCGACAGTGCCATAGAAAAGAGTCATGAAGGGAACTACAGGAAGCAGAGAGGGCAAAAAGGGCTTGAAGTCCCGTAGAGGGAGAGTCAGCCACTAGCTTGTAGATGCCTCGTCCGTTCTCACGGCCCAGTCCAATCCTCCGGCCCGTGTCGAGATCCTGGAAGACGCAGTGATGAGGAAAGAAAAACACACCATAGTGAAGGGCTTTAGTGATAGCACTGATGGACATCAAATTCGCAGGGAACCCAGGAATATACAGGACATTTTGTAGAGGAAGGGAAGAGGTGGCACGAGACTGGCCAGAGCCAAGGACAGGACAGGAACGCCCGTCAGCAATACGGACGTCGGGAATGGAGGTTTCGTGCCGATAAGCGGTGGAGGACAGAGGGAAAAAACCAGTCATATGGGGAGGATGCCCCGAGTCAATAACCCAAGAAGTCATATGAGGAGTTGAGATAGACGGCGTACTGGAGAAGAGCCCCGCCCTCCCGCATATGACACCAAGCTGCTGTCGTCGCCGCAAGACTCGGGCTGATGGTGCCGTGGTCGGACAAAGTGAGGAGGCCCGTGATGCCTGAATGTAGGCCAGCTTCGAGGGAGATAGGGCGAGACTGACTGTTCTCGATGCCTAGGGAGTAGTAGATGATGACCCGTCCGCCGTGGACAGAGTCGAGGATGTCTTGCCTCCAGAGGCAGCCATAGCCCAAGCAGGCTTCAGAGGATGAGAAGGCTGAGTGACATCAGAGGATGACGACACGGTGGTCGGCTCGCCCATGAGGGAGAGTAGCAGCGGCGAGGCGCGACGGCCGGCTAGACGGGAATGGCCAAACAAAAGCGAGAGCAAAGAGCGGCGGGCGTTAGCGTCGGCCTGCAGCCAGGCGTTGGCGTCGCGTGGCCAGCGAGCGGCGTCGGCGTCCACGTTCACCGCACCAGGCAGGGCGGAGGTGGGTCTTCGGGGCAGGGCGTCTGCAGGGCGGAAGGCGTCCACGCTCACCGCACCAAGGCAGAGCATCGACAGTTGGCTTCGTCAGCAGGGAAGATCGACAACGTATCGGCGCAGACGGGAAGATGTATCGGCGCAGATGCAGACGATATATCAGGAAGATGTATCGGCAAAGATGTATCGACGCAGACGATATATCGGGAAGATGTATCGGCAAAGATCGGCTGTAGAGCGCCCAACCGGCGTCGTACCGTCCGGCTTCGTGAGTAGCAGGCGGCGTCGTAGGGCGTCGCAGGGCGTCGTGAGCAGGGCAGCCGTGCAGCGTCGTCGGCAGGACAGATCACACCCTCGGGGCAGCAGGGCGGCAGGTCGGCGTCGTAGGGCGTCGCAGGGCGATGCTGCGCAGGGCAAGGCGGCGCAGGGCCACGACAATGGCAGGGCGACGCAGAGCGACGACGGCCGGGCTTGATAGGAGAAGAGCAGGGCGACGGCGAGCAGGTAGGGCGACGGCGACGGCGAGCAGGTGGCTGGGAAGGGCGACTACTGCCGGGCTTGATAGGAGAAGAGCAGAGCGACGACGAGTAGGACAACTCAGGACGACGGCAAGCAGGGCAACTACGGTCAGGTAGACGGCGAGCAGGGTGACGGCGAGCAGGGAGACGGCGAGCACCAAGACGGGGAGCAATGCAGCTACGGTCAGGGCGACGGCGAGCACAGCGAGCAGGGCGACTACGGTCAGATGATGCCGGGCGACGGCAACAACGCTGGCAATGGCAGCGCGACGGATGGGCAGGGCGCTGGCAATGGCAGCGCGACTGATGGGCAGGGCATCGCAGAATCAACGCAGGGCGACGCAGAGCAGAATAGAGCGATCGCAGGACGATGGCAGCTGATGGCGGCGGCGTCGCAGGTCAAGACGGCGGCGCTTGAGGGCGGCGGCGTCTTAGGGCAAACCCTAAGTTTTCCCAGTCGGCTCTGATACCATGTTAGAAAGAGAGCACGATAGGAGAGAGCAAAAGAAATATAAGGTTTGATAAGACGTGTACATGCACGCGATAGAGAAATATATAGAGAGGAGAGAGAGAGAAAGGAGAGAGAGAGAGAGGGAGAAAGTGGGCTTCAGCCCAATAGGGGAGAGAGAAGAAGAAGGGTTTTTAACATTCACCAAATGTGACATTGTTTAATAAAATGTAAACTAGAGTCACTTCAAAAGTCCCTAGACACTAGTCTTTCTTTTATGTGCTTTTCATGACTTGCGTTTCATGAATTAATTGATTTCTTCTGATTTTTACATCCTATATCCTTGATTTTAAATACGTAGGGAATCAAATAGGGTTTTGTTATCTTGAGAAATGTAGCTTGTTTTTCTCTCCAAAGCTTAAAATAATTTGGATCATTTTCCAAGTTCCTTGAGGATTCTAGTGCTTTTTGCATGCATGCATCTTTATCATCATTAAATCCCATTCAAATGAATTATCCTGGTGCTCAACTGATGCCTCACATTTAGGGAAAATTCTCTCTTAAATGAAATTCTATAGAACCATTTATATATTAAATCAGTTGGGTTTACTTATTTATACAATTTTTTGTTAAATTCTACATATGCTAACGTTGACCTCAATAATCGTTGTCCTCTTCAAAACATTTCTAGAAGACAAAAATATAATGCATTTTTTTGAGAATTTGGGTGATGGAAATTTGTTGTTTTAATATTCTATTGATTCCTTTTTTCACTCTTTCTTATCCATTAATTCTTGAAAAGCTCCATGATGATAGCTATATAAATATATAAAGTAAATTAGAATTTAACATACTTAATATAAATTAAAATTTCATTTTTATATACAAGTTATTGTGTATAAATATCTCATTTTCAAAAAGTCCCTTACAAGAATTCCTATGTGTTCATGAGATTTCTATGATGACGATTTCACCATAAAACAAATAATAATAAGAGGTGCTTTGGATCAAATGGTTGAAGTTTCTATTTTTATTATCATGTTTACCCCTCTCCGGTCTATTTGATACCTTTGTTTCTCTATCTATATTCCTCTCCCTCACTCCATTTTTATTCTATACCTTTCTATCTTCCACATTAACTCCCATCATTCATCCTTTCACTCAATCCTTCCATATCTCTGTAGTGAGCCGTTTAATATCTAATTCACCAATGAATACTGGCCTTTTAAAAGTCTTTTCCTTGTTATGACTCATAAGAACATCCTCTATGTCGCATATTATCCCACTTTCCATTATTGCCTTTTTTCATTCTTGAAATAAAAATATAATACATATTAACCAAGTTTACATGATGATAAGAGAATTGTACTTGATTTGTGTTTTTGAAACCTAATAGCTATAATTTGATATTGAGAATTAAATGACATTGAAAATGGCTTAATTTAATGATATTGAAGGACAGATCATCCAAATTAAATGATATTTTTCAAGCATTTACCCTTAAACAATTAGTGGAATAAAGTAATCAAACTAATCCACCTCCAAAAATGATTTAGAATGAGAGCTGATAATAGTATTAAATTCAAATGTAAGTGTGAGAGCCCAATGTGCATATGGTTGCAATAGGCACGTTACCTCTCTAGATACATCATATCTCCAATTACTCTAAAATTTAAAATTTCCTATACTTTGGATCCACCATATCTCCATACTCTCCAAAATTTCTACTAATTATAACCTATATATTCCTACTAATTCAAAATCCTACTTGGACCCTCTCCTATATATTCTTTATGGGTGAGGCTCTCTCCTATGACCTAATATCATTTCACATATCTCTCAATTCATAGAAAAAACTTTAAACCAAAATAATATGATATATTCTCTCACTTGTCCACCAAAACTACTATACATGGTTAAAAGTTTGATTTAAAATTTAATATAATTATTTGGTTTTCTTATAATTTAAATTTATTGTAAAGACAAAGAATACATTAAGTTCTTTTGGTGTGTGATCATATTTTAAAAGTAAAATTAATGAAAACATCAATGAAGAAGAACAATTTCACTGATTGCATGACGGTAAATCCATAAAAGAATTTTTGATATTAGCGAATGAAATTTTCTGTCATCTTGAAATGGCTTCTACTCCAAAGGTCCTAACTTTTTTTACTCGAATTTTTTCTTTTTGGGGCTTCAAAATCTCTTTGAGGAGGGCCAAAAGAGAGGGAACCTTGTGTCTATGCATAAAACTATACCTCCCCATATGTGCATTATACTTCTTTATTCTTCTAAGAAATTTTGTGTATGTGTATATAAATATAGTACCTTCCCTAGAAAGTATATTTATCTCAATATGCATGTATATGTGCATATATATATACCAATGTAAATGGATAGTCCTTCCTCAATGAAAATATGTGTTGAACATATCACATGAAACTAGTCCCATGGGTTGTTTACAAAAGTAAAACATAGTCATTGAAAAGAAAAGTTTTCCTATAAACTTAATGATCAAATCCAATCAAGTCGTGAACCAAATCAAGTATAATGATGACTTTAAGTTGAGTACATAGAGCATTCGGGTTAGCAATGACAAATTGGTAAGAACTTATAGAAATTAGTCAAATTGGAGGAGAAATTGGATATAGGGGAATATAGTCAGAAATTAGAGACATAGAAGAGTCCACTACATTAAATATAAGATTTATTATACGTAAATTGAGGGATAAATTAAGAAACCAATTTTATCACAAATTGTGGAGAGGGAAATTATGAAATCAAGAATAAGTGATAAAATAAACCTAATTGAATGAAATAAAAATCAAATACCACCCTAATTGGACCTTGCCCCCATCGAGAAAACTCTAACAAATCCAAGTGTTTCAAGAAGAGGACCTATTGGCAAAAATCAAAACTTCTCCATTGCAAAGTTTTAGTAATCGGGCGATGAAATATGCAAGACCTTTCAGCCAATCAGATTGAATTTTAAATTTTCTTCAAAATTTTCAAACATGAGAAACCATGAAAAGAGAGAGATAGATATAGTTAAAATATAGATTTGGGGAAAATTTTAAAGCCACAAAATTTATTTCAATGAATTCTAGTGCCCATGAAAATATCTTTTCATGGCAATCAGTCGCCAAGAAAGCACCACATTGCTCAAAGACATCATCATCAATGGCTTATATGAAAATTTAGAGTAATAAGTTTATCCACAATGGTTTTTGATTTAAGAAATCTAAATCGCCATCAAATAGAGAGTACCATGTAAACTTGGGGTTTAAGTCAAAATGATGCCTTGTAATATACATGCATGACTAATATTCTGAATGCACTATCTTGCCTCTTAAGATAATTCATGCCAATTTAGAGGTTTAGATATGTCATGATGCCACCTTATTCGAATCCATTTGATGCTCCTTAGAATGTCACATCACCCATGCCTTTTCTAGAAATCTAGAAAAGTAAAAAAGGCTTAGAGGTTTGGCATTGTTAGCCATTTTGAAATTATGGAAATGCTCCATTTTGGTGAAGTAGAAGAAATAGGAAGGATGATGGAGAAGAGCATAGGATCGTGGGCCAAACACTAATGGGGACATAATTTACTCACACTATCCCCCTTAAGTTGGAGCATACAAGTCAAATAAGCCCAAATTGCGAGAAACTAGGTTGTAGGAAGTCATACTCAACCCTATATTGAAGATACCAGAAAGATAGACATATGTGATTGATAGATATTATGTGGCCTATAAGCCAATCACACTTCCATATATCTCGTTTATATTCAGTAAAATTAACTTTTATTCATTGTCATTCATGTGTGATGCTTGCAATGAAGTCCATGAGCATATACAATGATTAAGTGAATTATGAAGAGATCATAATACAGTGATCACCAGTCTTTACACATATGTTCTAAAGATTCTTATTCGTGGGGTATTCGAGAGGGACATCGAATTATCCAAAAAGAACAACACTATCTAATGTGACTCATACCATGAGTATGACTGATCGTGTAGCCATCAGTGTGGACACACTACAGATAGATAGTAGGTGCTTTTTAGAGAAAGAGTTCACTAAATTGATCCGTATGAATCCCTGAATGGTATTATACCTAACTATCAATCAGGTTGATTCATGTCATGGCTGTGTATCTGGTCCTTTGACTTGAGATACCAAAGAATTTTTGTAGATGGATGATCGTGTTTTGATTATGACTTACAGATCCTTAGCCACGATATATCTAAAATTTCATATATTAGATATGACATGAAGTCCATGAAGATAATTGTGATCAAGATGTGATCATCCGCCCTCGGTATTTGAGGAGATTGACTTGAGGAATGAGATGAGATAAAATCTTTGGCCAAGGTAGTAGAAATACAGGAGAAAGAGTTCACGATGATTTCTTACACGTATCATTACTAACTTGAGTGACTAAATAGGGTTTGATAGTTAATCATATCTTAAATCATTTATGAGTCTCGTGCGGATGAAGGATTATACGTACATGACGGAAAGGTTCCATAAGGGAATTCTTACATACTCTATATCTCTTAGAGTACGTGGTGTAGCTTATCACTCAATGGGCTGGCAACTAAACTTATCGATTTGGTTAAATCGATCCTTTATTAATTAATATATATGTTGATATAGATAATTAATTAAGGTTGACTAATAAGATGTTATTTGGTCTATAGAGTTATTTACTAATGAGATATATGGACCTAGAGGGTCATATAAGGTCTACGGATGTTGGTAGATATAGACATAATTATGAGGGTTTTTATTAAATAATCTATATACCAAATGTCTATAGATAAGGGGAGAACAACCACAACTCAAGGTGCCCATGCAAGCCTTGTAGGAATTTTTCCAATTCTTCTCTTTCTCTCTTGGTGAAGAGCTTTCTAGATCCAACCATCTAGAGATCGTGTGGATATCGCTAGAGGCTAGACAATTGAATAGCTTCAAGAACTCTCTCAAGGAAACCATGTAAGTATATTTTCTCATACATACTAGATGATAGGATTATCTGTTCTTGGTGCCTCAATTTTTTGAACATTTGATTCAATGTATTCCGCTACATTTGATGTTTTGATCAAAATTTTGGAAATTTTATCAACTTTAGAACCCATTAGATTGTGTACCAAACCTTAATGGACACATAATTCACTCACACTACCCCCCTTAAGCTGGAGCATACAAGTTAAATAAGTCCAAATTATGAGAAACTAGGTTGTAGGAAGTCATACTCAACCCTGTAGTGAAGATACCAAAAAGCTAGACATATGTGCCAACATAAGAAGTGCTAATAAGTGTAGCAAGACTCTATTTCAAATAGCATAACAATCGATCTAGATGCACTTAGTGTGCTCTGATAACATGCTATTTAGAGATGATAATACATGATTATTGATGCATATTAATACATAAAAGATTTCATTCCTTTGCATGTCATCATATTTATGAGTATTTATCTATCATTCTATGAAAAAGTCATTATAATCTCAAAATACTTTAATTCAGGGTTAATTACTATGAATTAAAGATAAATTATTTTATAACCCATATTTACTTGAGATTATAAGTAGTTTTTAATGTTAAATAATAAGAGAAATCATTTTTATAAACATTCCTTTACTTTTCTAAAGTTAAAATCTTAAAGGAATGAATGTATTTTTGAAATAGAAATTAAATCTCTTGTTATTTATTAAATTTGACTTTTTAGAATGATAGATAATTAAATTTTTGATCAAATGAAAGAAATTTGTATTAATTTGGAGTTACATTTTGAAAGTTATGAATTTTCTAATTTTTAGGGATTTTTCCAGAATTTTTTTGAATTTTTCTGAATTTTTAATGAATTTTTAAGAATTTTCTAGAATTAAAAATCAAATTTTCTAATTGAAAATTAAAGTGCGCAAGTGATGTGGCGCAATCTAGAGCGTCCGATCGAATCACGATTGATGATCAGGAGCGTGATGCGACGTGGCACATCGTGGAGCGTCCGATCACGTGTGAAGTCTCAACTGTTGATCTTCACTTAATCGATGGGGACACGTGGAGAAATCGGGTTCACCGAATCGCATTTAATCTCAATCGTCGATCGTGAAGAGTTATAACGGTCGAGATTAAATCACGGAAAACGCATCTAATGCGTCCGATCACGATCCAACGACAAGCGTTTCGATGCGTTTTATAACGCACAGCGACGTGGCTTCATCTAGAGGGTCCGATTGCAATCCAACGGCCACGACTTAACTGTAACGATTCGCGATCATGCGTTTCATCAGAGCCGTTGATGCGTTTAATCGAACGGTTACGCCCAAATCTCCTATAACTTGAGATGTTCTTCGTATTTGTAAAGCATTCAAGAGCAATTCAATCAAATTGAACTGTTTAGACACCAAATCTCTTAGATCTCTTGATCCCAATCGCTTCTAGACTCATTTCCTCGTCCACGGAGTGCTTAAGATCAAGATTTCAACGATCGACGAGGAAGAAATCGACGCTTGAACTGCACGATCGCGATTTTTGGATTTTTTATGAATAGCCTTGATTCCGGCGATTAATTGGATCAATTCGATTGCAATTGTGGGTTAGTAATCGCGGTTTATCCTAATCTATATTCGTTTAGTGTTTAATTTATGTTTATATTAGTAATTTAGCTTAATTTCATCTTTAATTTTAGTATTTTCGTGATTTAAGTTTTCAGAAAAATCAGCTCACTTCGATCTTCAATTTCTCCGCAAAATCAAAGTTAAATTGGATGATTTTTGATTCCGTGGAATTGTCTTCAAGTCCTCTGAAATAAAATACCATTTTCCCAATTTCTATCATCGATTCGTTGCTCGATTTGATCAAATTTGAAGAGATCATCAGAAATTTCCCTAATTCCCTGTGGATTCGACCCATATTTACCATTATACCCCTCAATTCAAGTTATTTACATTAAATTGATAAGTTTGGACTTTATTTTGACACGAATTGGTGTGCAATTGACAAACACATTGATTTGATCCGTCATGCTCTTGAAAGGAGGAGCTTGATTATTTGCAATGAAAATGACAATTTGATTATTATATTACACTAACATAGCCTCTTCTGCTTGAAAACCAAGCTCATGGAATAAGGAGTTACCAATATAGTCTTTGAGGAGGCATGAGCTATAGTCCAATACTCAGATTTCGCATAAGAAAGAGACTTTGCTTCTAGTTCAAAGTGACAAGATTCTCCCCAAAAAAGGTGTAAAAGACAAAATTAGATTTTTGGTCTCGATGATTGCCCACGAAGGCATACTCAAAATATACTTCAACCTAAAGGTGACTAGGAGCATGCTTGAGATCAACAAGAACATGTAGAGCAATGAGCCAATAAACATCCTAGGTTTCATGTGTAAACTGGCTGAAAAGACTGACTGTATAGGAAGTATTTGGACAAGTAACCATCAAATAGATGAGCCTCCCAAGGAGGCAATGATAAGCATTCAATTTGCAAGCAATTCTAAAATTTAGGCTTATTATCAATCGGTGATGAGAGGGGTCTGAAGCTAGGTGGTTCAATGTCCTCACGTGTGTCAGGCACATATTTACATTAGGTAAGAACCAACTTCCTTAGTCAATACACAAACTAGATGCTCAAAAAATGCTTTAGAGTACCCAAATTGCAGATAATGAGGTGCTTTTGCAAATGAGTCTTGATTTGAGCAATCTTAATTTTGTCACTCATGGGGGCAAGTGATAGAAATTATGTGACATGCAAAAAAATCATACTCTCCTCGTTTATTTCTATTTATAGAAATGAAATTTTATTTATGGTCATTCTTATGTGATGTTTGTAATGAAGTCAATCAATATATGTAATGATCAAGTGAATTATGATGAGATCATAATACAATGATATCTAGTCTTTAAACATATGTTATAAATATTCTTATCTGTAGGATACTAGAGAAGGACATCAAATTATCGTGAAAAAATAATAGTATTTGATCCGACTTGTATGATAAGTATGACTTATCTTGTGGCCATCGATGTAGAGACACTAAGGATAGATAGTGGGTGCTCTTTAGAGAAAGAGTTTACTGAATTGATCTGTATGAATCCTTCGATATATGAATCCGTATGATATTATGTCAAAATATTGATGAGGTTGATTCATGTCATGGTTGTGTATGTGGTCATTTGACCTAAGACACCAAAGACATCTTGAGGATGAATGATTGTGTTTTGACTATGTCTTACAAATCCCTAGCCAAGGGATCTCTAAAACATCATAGATTGGATGTAATATGAAGCCCTTGAAGGTGATTGAGTGGTCAAGATGAGATTGCTTGCCCTTGTTATAAGAGGAGATCGACTCAAAGAATGAGATGTAGATAAATCCTTGGCCAAGGTAGTAGAAATATTAGATAAGTTGTTCTCGATGATTTCTCACTCGCATCAGTACTAAATTGAATGACCGATCAAGGGTTGACAGTAAACCATACCCTAAGTCATTCATGAGTCTAGCGTGGATGAAGGATTATATGTACCCGGTAATTGATGACGGTAAGGTTCAATGAAGGAGTTGTGATATACTCCATATCTCCCAGAGCATGCGGTGTAGCTTGGCAGCCACTAGGCTAGTCACTCAACTTGTCGATTGAGTTAAATAGATTCTTAATGACTTAATCTATATGTTAATATAGTTAATTGATATATGAAGACCAATAAGTGTTATTGGGTCAGTGGAGTCATTAGTTGATGATATATATGAACCGAGAGGGTCACACACATAAGGCCAATGGGCGCTGATAGATATTGATATAAATATAATGGTTTCGGTGAAAAGTTCACATTCCTAAAGTCTATAAATAAGGGAGAATGACCATAATAAGGGTTCCCAAGCGAGCCTAGTGGAAAAATCCCCCATCTCTTCTTTTTCTCTCGTGGTGATGAGTGTTTTAGAGCAGATCCAATCGTCTAGCGACCCTGTAGATACTGTTAGAGGCCGAACACTTGAATGACTTGGATATCTCCTTCAAATGATCCTTGTAAGTGTTAATTTTATTGTATACTAGATGATAGGATTATATATTCTAGGATTCAACTTTGTTAAATGTTTTGATTCAACATCTCCTGCTATAATCGATGTTTTGATTAAAAATTTGGAGAGCTTGTCAAGCCTCAAATCCTACTAGCAAGGATATCACCAACTTATATGGCTAGTACAATACTACATGTGGAGGTATGTTACCAATAAAATATAGGGGGTCCATCATAGATAAGGATAACCCTGAGCAAAAATAAGCTGGCTGAACTTTGCAAACCAAGTTCGAGGGCTTTGCTTTCAACTGTAAATCACATATTGAAGATGACATATCTAGGTGACCTCCCTCTAAACTGCATACCCAAGAGTTTGTTCAATGAACACCACTCTGTTAGGGTTGATTGACATGTAGGGATGGTATAATTATTACATTTCTCCACAAGTATTTTGATGATTTGCTTTGGAGCATGAATGATTCATTTTTTCAATAATATTTCCAATTGTTGTTTCATTGAGTCACTTTGAGGAGGGGTAAACACATGATGTTTGATTTTTAATTCCTTGATGTTCTCAAAATATCTCTAATGTATTATTACAAAATCATGTGCATTATTTGATAGAACTTTAGTTTGCATATATAATTCATTAGGATAACTAGAAGCATAAACATAAATAAAATCATACATGAGTTCATCATTTGATTCTTCATTGCTTGGTTTCCATAGAGGACAAAGGTCACTTGAATATCCCCAAGTCAACCTCTTGATTTCCAAGAGAATTAGGACTCTTCCTTGAGGGTTATGAACATGGGTTACTCAAGTGGACTATGGCCTCTTATTTATTGGGAAAGAGGAGAGTTTAAACCTCTAAATCATTAATTAGTCAACCCATCATTGACTAATGAATGATTTTTTTGCCTCTACACATGAATAACCTCTACACATAGAATTGAATATCTTAATCCCCTTCTTTAACATAATTGAATCACTAAATAGGATTAAATGATATCTAATACACAATAATACATATTATATCCACTTAATTGAGATTAAGCCTAACATTATCTATCCTAAAAGTCTTGCTGCAAATCATCTTTACATAAATTGAGTAATTCCCTTCACATACTTGTGACCTCCAATCTTCAGCTTGAGTGCGCTATTTGCATTAAAAGGCTTCCAATCCATCCAACACAACCTTAGAAATTCTGCATTTTTTTTTACTTATGTAATTTTTCAAAAATTTGGTAAAGACAATAGTTATTCATGTCCTATGGGCTATACGTGAATACTACCTATTCCGTCGACAATCAGAGTTTCATATTCTAGTTTACATCTTTTTATTTCTAGGGCAAGGTTGGTATCATGTGATTGATGCAATGGAAATCCAAAATATATGAATTTATAAAAACATGACTATTTGCACCCAATGTGGTGAAAAAAATATTTACTTGAGTTGGATAGAGAAGTAGATCCACCAATTGAAGAAAATCCTTAAGATGTGGAGACGTCATTGCTCAGTTATTCATTTTCCTCTCTTAACTTCATCAGTTCTTGCATGGCGATCTACATGCTAGTCGGTGGTTGAATCACTTGAATAGGTGGAATCATGTGCAGAGTCTTGTATAAACCCTACTGATTTGGATAGAATGAGATGCATCCTTTGTGGTACATACCCTACTCCTGACACTCCTTGTGGATCTGTATTTGCTGGTGTTACCATATGGATTTGGCTGCGGGCAAGGGGGAGGGGATGTTCCATGAGACTTCTAGCAAGTTCTTTTGTATGTTTGGGATTATTGCAATAACTAAAAAATAATTGCTCCTTGCCCTTTACTTGTGGTTTATTGCCATGATTGGAAGGTGTAGGTTTTACTAGTGTAGTGGAGGATTAGGTTGCTTCTTGATATATATATTTATTTTACCCCTACACATTTGGCTTCTTGATAGCCAAGTTCTTGTAGTTTATTTCCACATAAATAAGGTGTGTTATGATGTTAACAAATCTAAGAGGATTCTCCCTATTTTATGGTTGACATTAAAAAATTTCAAGCTCAAGCAGTAGTACCATTAAACTACGAGTTAGTGGCGCAAAGCGACTCGATTCGCTCTTCCTATGGAATTTTAATTCATAGCTTATGCCAACAAACTCTTTTCTTCTTGGGCTAGTGATCTATCCTTATTTACAAGTTTTTCAAATCTTTGGATGGTCATTTTTCTCTCAATGGTACTTGTTAACTACAAACTTGATTTCCTTTATTATTTCACACGCGTGCATTCTAGAGTCTAATATCCATGTATAAAGTACTTCATCTTCGTCCTCCATGATCCATTTTATGAGCCGGGGATCTTACCTTCATATGCTTAAATGCTAAGATAGTCAACTATCCTCATGGTTAGAAAAACAGATTTGATACACATGGTCCGCTGATGTAAGCTATGGACAATGAATTGATTCCAGAGAGCAACTAGAGGAATTGGCTGAACCACCAATCTTCTCCTTGAATTGTCCCTTTTGGAATAATGACCTCCATTCTATGTGCTGATTCATCAATCCTCTCCTTGAATTGTTTGAGTCCTTCATCTTTGCCATTTGGCCATTGATTGTTCTATTCTGCCAATGGACGACCCAATTTGGAAAATTGACACCCTCTTCCGGATATTGAGAGACAGAGATAATCGATGACCGGCGGGCTTTTTTTCTTACATGTTCCTGGAGGTGTATTACCAATTTTTTCTAACATGTTTCTTACATGTGGACAGACCAAAATAAAAAAACAATCGCTTAGAATTTTTGCCCTGTTACCATGTTGAAAGTTTAAGCCCTAGACGATGCCTAGAAGAAATCGTAGAGGCTAAAGATCATAGAGATCTACTAGCCAAGTACACAGACAAATCGGGAAGGCCTGTTCTAGTCATGAAACTGGGAATACAGACTAATTTATCTAACACAAATCCATCAAAATAAATAAATAAATATTTTAGTATCCAGATGTGTTCTGCAAAAAGGAAGATCAGATACTAGATCTACTGCATGGAGAACTAATGGTGTGGCAAATCAATTTCCAACAATGAAACATGGACAGTGCCTCAATTAATGTCACATGAGATCAACTCAGATGTTGGTGAGCTACTCGGAATAGCGATTCTTTACAATCCTCCAAAAGTATTTGAGCAGTTTCTGAAGGTGGGAGATTATTCAAATTACTTAAATTGGTTTTAATCAGAAAGGGGAATAGATTTGATTCATGGGTGCAGATTGTGAGGCCATTCCTCGAGGCAAAGACGAATGAGAAATGGGGATCATTTCTTCCGATGATATGCAAAATGAGAGGATAATGGAGGAGATGGTTGAATTGGATGGGATGGAATCTTTGTTTGTGATAAAATGAAGAAGGGTGATGTGAAGCTTCAGGCTTCAAAAGAAAGAGAAATTACCAAAACCTTGGCGTTGGTGTGCCCAATTATCCAGCCAGAAGAAGAAGTTCGGTCAAATGTGTTAGGTGAAAGCTCTATCTCTATTGACTGTTCATCCGACAAGCCGGAAATGGAACTTTTGGACGGCACTTTGGCACAGAATACTGTCAACAAGGTGGCTGATCCCTACACCAGATGCAGAAGCTGTGATTGTTCGGATGAAATAAATGAATGCTTCTTTATTTGGACAAAAGTGTTTGAGAGAATGATATGCTCTAAAGGGTCCTTCGACATGTGACATGCTCTCTCTCTCTTTCTCCACCCTCTCCCTCCCTAATTCAGTTTTAATCTCTCCCCGTCACTCATGGCTCTCCTAGCAAACAATTATCTCCCATCTTTGAAAATAAACAAGAAATTGTAAAAGGTACCTTCTTGTTGTCCTAGAACCTGGGTCGCCATTCAAGAGATAATTGGTGAAAGCCAGAAATATACACTACATAGCTCCTGCTCAAAATCGAAAACACTAGAGAGTAATAAGACGAAAGAACACAGAAACAAACAAGAAGTTTGATAATTCCTGGGTTCTAGTATGCTAGAAGTATGATAATTTCTATCTAAAAACTATCAGCAAAGAACCTTTGTTTAGAGAAATGGGTTGTACATTGACTTGAATGTCACACGCAAAAATGTGATGTATGAAGGTCTGGGCATGGAGTCACATTTGGCAGATGAGAGGAAGTTCTAGATTGGTCAATTACAACATCAACAGCTGACTGGATATACCGACGACAAATGGCTCCATCAATAATCTTGTCAAGAAGTATAACCCCCTAGAGAGATGGAGATAGGAAGAGCAGGCAGGCCTGACGGCAAAGAGAGAGAAGAACTAGCGTACACCCGAGACCCGATATGATTGCCAGGTAGCAAGCATAAACTGTCATCAGATCATACATCGCAGCCCTTCCAACAAGAACACTGTAAAAGACGAAATCTCCCAGACCTAATTTTTATTCCTCGAGTCGTTTCCATCATTTCCACTGTTCTCCAAAATGTTCTCTCTTTCTGCAATTTCTGCATTTCCTCTTTTCAGGACTTCTGCACAAGAGGTGATCTCTCCTCTTCCACTTGCTCAATCTCGACAATTGAACTCCTCAGACCTGAAGTCTCCACAATCTCAACTTCCATATTGATAATTCCAATGGCGGAAGATCGAGGTTGCAGCTCGACCGTTGAGGAGACTGACCGAGGAGCAACATTAGGCCGAGCTTCATACACTAGAGCGGGAAGTTCTTCATCCCTACTCGACGCTAACTCCACTAAAAGCTTCAGAGGTCCTCCGGGAGCAAGAACAGCAACCAAATCATACACCGCCAGTGCAATTAAAAGCGTCCACGTCGTCCATTCGGGAAGTTTAGTGAACCAAGCAGCAACAATAATTCCTAGGGCAACCATATACGCCTGCTTCATAATAATCGGCACGCTGACGGATAACACTGATAAAACTCCAACAATCGAAAAATTGAAGATGAAAATTGCGCAAGTAATTGCATCAACAGGCACAGATAACCGCTGAATTAGGGTTAAGAGAATCGATCCTCCCATGGAGCTGAGAACGAAAAACGCGGAGAAGCGCATGTAATTCTTGAGGAATCCTGTGCAGTTGTAGTAATAAAGAATTAGCAAGAGGAAAGTTACCCCAGCGATCAAGAGAACGAAAACGCCGGCGTTAAGGAGAGATCCGATGAGCTTCTGGGAGGGGGAATCGGCGGGAGATTCCTGGTAAATTAGGGTTGCGGCGGTGGTTATCGAGGGAGAAGCGGGGAGATCAGAAGGAGGAGCGAGAGAGTAGACGAGGAGGACAACGAGCAGCATGCAGATCGAGACCGGAGACATTACGGAGATAACGTCGGAGCCGAAGAAATCAAGAACGCTGAGATCCATGGAAACCCGACAGAGAGAAATTTAGTTTCCGAGGCGGGGGGCGAGGGGAAGAAGGAGAGGAAGGTCTGGCAATGTCATCATCAGCAGTCCAAAAAGTCCACGAATCTAACGGTCCAAATTAAATGAATTTTCTTAATCGGAACTTTGAGAGAGAGAGGGAAACGGGCTTTTGTATTATTTATTTATTTGCACTCATATTCCCTTCACATTTGTATGAGGCAGAAAGTAACAAATTTGTCTTCCAATAAGCCCAATGAAGCAACATGAAGATCTATTCTTCCACAACCATGCAACGAATGTATCACTGTAAAAGTTCATAGATGAAAAGGGTGTTCTTGTCAATTACTCAAGATCGATGGACGAGCACAAGCCGAGTTCAAATCATGGGGACGACAATCCATTGGATTGAAGATACTCGGCCCCCTTGTGAATGTGTTCTAGCAGTGGAGTTGACAATCCATTGGATTGAAGATTCCCGGCCCCTTTGTGAATGTGTTCTAGCGGTGGAGTTGAAAATCCATTGGATTGAAGATACTCGGCCCCTTTGTGAATGTGTTCTAGCGGTGGAGTTGACAATCCATTGGATTGAAGATACTCGGCCCCTTTGTGAATGTGTTCTAGCGGTGGAGTTGACAAACGCACATACAAGTTCAAACGTAGCAGAGGTCACTATCCACATACAAAAAGATCGCAATTTTTAGGGCAAGGTAATAATTCATTCGTAGAATTTATTTCTTCTTGATCTATGTCACTTATTTCTTCATTGATATCTTTATTTTCACCTAATTACTTATTATGTCGGTAAGTTTTTATAGGTATGTGCCATCACAACCAACATTATAGAAATAATAACAAAATTATGGCGACATCAATTGGAAAAGACATTCAAGAACATTGGTGCATGGTCGACTAAGGCATATAATTCGCGATGCATGGTTCAATTATAAATGCTGCTATTCAAGGGGGTTTGAGAGAGCTTGGTGCAAGTAGGATGAAGACATGAAATCGTCAACATCTAACTATAAAATCATGGAAGAACATTTGCAAAGATACTCACCGAGCTTTGTCCTCTTGTCATTATTGCTCTAGGATCATCATAGAAGAAAAAGCATTACAAGTCCATATTTTATGATTTAGCTATACCAAATGACAATAGTATTAATCATGACGTTTCTACTTGTTGGAACTCAATGCATGAAATTTTGGAAGTCGCTTGGCAAAAGAGAGGAGTGCTAGACCATATGGTGATTCGTTACTCAACATGTACAAGGTAAACTTCCCTATTTCATTTATGGAATGAGATCTTTTGAATATGGTTTAGATAGCTTGGTATCTTTGCGTGATGCGATTGGGCTTCTTTATAATTAAAAGTTCCTCTTTGCATCATCTACTTTGAGAGCTTATAATGTTTTTTTGGGGGACTTAAAATCATTCATTGATGACTTGGAGCACCAATCCCTCTCTATTGAAAGACTAGGAATGATATTTGATCAATAAGGTATGCTAAGAGGAATATATAAGGTATGCTCATGAAGTATGAGTGCATTAAGAAATAGCCCACATTTATAGTCACCATAGTGCTATATCCTTAAATAAAGCTAATAGAAAACTTCTTCTTATCATGATTTTTTATTCAACAAGTATTTCAATTTTTGGAGCGTATTACATGCACAAATCAACCTTTAGCCATGAAAGGCAAGTCACAGTTGAACTTGCATCAAGTACAATGTGCCTGCCATCTAGAGAGAAAACTTACATATCTGCAGTCCAAGACTCCACTCATACTTCATGAGCTTATCTTCACGACCTTATATGTTCTTCTTAGCATACCTTATCGATCAAATATCATTCATAGTCTTTCAAAAGAGAGGGATATGTGCTCCAAGTCATCAATGAATGATTTTAAGTCCCCTAACAAAATTTTATAAGCTCTCAAAGTAGATGATGCAAAGATAAACTTTTACTTATAAAGAAGCCCAGTCCCGTCATGCAAAGATACCGAGCTATCTGAAAAATAATTCAAAAGATTCCATTCCTTAGATGAAATGGGGAAGTTTATCTTGTACTTGTTGAGATGATGAATCACCATATGGCAATGACATTCATTATCAACCCCCCAAAATCATCAATAAATTTACTCGAGTAATCGCTTAATCAAAGGTATTTCATATAGAAATAGAAATAATCTTGGTGTGTTTATTGAATAGATAAAAAGTCCTAATATACTTAATTGGCGATTAGTTCCAACATAACAAGTGAAAAAGGGTCAAAATTGACATAGGATTAATATTGACTTTGAGATGTTATAGGATTTGGTACAGTAGAGCCGTTAAATGGGGTGAGAAATAAGGGAAATTATACATTGAAATATTAGAGAGATGGATCTTTTTGCAGAATGAAAATTCTACAAATAAATTTTTAATTGAAGGAGGAATCAAATATAGAAGTTAGAGAGAGAAAATGATGAAAGTCCATGAAATTCTATTAGTCGACCTTTATAAATCTATTGTGAAGGGATGAAAGATTAGAGAAAACAAGACTTATGATGAGACAAATCCGCAAGGTCATTGAATACACATGGCTACATGTCAAAAGAAGTTCCAAACTCGACAATTTTGATAAATAATCATGAATTAGATAGTATAGAGGTGAATAACGGTCGAACCCATGGAGAATTAAGGTATTTTTGAGGAACTCTTTGAAATTTGATCAAATTGGATGATGATTGAGGTGAGAAATTAGGGATTTTGATATTTTTAGAAAGATAGCTCGAAGACGAATCCACGGAATCAAAAATCACAGAATTTGGATCAAGATTCACGTAGAAATCAACAAGCAAAATTAGATAGAAAATCAGAACACGAAGAGAGAGAAAACTGAAATTAAATCTAAAATTCGACTAATCTACGATTCAAAATTGAAATCTAATGGCATAAGAAGATAGTTTTGGAGGAAAAAACAAATTCTAACCCGATATAGTGCTCGAAATGATCCAATTCTTGCCGGATCAAAAGCTTTTCATTCCGCGAATTCGAAGACAATCGTCAGCATTCACGAAGCAATTTCTCCCTATTTTCTCAATAAACTCTTACTTTCAAACACTCCTTGGACATGGAAATCGATCTAGAAGACGAATAAAGCAATAGATTCAAGGATTGAATGTCTAAACAGTTCGATTACTTTAAACACCCAAGAATACATTTTTCGTTGAAGAATGATAACATGTAATGTATACATAAATTTACATGATTATTAATGTAATTGAAGGCATTAAATATTCTATTTGTATGCATGTTATCATATTTTGATTTCATATCTATCATTTTATGCAAATTTAGGATATGATATAAAAATATATCATTTTAGGGATTATTATGCATAATTATATAATATAGTTTTATTCCCATCTTGTTTGAGATCATAATTGCATTTTTAATGATTAAATGATAAAAGAAAATATTTTTTATTGACACTCATGTATTCTTCTAAATTTATTTTCTAAGAGGAATGAGTGTATTTTTGAAATTAAAAGTTATGCTCTAGTTATTTAAATATTTTGACTTTTCTAATGATAAATAATTTAGTTTCTGATCCAAAAAAAATAAATTTGCATTAATTTGGTGTTGTGTTTTAAAAGTTATAAATTTTCTAATATTCAATATTCTCTAGAATTTTTTTGATTTTATTTAAGCTTATTTTCGATTTTAAAGGATTAAAAAATGTGTTTATATATGTCGAGAGCTGATGTGGCAAAACGTCGCCACATGGCGACGTGTGTGTGCGTATGTGCGTTCGCACGTGTGTGCGCTTGTGTGCACGAGAATGATTAATGGGTTAAAGCATCCATTTAGGATTTACACTAAGCCATTAGACATGTATACCTTATATACTTGTCAATTCTCTTCAATTTATGTCATTTGGGACTATTTGTTTTTGTTTTAATTCCCAGGTGATGTGGCAGAACGAGAAGCGTCTGATCGTGTGATTTAATTGCAATAGTCGAACTTCACTTACTCGAGGGGGTACGTGACTGCATCTGATTAGGCGAAAATTCTTTGTAAAGATGATTTAATCTCACCCGCTCATCTGGGGAGTTATAACAGCGATTTAATGCACCCCAATGGACATGTGGACTCATCTCGATCGCTCGATGAAGATCGAATGGTGAACATCAAGCGACGCCTTTTCTTCATGCGCGACGTGACAAGATCTGGACGCTTCATCATCGATCGAACAGATGCGACTTAAAGATGACGATTCACGAATCGATGTTTAATCTCAGCCGTTGATCAAAGATGATGAGGTGATTTGACGGTTACACCCAAATTCTCTATAAATTAGTCGGATGTTTCGAGAAAATCTAACTGTTTAGACAACTCAATCTTGGAATCATTTGATTTCTACTCTTCTAGACTCATTTCCGCGTCCGAAGAGTGTTTGAAATCAAGATTTGGTGGAAATAATAAGAATAAATCACATCTTGAATGCTGAACTTGGTTTTTAAAATCGCGGAATGAAAAGTCTTGAATCTAGAAATTTGTTGGATCATTTGAGTGCGACTTCAGGTCAGATTACGTGTTTTCCTTCTAATCTACCTACCTATAGCATTAGATTTTAATGTTGAATCGTAGATTAGATTAATTTTAAATTTAATTTCAGTTTTTACTACGAATAGCAATCGATTTTCTTTCTTGATTTCAATCTTTGATTTCTCTGTGAATTATAATCCAAATTTAATGATTTTTGATTCAGTGGATTTGTACTAGAGTTATCTTTCTTAATATACTAAAATCCTTAATTTTTCATCAATTCTTTTTTTCTAATTTGATCAAATTTCAAAGACATCTCAAAATTTCTCTTATTTCTTCGTGGATTCGACCCTTATTCACCATTGTACTATTTAATTAGTGATTTACTCTTTAAATTGGCGAGTTTAGAACTTTTTTCACATGAGTTTGTGTGTATTCAACGATTGCACGAAATCATCTTTTTAGGGATTTTAAAGTAATTTTTAAAGAAATATTTTTTAAAAAAGGGTTTAAACATTAGGTTAATGTTGTGGCCAATCAAGTCGTGACACGCGGCATCAAGAGGTGGACACCAAGGTGTGATGTCCACGTGCGTGAGGCTTGTCACGTGGCTTGTGCATAGGGCCCAAGAAGCCCCATGTGACACCATGCAAGGGGAAAAGTAGAGAGGTAGGTCTATGAGTAATGAGCCTGTGGCATTAAGTACGCGAGTCCTTTATTTATACCCAAAACAATCAAGGATTTTGTTCCATGTGGGAATAGAAAAGGTAGACCCATCGAAGTGCATGTGGAAGTATCTTGGTGCTCCGGTTGGCCCAACCAATTGGAGCTGCCCAATCATTGGATCGTGGTCCATGCATTTTCAAAAAAAGGAGGCATCACCCTTTTTAATATTGTGACCAATCAGATCATGAAATGTGGCCACCCTAGAACGTAGTGATCAAAATCTGATGGTCTTGATCACTCTAATAAATTTTTTCTTCCATAAAGGCTTGAACACTTGTCACACTTTTCATCGTTTGAACTTGATCACATGGCTTATGTTTAACCTAGAAATTTTTCATAAAAAAATAAGGATCCCTAACATGTGTCGCAGTGAGTGTCTTGGATCTTAATCAAGCAATTTGACATTAGAGATTAGGGCCTCCCTTTTTAAAATATGAGAGCATTTTTTTATCCAATTAGATTATGTCATGTTGTAAGCTCTGATTTGTTTGATCTTGATCAAATGACTGAAAATGCTCGTCACTAAAATCATGTTATCTCACAAGCTAGGAGTTTTGAGTTAAAATTTCACGAGTAGCTTTATCTTTGCATCCTCTATATAAAGCACTTGACTTCAAAGAGCTCCTCCACTTCATCTACCAACTTTTATTGAAGAATTGAATACGAAAAGTCACAATTTTAAAGGAATGATGATTTTACCCCTCTAAACACTCAAACATTCAGAGAGCCTTACATAAACCCAAATTTTCTCTTTCCTCACATTTTTGGGTTCTCTCTTAGCATTAGGCTACCAAAAGGCAAAGGAGAGGAGATCATGGCCCAATTTTGGAATTTATTTACGCTTGTCATGGAGATGAAATGATGCAAAGGATCACAATTGGAGCAAATCTAGGATCACCCAGCTTAGGATGGGATCATGATGGGGGTTGTGCAAGGATTTACAACAATTGCTTCCTTGAGATCATTTCCATCATCATTGTAGAACATATTTTCTTTTATTTTTATGTAGTCACATTGTCATCATCCTCTCATTGCAAATTCTCACACAACACTGACCTCTTGCTATCGTTGTTCATCCTTCTCACCTCGCCATTATATCATCCTCATTTTTATCTCTTTTATTCTTATGACCTTGTCTGAATACTGATTTATTTCTTAATTTCATCAAGAAAATCACGAATCATCGCTTGACTTCCCTCTCCACACGCTACATTCTATATTCATGCCTCTTTCCACACTCTCATATTTCATTTGAAGTATCTAATCTCGATACCTAGGCTTTTCTAGGATATGACCATAGTTTAGCATTATACTGAGTAAGGAATTGATAAATATTATTGCATGAAATCAACATACAACAACATAAAACACATAATAATGAAGTTCATCACACTGCCCCCTTCCCCCAATTAAAATAAAAGCAAGAACTACCAAGACTATTACTCTCTAACTCTCTCTTTCCTTTATTCATGCTCCCCTTGAATAATGCACTTCTTTCTTTCCTCCTTTAATACCATTAAAGAAAGGTAAGGACTACCACGACCTTCACTCTCTCTCTCCCTCTCTCTCTCTATCTCCATCACTCTCTCCTCTCCTCTTTATGCTCCGCTTGAAATCATGCTATAATCTTCTTCCCCTCTTTAGCATTAAAAATACGGGCAAGAACTACCAAGAGTGTCTTTCTTTCGATAGCTCCTCCCTTTTTATAATGCGCTAATCTCTTTCCCTTTTAGAATTACGAACCATGAGTACTAGGACTCTCTCTCTCTCTCTCTTATCACGAAGAAGCCCGGAGTGTTCTCCCCCGCCAAAGCCCTCCTAAAACCCTCACTCCAGAACTCGGGGATGGTCACTAACGCTCTTCTTCCGTCAGTCTCCTCCCTCACCAGCTTATATCCTCCACGTTTCCTTCCTTCTCTCTTCGACTTCCCGTCAATTGCGGCGGATCAATTCCCGCGAGGCGGAGCGTTAAGTTCTCCGCCACGGCTGTCTTTCACTGCGACAGAGATGCCCTTGAAGCCGTGAACATCGCAGAAGACGTCACTCAGGTTGTCATTCTTAATTTATCTTACTATTTTATTTTCTTCATTTGATTTGTTCGGCTCTCCTAGGAAGTAATCAGATTATTGTTTTTATCTACACGGATAATAAGATCCGCCTGGCAGCTAGCGATCCATATAATTTTTTTTTGTTTTAGCTATGTGAATAGAAAAATTTGGCATTTTCGAACTGAAATTGGAGAAGTATTTCTATGTGATTTAATACTGCTCGTGATTTTATTCGTTCCGAAATTCGAAAATGATGCTCGTTCAACGGTGTTTTTCCCATAAAACAGTTATTGATCCACAGTAATTTCATTGTTGGTTGGTTTAATCAGCTGAAGACAAAAATTGACAATTTCCAATAGAAATTTGACAACCTTCAATGGCGAGTATTTTTGTGATATAATAATCTGATGCCATCCTAGATTGTATCTTTAAGAACTCACATCAAGGTCAGATGCAATGTCGTCGTAGATCCAGGAGAATGCATTTCGAGAGGGACTCTTTATTCCATTCCTCTGCAACCTCATCGTAATCCTTGTCTCTATTTGCCTTTGTAAGCCTTCATGGTGGACTGAGCCTTTATTATGTGCTCCTTTAATTCTGAGATGATGGCATCTTTCTCTTTAAACGTTGTGGCTTTAATGCTGAAGTGGTAGGCAGTACTGTAGTTAAATTATGGAAAATCTAGCAACTCAAGCTATGGTGCCGATTCGGCTGCTATCATTACTTTCCCCCAGTCAAGAAGACGTTGTTCACAAGGTCAATGTTATCCACAGATGTTGATGAGCCTGATGATGGCACCCATGCTCCACTGTCTTGTAGTATTGTTGTTGACATTCCTCTTTCTTGCACTTAATCTCCAAATAAATAAATGAATAAAAGACCCCGGGGAATGTGTCGAGGCGGCGACTGCGACATCGACTGACTCTGAGTAGGTCTCTGGCTTCCACTTTCTAATATATGCACTTCCCTACTTTTCAAGTTGAATCTTGGGTGCGTATGCTGTAAGGTTTTTCCAGGCACTGAAGAAATTCCCTTACCGAGCCTTCTTTCTTCATATTTAGCAATTTCTGTTGTGAATCCTCTCCGTAAGAATCACCATACATCTCTCTACCAAATCTTGAAATCAACCAATTTCAGAAAGGAAAGTGTTCCTTGTTCCAAAACCGCCGAGCAAGTACTTCGCCTAAAAAATATTTTTAAATTGATCCTTACATTTTTTTCCAGAGTTGGATGTATAATAAAATGTCAAACTTGGAGCAGCAAGTAATAAAGAGGTAGGGTGGAAGAAAGAAGCTCCTTGCCACCCACGAAGTTTTGGGCAAAGGTTACGTTCGTTCATTTTAGACAGTGCGTTAAGTAGGTTTTCAAAAGGTTTTTCTAAATTACAAATAGCCCCTGACCTGAACAGATATTTCATGAACACCCTTTACTTCTAACTGTTAGACAGAGATTCTTCAGACATTGTATAATAGTGCCATAGACTATAAATGGCCAGTTAGCCTCTTTCCCCATCTTCTGTCATTAGATTTATCATTATGGGCAAAATACCATTTTTGCCCTTACTAGCCGTTGGGCAACGGTCATATGACCGTTGCCCCAACGGCTACAAAAAGCTGGACAGGTGGTTATATAAATAACCTCCCTCCAACCCGAATATCGGACTGTCTATTTTTTCCTTTTTGATCTTCTATACAAAATCTGTTGTTGGCCCTATCTGTTACAGAGCTTCAAGTTATTACACTAACACTCCACCTCTAGCTGAAGAGTGCATATTTTCACTCTCAGCTGGCATTGAAAATCTTCTTTTTGCTCCCTCACCTTATAAAGAGGTTGGTGCCAGAAGACAGCTCAATCTTTGCTTGAGGATGCCTTCTGTTATTTCTAGTGACATCATTGGTTCTCCTCCTGTCATACAGTTCCCCAACAGTTTCCTCACCTCCCAAGGGATGGGTAAGGATAACAGATCTATCATCAACTCTGGAAGTGGGTTCTCGTAACAGTTCCCTCGCTTCGGTAGAAGATGGATGCTTATAACACCTCCCCGTGTTTCTATGTCGTGCTAAAATGCTTTCAACTTCTCTTTAATCTTTTTTCTCTGAAGGTGATTTGCACTCTTCCTCTGAGAACCTTCCCTGCAAAAAGAGGGGTGGAGGTGGCTTATATTCTTCCTATAGGAACCATATGGAGGTGGCTTATACTCTTCTCCAAGAATCATGTTGGAAGTGGTTTCCACTCTTCCACCAGGAAACAAGCTGGAGATGAATCATACTCATCCTCCAAGCTCTTTCTCAATGCAAACTTGCATGGAAATAGGTCTTCCACATTTGAGAAGTAATTTCCTGAAAAAGCTTGAGTTGGAATGAACTCTTTCATGTCTGCTTCTTGATTAATTCTCCATCGGCTAATATTGCATTTTCAAGATTAGTCTATGCAGCATGATCTTTGAGCCTTTGGCCAGTATGACATGGCAGCAAGCTCTTGCTGGATCTCTCCCCTTCTCTAGATCCCCTGTTGACTGCATGGGTGAAACCTCATATATGCCTCGACTATAGAAAGTCATTGGTGATCACATAAGAATGCAACTCTCCTGATGGATTCTGCGAGTTTTGAAGGTTTTGACTAGGCTTCTGACAAGGACACATCACCACACTCAGTCATTGGTGTCACTCTCCTAACTGCCGCTCTGTTGGACTACCTTTTGCACCAAGCAATCATCCAATTCCCATTCAGAATTTCTAAGGTCTCTGCTCCTTTAGGCCACATTGACTCCTCAAGGAATAACTCACGGATCTCCTTCTCCCGATTGCATCCTCTCTGGTGCATCTGATTGCCAATACCTGTCATCCGTGACAACACAGCTACCATGCTGTAAACCTCCCATGCAGTGCCAGGCCAGACTGTCTCTCTGGATCAGACTCAATCTCTTCAGTATGCAAAAATCCTATCAACGCCTGCGAGTGCCCCTCTACCATTTCCACCACAACCTCAGGCTTTACACACAGGATGCAAAACTGCAAGGTCACATCTCTTTGACTGGTTGGCATGGCCAGCGTGTTCTCCTGCTCCCCATTGTCAAATCTATTTGGCCTTCTCCATTATTGTCTGTTACTTACAATTGATATTCTCATAGGCTCTCTGGCCCTGACCAACAGCCCCTCTCCAGCTCTTCACTGCTGTGGTTGCCCATCAATTTGGCTCCAGAGGTGGTAATGATCTACCAGCTTATCTCACCTTGAAGCTTATCTTTAGCAACATCTCTGCATTGTTACCATCTCTCCTGCCTACTTTGACTTTCTTAGGGGCTTTAGCAGCAAGTCTTCGCATTCTTCTCTTTACTTGGGCTTTTACTCACCTCCTTGTTGGGCTTCTGCTTCTCACACCCATTTCTCTTGGTCTTCAAAAGCTCACCTCTTGTGGGATTACAGTTCTTTTAGGGAGTCTTTTATCTCTGATCATGATTGCTGCTAAAATCCCTCCGGGAGAATGCAACCAGGACTGACTATGAATATGTCTATGGATTGACCACAGCATGGTCATGATGTGCTGAAGCTTCTACTACCATTATGCCGCCATCATGCCATTAGAATGCCACTCTTCACTGGGACTCATACGACCTTCACCCTGCTCAAGATTTTTTCTAATGCCTCTATCATGCTCAGGATGTCCTAGAGAGACTTCTAAGGCCGCACTGCTAGCATTTTATCGAGTGGGTTATGGGCATTTGTCATGTCAATGCCTATCTTCATCAATGCCTCCAGTTATGCGTCTGCCCATTCCAGTTATGTTCTTGCTGTTGACTTGCACTAGGTTTGACCTCTGCTCGCCTTTTGGCTGTGATGCTGTACCCGACATGTGATCTTGCAAATGTCTCAATCACTCTCAAGCGACTCAGACAATATTAGCTCCAGTTTTTAGATTCTTCCATTCTCTGAGCATTTCATTGTGCAGGTTCAAAGCTTATGTTTCCTCGATAAGGAGACATCGTCACTTCGATTAGAGATTTGGAGGAGCGTCATTGCAATCCACACAAGAATCTACTCCACAGTCTTTCTCTTCCTCTTCTGCAGTAGGGGATTTTTGACTGACTCTGCTCGCTATCTTCCATCGCAGTGCTGGCTTCTCTGCAGTCTCATCTTCCTCCTTAGCCTGTTGAACCACGACCTATGACTTCCTCCCAAGCTTCTTTGCAAGCCAAGTTATGGAAGAGGGTGGTAGTTTTCCAGACGATGCTTCTTTGCAGCTCCAATCTTTTATCTACCTAGAAGTCCTAATGATAGGTCAAATCTGGCCATCTTTTTGCTTCTAGATAACAGAAACTTGGCTTCTGCTCATTCCTCCTTGTTCTCACTTTTGCTCCCATCCATATGGACAGACTAAATAAAAACAGCTTCCTTTCTCTTTCAAGATCTTTACGCTCTGATACCATGTCAAACTTGGAGCAGCAAGAAATTACGGCAAAAGTTACGTCCATTCATTTAAACAGGGCTATAAATAGGCTTACAAAGGGTTTTTCTAAATTACAAATAGACCCTCACCTGAGCGGATATTACAAAGATACCCTTTACTTCAGACATGAACTATCTTTCTGCGTCTTTTATCAAGGCTCTAGGTTTTAACCATTTGCAATTTCAACTTTCGTGATTCACTGTTGAGATCCTCCTAAATTGACAGAAGTTGGCATGTCCCACAACTTTTCTTGATATTTTTCTGTTTGATATGGTCCTGATCTAGATTTGAAGCAACTTTCTTTTTGAATCTTGATGTAGAACAAGCTATTAGGGGTATACTACCAGAAAGCCCTTTACTGAGGGCTTCATTATTTATTAGCTCAAAATTTACTTTAGTGCCATACCATAATCCTCTTGTTTTTATTTATTTATGCCTAAACTTGATATGGATGCTTTTTAATGGCGTTTATCCACATGACAGATTTTGATTCAAAGAAACTTCATCGTTGATGACTGGATGGGGGGCATAAATTTGTCATTTTCAAGTGAGAAATTAAAGCCTTCTGTTAAAAAGTATTTGTTTTTTGATTGATAATCCGCTTGATTTATTTATGAATGATACTCATGCTTTTTTTAATGGTGTTTTATGCTCTCCATGCAAATAAATAATTTTAGGGTTCATGGGCCTAACTAAGTGTTGATGAGTGGAGCTGATTGACTTCTAAAGAGAACACATATTTCTTAAAAGAATATGGTTGCGGTAAAACAACCATGCTTCCTTTTAAAGAGAACACATGCTTCCTTTTGTGTTTCATTCAAGGAAATTAATCCATAAACTGCATTTGGATCATTTATGAACTGTCTTTGCTACATTTGCTATTGGAAATGTGTTATCTTCTGGTCAAACATCTTCATGTAAGGAAAGTATACTGTTCTTTCACAATTCTACATATTCATGGTTGTACTTCCATATTATTATTCTTGTAAGTGATTGACATATTTAATTGAATCAAAATATACAATTTTTAAGAACCTTGTTCCCGTGACGACTGTGAATTTAAGATTAATTCTATCAGCTGATTTTTGCATTGTTATTTCTCCCAGTTGATTGGGAGCACACCTATGGTATACCTTAATAAGGTCACAGAGGGATGTGTTGCTAACATAGCTGCAAAATTGGAGTCCATGGAACCTTGCAGGAGCGTAAAAAGATAGGCAATTCTCTGTCATTATTTATAATTAAATTCTCTTTTTATCCCAAATTTCTATCCATCTTCATCAAATCTGCTTTCTTAAAAATTTTCATCAAATCTATAACAGGATTGGATATAGCATGATTTCAGAAGCCGAAGAGAGTGGAGATATTACTCCTGGGAAGGTGAGGCTTTTTGTCTGAAGGGAACTTGATAATTCTCTAGTACTTTGGGGATCATATAATGTAAATTTTCAGTCTGGTGCAGAGCATTCTAATCGAGCCAACAAGTGGAAATACTGGTGTTGGTATTGCTGTCATTGCGGCGGCAAAAGGATACAAGCTTATAGTAACTCATGCCAGCTTCTATTAACATCGAACGGAGAATTCTACTCAGAGCATTGGGTGCAGAAATTGTTCTAACAGATCCTGAAAAAGGATTAAAAGGAGCAATTGACAAAGCATGCGAGATAGTCAGTAAAACGCCAAATGCTTACATGTTTCAGCAGTTTGATAATCCAGCTAATACCAAGGTTTCTCACATTTTTATTCCTGATTAGGTTTTACTCTACCTTAAGAACTCTAGTTTGAATATTTCAGATCCATTTTGAGACCACAGGGCGGGAAATTTGGGGAGGATACCATAGGTGGAGTAGATATTTTTATTGCTGGAATTGGTACCATGGTGGTACTATCACTGGCACTGGAAAGTATCTTAAAATGATGAATGAAGACATAAAGGTTTGATTGTGAAATAATAAAGATTACTTGTTTTTCATTTGTTTGATCTTAAGTTCTTATAATTGTGTGATATAAACCTCTTATCTATGCACATTACGAGGTAAACGATAGAGTTCCAATCAAGGACTCCAAGAAACATAAAAGAATTCAAAGTTTATAACTGTTTCTTCAAGAACACTGTATCGGATCTACTGACTTTCAATCCTTACAGAACAGGTGCATTAAAAACAATAGGGATACCAGTTAGGGATTTCCCCAAGTTGCCTTGCTGAATGCAGCCTTGCTTCTTAATGCAGTTCTCCTCTTCCCCAAGAATTGTTTCTTCCTCTCCCTGACTGACTTATCATCTCCCCTTCTATTTCTTACCTTTTCCCACCTTCTACTCCTCTGCCAGTTAAGCACTCAGGTCCCTTATTAATAAGTCCATGGGTCCCACATTTCCTGTTGAAGTCATCTTTTAATGACTTGACTGAGCCTCGACTCTCTCATTGATTTACTCCTCACCGGGCTTTCTTCTATTATTCTTTCCTCCTTATGTAGGTAAGCAGAGGGATCATATCAGTTACCATCACCAGAGGAAAGTGGTGAGGACAAGCCCTTGGTTATAAATTAGAGGGTTGGGTCCCTTCTTTTGGATATGGTTAATCACATATCTCTCCCACCATCCCTCTCTCACCCTCTTCCATGACTCAGGGACATTTCTCCTCTCATGCAGTCTTGGAGCTTGGTGACGCTTCCCCCTTCCTCTTTCCTGCTGACACCTCACCTCTTTCACCTTTGATGCCTCATCTGATCTCATCTATTTCTATATTCAGGGTTACACCCCTATAGGACCTATCAGTGTTAGATTCTGATTTGTTAATTTGCTATGTTTTCTTTGATCAGTGCATTCGGCTTTCATTTATTTATAAATGTTTAAGTGAACAAGTTAGGGCAAAATACCAAGTGTATTCGAAAGAAAAGCTTCTAAGTGTGATGTCACTATGATAAGTCTCCCTTCAATTGTCATACAACTGCCATGCTTTGATAGATTGTGTAAATTTTTTAGTGGATTTTATCCTTGCTAGATTTTAATACGTCAGTTAACTTTCATTTGGCACAATTTGCGCAAAAGCCTCAGACCTTCCTTATGATATTTTCCCTAAATGGTAATATTATTTCAATGCAACGTTGCATCAGGTTTTTATAGAAGCTTTTTCTCCTTCCTGAAACATAGTATAGGTTGGCCTTTGATTGTACAATAATAAAATCCCCAAAATAATTTACAATAATAAAAGTCTCCTCAACTCAAATGAATGCTCTTGTCTTCTAGATCAGGCTCAAACTTTGAATGGCTTTGATTTGAACTAAATTTCGCTGAATAGTTTTTCCATTACTTATTTTCTAGGTTATTGGTGTGGAACCTGCTGACAGAAGTATAATATCTGGTGAAAACCCAGGTTAAAGAATAACGAATTATTCTGCTCAAGCACCCTTAGAATCATTTTCATCTAATTTTTTATAAACAAACTTATAGAATAATACTTTTTGCAGGTTATATACCAAGCGTTTTGGATGTTAAAATTCTAGACGAGGTCATTAAAGTAAGACTGATATTTATTTCCTTTTTCTTCTAAAACTCTTCCAATTAAACGTTGAGCCATTTTATTATAATTTTTCTATGTTTCTAATAATTTCTAGAGGTAACAGTGAAATTAGTTCTTGACAAACAAGGTGAACATGAATGAAGTTTTCACATATCTCTCTTGATGATTTAGATCACCACTGATGAAGCAGTTGAGATGGCAAGAACATTAGCTTTGAAGGAAGGGTTACTGGTGGGTTTTTTATCAAATGTTTTTCATGGCAAAAATTACTGCAACCCATTAAATTATGCTAAACTGTTTAGGTGAAAATTACAATATATATTTGCAGGTTGGGATTTCATCGGGTGCTGCAGCAGCAGCCGCTGTACATGTGGCTAGAAGACCTGAAAATGCTGGGAAGCTTATTGTGGTGAGACATTGTGGGTCTATAAAATTCTATCATGACTATCTGCATGCTTGATTCCACTCAGAGGTTCCATTCAAGATTTTCACCATTTCTCTTAGCTACTCTTTTCTAGAACTGTACCCTTCTGTTTAATATTAGCTTTCAAATTCGTCGTGCTAGGGTTTTTTTTATAAATTCCATCCATTTCCGAACCCCTACTCTTGTTTAAGTTCATCATGATGAACTGCATGCTTGATTGTACTCAGAGATCCCCTTTCAAATTGATTTCTTTTTACCATTCTCCTAGCTACATTCCCTTCCTAGAACTTTAGTACGTCATGAGATTATTTTCAAACTCATCATCCTCAGTTTTTTGACAAAGATTCATCTGTATTGAAACCGTATCTTTCATCTGCATCCATCATGATATTCTGAATGTTTGATGTCCTAGATATTGTCTTCAGATTGAATCTCTTTCACCACTTCTCATCTACGTCCTCGGCCTAGAACTTTAGCCTCTGGCGATTTCCAGTATTCTAATTCATCCTCCTGGTTTTTTAAAATAAAATTTCATCCATGTCCAACCCCTAATCTCTCGTTAATCCATCATGAGGGTCTACTTGGTTGACTACACCCAGATATGCCCCTGCAAGAAAGAATCTTCTTTCACTGATGTCCAAGTTTCATCCTCTTCTTAGAACTTTCACTTCTCATGAGATTATTTTCAATTCATCCTTCTGAGGTTTTTAATAAAACTCATCCATTTTGAAATCCAATTTCATGAGGATATGAATGCCACGAATGGTGCTGACAATGAAGAACTTTGGCACTTCTACATTGACCAGATTGATTAGCAAGTCAACTGCATGTGCTTCAAGGTCTCATAAAAGTATGTTTCTATAAATGACAGGTAATATTTCCAAGCTTCGGAGAACGATACATTTCTTCTGTTCTCTTTCGCTCCATTCACGAAGAGGTTCAGAAAATGAGGCAAAAGTGAACTTCGTTTCTCCTAATCATTGATCAGATGAATTTAAAACAGGGTGATTCTGGGCAATCAATTTTCAGGGTTTAAATTTCTTGTATTCATTCTTTATGGGGTTTCATCGGATGATTCTCCATTATTGTCTTAAAGTGCTTCTTGGTGTTAATCACTCCCTCTCTCTCTCACACACTCACCTCCACCCCCCCTCCAAAAAAATAGAAGGAAAATTTTATGGGGAATTTTGACAATTCACACATTGTCCTGTTGTCTTGATATAGAGATGATGCATTCAATGGTCTTATTGTCTTGATAGATCGACAAGGGATTACCTCTAAAAAATCATTGAAAAGATCTACGTGTTTCTAGTCTTTTATATTGACATAGAGGTATGCTTTCTTTTTCTATGAGGACTCATTCTGTCAAAATGATCAATGAAAGACTACTAGAAGTGAGACTGCATTTTCTTTTCTGAGAATCTAATACCAAAAACTTGAGCAGGACAGTGCTGATCCATCTGATCGAAATGTCATTTTTGTGTTGATCTTATATTTTCGTGGCCATTGATGCAGTGAACAAGGGGGTGTGTAGTTGGAACACCAACACTTCCCAGCTGGAAATAAAAAGCAATGCTCACATGATGCTGCAACTTAGACATCATCACTGCACGCATCACTGAGAAGAATCAACGAGAAAATAGGCACAAAATGTCTGCTCCATAAGAATTCAAAGAATGCACGTATGTTTAATTATAGTGGATGGCAGGAACAAGGATATCGGGCATCCCCTAAGATTACAATAATTTCTATTCAATACCTCTCCAATATGAAAAGTGCACACAAACACGCCTTTTTATCACTAAAAAGGTATATACAAGGTCAAGTCTATCCCCTAAAACATGCGAACAATCATGAATTTACCATGATAGGTGTGCAAGAAGATTTGCAGTTTGATTTGGCGGGATTGAATGAGGTCAGCTGGAAATTTTGGGCAAATGTATTTGACAAGTAATATAAAATTTATCTTTACAGTATAGATTTTATCAAAATTTACTTACTCTATGAGTACGACTATGGGCTTGTGTCAATATATGTAATCAAAACCATATAAAACATTTCTGATCTCCAAACTCAATTTAGCACAAAATGAGCAAGGATTGAATCAAGATTTTCCATTTCTTGTACAAGGATTTGGTACAAGGATTATTTAGGATTGGGTATCAGGATTTGCATTTTCCCTCCCTCAGTGTCTTTTATACTGATATTACATTGAATATTGTATTATATCCTCATTCATCTTATTTTATCTTATTCTTCCTGAATCTTGGGAGAATAAAGCCATTGGTATTAGAATTTCAATTGCAACGTATGTGGACTACCAAGAATAAGATTATCTTATTGGATATAGTAATTTTTGGGTTTTGAGGTCGATAAACTTTCAAAATTTTGATCAAAACATTGAATGCAGCAGAATAGATTGAATCAGATATTCAAAATACCAAACCGCCAAGAACAAATGATCCTATCATTTAGTATGTACGAGAAAACATACTTATAAGGTTTCCTTGAGAGAGTTCTTGATACTATTTAAGTGTCTAGCCTCTTGCGGTATGCACACAATCTCCGGATGGCTGGATCTCCTCTTCAAAGCTCTTCACTAAGAGAGAAAGATAAGAAAGTAGAGAATTCCCACAAGGCTTGTATGGGAACCTTGAGTTGTGATCGTTCTTCCCCTATTTATAGACATTTGGTGTGAGGTTTTTTTTCCATAAAAACCCTCATAATTATGTATATAACCACTAACATCTATAGACCTAATGTGTATGACCCTTTAAGTCCATATATCTCACTAGTTAATAACTCTATAGAAAAAATAATACCTTATTGATCAACCTTAATTAATTATCCATATCAAAATATAGATTGATTAATCAAGGATTGATTTAACCCAACCGATAGGTTGAGTTGCCAGCCCATTGCGTGCCAAGCTACACCACGTACTCTAGGAGATATGGAGTATGTAAGAACTCATTTATGGAACCTTTCCATCATTAATTATCATGTATGTATAATCCTTCATCCCCATGAGACTCATGAATAACTTAGGGTATGATCAACTATCAAACCCTAATCGATCACTCAAGTTAGTACTGATGCATGTAAGAACTCATCGGGAACTCTTTCAATACCTTGGCCAAGGATTTTATCGCATCTCATTTCTTGAGTCAGTCTCCTCAAATACTAAGGGAAGATGATCCCATCTTGATCACACAATCATCTTTGTGGACTTCATGTCGTATCAAATATATGACATGTTAGATATCTTGTGGCTTGGAATTTGTAAGTCATAATCAAAACACGATCATCCATCCATCCACAAGATGTCTTTGGCTTCTCAAGTCAAAGGACCACATACACAACCATGACATGACTCAACCTGATTGACAGTTACATATAATACCATTTAGGGATTCATATGGATCAATTCATTGAACTCTTTCTCCAAAGAGCATCCACTATCTATCCTTAGTGTCTCTACACCGATGACTATAGGATCAATCATACTCACCATATGAGTCGGATCACATAGTACTATTCGTTTGTGATAATTTGATGTCCCTCTAAAATATCCCACGAATAGGAATGTTTAAAATATATGTTTAAAGATAAATGATCACTGTATTATTATCTCATCATAATTCACTTAGTCATTGCCTATACTCATAGACTTTATTGCAAACATCACACATGAATGACAATGAACAAATTTCATTTCAATAAATATAAACAAGATACATAGAAGTGTGATTGGCTCATAGGCCACATAATATCCATCAATAATTTATATTTTGTTTATAGGTAGAATAAAATATCGTGGATGGTGCTACAATGTGCCAAGGTTTTATGATCATTCTATGACACCATAAATCACCTTGGTAGATCTCATACACAACGAAAATAAGAGCCTTAGAGGTGAATCTTGTTCTTTTGATCATGTGGACCATGTGACCAGACGAAGGATGATATTGGGGCTTGAGGTTTTTATTTTGAATGAGACTCATTGCAACAAGATAATTAAGGATATCTAAAAAGATCCAAAAACTACTTAAAGTGCGACTACACGTTTTTTGTGAATGTTTGATACCCATAAATTATACAAAACATTTCTCCTTTGATGATTATTTCATTTCGCTGGAAGAATGTGTTGAAGATCAAAGCCCAGATCAAAGCTTTGATTTGACATGAATACTGATCCCTATCATACATATCTCATTTGATCATTATTTCATTTTTTGGCCGAATGATGGTGGCTATCGATGTAGGAACCAAAATTCGTAGTCAAAGCACCACCATTGACCCAAGTGGCATAAAAAAAATTATCACTACAACTCATAACAATACCCATAAACTAAGTAGAATACAACTCATTTGATCATTACTTCATTTTTTAGCATTATATTGGTGGATATTGATGAAGAAAACACAAGGAGTTGAAGCACCAACTCTAACCCAAGTGGCACCAAAAAAATTATCACTACACCACATAATAATACCCATAAACTAAGCAGAATATTGCTCATTTGATAGTTACTTTATTATTTTAGCATTATATTGGTGGATATTGATGGAGAAAACAAGAGGAGTTGAAGCATCAACTCTAACCCAAGTGGAACAAAAAAGAAATCCCCAAGAAAAAAATCACATGATGATTCACATTAAACATTATCACCGTATGGATTATTGAGAAGAATCAAGGAGAAAGTAGGTACAAAAGGTGTGCTAGGGATCAATGTTTATGTCTGATCCAAGCCTTGATCTTGAATATTGACCTTCGAAACATTCTTGCCATTTTATGCTACCTATTGGTCCATGGACTCATGAGCTAATTTATTGAACATGAACTTATGAGATCAAAATATTTTTAATATAAATTTTCACCAAGGAATGTAAAAAGGGCCATGTCATTGGTATGAGTTCTCTTCCCTAGGCATGTCTAAGATATGCCAACACACATAAGTTGCCAAACCAATGTACCTTCCATTGCTCATGCATAAATTGACTTAGTAGGCCCATTTTAGACACAATATCGAGACGATTGACATGAAAAAGATAACCTTGTTGATTAAGCATTGATAATAATTTATATCCTCTAGAAGCAAGCACTAGTATTAGTAAGGTTGGGTTTAAAATCAATCAATGAGGTTTCGAGTATGCACCCCATAGGACTAGCCTCCTTGGATATACCATGAACATAGTTCCATTGATGAAGCACCATGCAACCTTAAAATAAGTAAACTCAATCCCCAAGAGATAAAAGGTTTGCACCAAAGCCAAATAGTGAGATGTCATTGCAGATAATACTTAGTTTGAAAATTTCCCATCTTGTCTCTACCATTGATTGAGATATTATCTAGATAGACATCAAGGATAATGCATCATACTAGAGTTTGATTCTAGACGATGGAAATATCTACAATGCACACAAAAAATTTGTGTGGAGCCATAATTTGGTTGGCCTTGTCAAACCATGCCCAAGAACTATCTTCAAACCATATTTACATATTAAGGCAGCTCAGCTTTGTGGTATACCCACGTGTAGTATACCTTGCTCGCCTTAGTATCCAATGAGAAAAGCATTAGAAACATCGTGATGGAAATTATGTGGCCTGCAAGCCAATCACACTTTTATCTTTTGTTTAATTTCAATGAATTAAGTTCATTGAAATGAACTTTAATTCATTATTATTCATGTGTAACATTTGCAATGAAGTTCATGAGCATATGCAATGACCAAGTGAATTATGATGAGATCATAATACAGTGATCATCAGTCTTTAAATATATATTCTAAATATTTCTATTCGTGGGATATTCAAGAAAGACATCGAATTATCCGAAAAGAATAGCACTATCTGATCTAACTCATATGATGAGTATGGTTGATCTTCTGGCCATCACTCTGAAGATACTAATAACATGTTATATTAACATAATAAAACATGATTTTTGATGCATATTAAGGCATAAATGATTTCATTTCCATGCATGTTATCATACTTATGTGTATTTTTCTATCATTCCATGAAAAAGTAATTATAATCTCAAAATACCAAAAATTAGGGTTAAATATGATGATTTAAAAGACAAATAATTAATAAACCCATCTTTACTTGAGATTATAAATGTTTTTAAAGTGAAAATAATGAGAGAAAATAATTTATAAACATTTATTTATATTTTTCTTAAGTTTAAAATCCTTAAAAATAAATGTGTTTTTGAAATAAAATTTAAAACTCTCATTATTTATCAAATTTTATCTTTTAGAATGATAGATAATTAAATTTCGGATCAAATGAAAGAAATTTGGATTAATTTGGAGTTATATATTAAAAGTTATGATTTTTCTATTTTTAGGGATTTTTTCCAGATTTTTTTGAATTAAATTTACGATTTTTATGTTTAAATCAAATAAAAAATTACAAAAAATGGGTTTATTTCCGCGCGGGGCCACGTGGATGCGACGTGGCATGCAAGGCCACGTGGCAGAGCCACGCAGGCCCACGCGGCGCCTACGCGACGAAGAGGTGACACGTATGCATTTTATTTATATTTACTAGTATTATTAATATACATATATAGCCTTCCGTTTATCGGAAGGAGATTATTAATCGCTTAAAGTGTCGCTCCTTATAAACCCGACGATATGCTGTAATTTTTCTCGTGTGGGACTAAGTCCCACACATTATTTTTTATGCAGGTGACGTGGCCTCTCGCGACGCGTCGGATCGTCTGCGCCATGGAAATCCGCGCGTCGATCACATGGACGCGCGGATCACCGATCGAGATCAGCGCACGTGCTTTAATTCAGTGGATTATAACGGCTGAGATGAAACGGTGGGGAGCTCATCTCGACCGCCCGATCGCGATCGAAGGGGCGCGATGCAAAGCGTTTTAAAACGCATTTCAAACGGAGCATCTGGACCATCCATCGGCGATCCGACGGATACGACATATTTGAAATGATCCACGATGGACCGTTTCATCGTAACCGTCGATCGTTTCGATCGGACGGTTACGCCCAAATGTAGTATAAAATGAGGTGTTCCTCCGATGTTCTAAGCATTCGAGTTGGAATTCAATCTAATTGGGCTGTCTAGACACCTCCCCTCTCGTTTCTCTTGATCTCATCGTGTTCCTATCTCAATTCCGCACCACCGGAGCTCTTGAAATCAAGATTTGGTCGTGTAGATCGGGAGAAATCAGCGCTTGAACTCTCTCTTCGCGTTCTTTGTGTTCTTCATGATTAAGCTGCTTAATCGCGATGTTTTGATCGCTAATTGGGGTTAGTGGAAGTGGTTTTTCATGATCTACCTTCCTATCATGTTTAATTTCAATTTAGATTAGGATTTAAGGTTTAATTTTAGTTAATTTTCGTCAAAATCGCGATTTCTTCGTCCGAAAATTTTTCTCCACTTCAATCTTCGATTTCTCCACGAAATCAAGTCCAAATTTGATGATTCTTGATTCCGTGGAATCGTTTTGAAGTTATCTTTCATAATTTATCATTTTCCTCAATTTCTATCATCAATTCATCGTCCGATTTGATCAATTTTGAAGAATATGTCAAGAAATTCCTTATTTCCCTGTGGATTCGACCCTTATTTACCATTATACCCTTCAATTCGATACATTTTCATCAAATTGATAAGTTTGGAATTATTTTTGACGCAATACCGTGTGAAATCGACAACCTCGCAGTCTTGTCTCGTCTGACACCAAAGATAGATAGTGGGTGCTCTTTTGGAGAAAGAGTTCACTGAATTGATTCATATGAATTCTTGAACTAAACTATCAATCAGGTTGATTCATGTCATGATTATGTAAGTGGTCCTTTGAGTTGAGACACCAAAGACGTCTTGTGGATGGATGATCATGTTTTGACCATGACTTACAAATTCCAAGCCACAAGATCTCTAAAACATCATGGATTAGATATGATATGAAGTCCTCGAAGGTGATTGAGTGGTCAAGATGGGATTGTTCGCCCTCGGTATGAGAGGAGATCAACTCAAGGAGTGAGTGGGTGCTCTTTGGAGAAAGAGTTCATTGAATTGATTCATATGAATTCGTGAATGTTATTATGCCAAAATGTTAATCAAGTTGATTCATGTCACGATTGTGTAAGTGGTCCTTTGAGTTGAGACACTAAAGACATCTTGTGAATGGATGATCATGTATTGACTATGACTTACGAATCCCAAGCCACGAGATCTCTAAAATATCATGGATTGGATATGACATGAAGTCCTCGAAGGTGATTGAGTGGTCAAGATGAGATTTTCTACCCTCCGTATGAGAGGAGATCAACTCAAGGAATGAGATGTTAAATTCTTGGCCAACGTAGTGGAAATATTAGAGGTGTTCTGAATGATTTCCTACCCACATCAATACTAAATTGAGTGACCAATTAAGGTTTAACTATTGACTATACCCTAAGTCATTCATGAGTCTCGGGCGGATGAAAGATTGTATGTACACAGTAACAAATGACTGTAAGGTTTCATGAAGGAGTTCCGATATACTCCATATCTCCCACAACACATAGTGTAGCTAGGCACCCACTAGATTGGTAACTCAACTTGTTGATTAGGTTAAATCGATTCTTATTCAATTAATCTATATGTTGATAGAGTTATTTTATATGGAAGACTAATACATGTTATTGGGTCGATGGAGTCATTAATTGGTAAAATATATGGACTTAGAGGGTCGCACACATAAGGTCAATGAGTGTAGGTGGATATAAACATAAATTTAGGGTTTTTTGTGAAAATTTTGCATTCCCAAAGTCTATAAATAGGAGGAGAATGATCATAACAAGGTTACCCATGCGAGCCTAATGAAAAAAATTCTCCCCTCTCTTCTCTTCCTCTCTTGATGATGAGTGTTCTAGAGGAGATCCAATCATCCAACAACTGTATGGATATCGATAGAGGCTAGACACTTAAACAACCTTAAAAAGTCCTTTCAGAAGATCCAAGTATAAATTCTAGATGATAGGATCATCTATTCTTGGGACTTCAACTTTGTTGAATGTTTGATTCAACATCTTCCACTACAATCAATGTTTTGATAAAAAAATTTGAGATCTTGTCAAGCTTCAACTCCAGCACATCAAGCTATTGAATCGACCAATTTTGATTAACTACTAATGAGAGAAACAAGTAAATAGACTTGAGTAAAAAAATAAATATGGAATAAAGTGTGAGGGTAGTTAACTCCATAATAATGAGTGAATCCATGATCACCCAAATGAGGTTTGTGGTGACTAGTCTTATCGCCTTAGATTTTTCCCACCATGAGGATGATCCATGATAAGCTCATAAATTAGACCATTCACATACTTGGAACCACACTCTTTCACGTCTTCAAATCATGAAATCTAAAATACAATGACACGGAAATAAGGAAACTCAACATAAAAAAGTATGGGTTACAATGTGTTGGGTTCTGATTTCGATAAAGTTTCAAAATTTCGATTTAAACATCGAATGCAGTGGAAAACATTGAATCAGATATTCAAAACATCAAGCCACCAGGAACAGATGATCCTATCATCTAGTATGAATGAGAAAACATACTTACAGGGTTTCCTTGAAGGAGTTCTTGAAGCTATTCAAGTGTCTAGCCTCTAGCGGTATCCACACGCTATCCTGATAGTTGGATCTCCTCTTCAAACCTCTTCACCAAAAGAGAAAGAGAAGAAATGAGAGAATTCACACAAGGCTTGCATGGGCACCTTGAGTTGTGGTCATTCTCCCCCTATTTATAGACATTTGGTATGAGTTTTTTCATAAAAACCCTCATAATTATGTCTATATCCACCACCATCCATAGACCTAATGTGTGTAACCCTCTAGGTCCATATGTCTCACTAATTAATAACTTAATAAACCAAATAATACCTTATTAGTCAACCTTAATTAATTATTCACATCCACATATAGATTAATTAATCAAGGATCTATTTAACCCAATCGATAGGTTGAGTTGCCAGCCCGTTGAGTGCCAAGCTACACCACGTACACTAAGAGATATGGAGTATGTAAAAACTCACTTATGGAACCTTCCCGTCATCGATTATCATATATGTATAATCCTTCATCCACATTAGACTCATGAATGACTTAGGGTATAGTCAACTATCAAACCCTAATCGGTCACTCAAGTTAGTACTGATGGGTGTAGAAATCATTGGGAACTCTTTCTCTGATATTTATACTACCTTGGCCAAGGATTTCATCGCATCTCATTCCTTGAGTCAATCTCCTCAAATACCAAGGGTGGATGATCCCATCTTGATCACACAATCATCTTTGTGAACTTCATTTCGTATCCAATATATGACATTTTAGATATCCCGTGGCTAAGGATTCGTAAGTCATAATCAAAACACGATCATCCATCCACAAGATGTATTTGGTGTCTTAAGTCAAAGGACCACATACACAACCATGACATGAATCAACCTGATTGACAGTTAGGTATAATACTATTCAGGGATTTATACAGATCAATTTAGAGAACTCTTTCTCAAAAGAGCACCCACTATCTATCCTTAGTGTCTCCACACCGATGGCTATAGGATCAGTGATGAGACAAGACCGCGAGGTTGTTGATTTTACACGGTATCGTGTCAAAAATTATACCGAACTTACCAATTTAAGGAATTAATCATGAATTGAGTGGCATAATGGTAAATACGGGTCGAATCCACAGGGAAATAAGGAAATTCTTGATGTATTCTTCAAATTTGATCAAATCAGACGATGAATTGATGATAGAAATTGGGGAAAATGGTAAATTATGAAAGAGGACTTCAAATCGATTCCACGGAATCAAGAATCATCGAATTTAGACTTGATTTCGCAGAGAAATCGAAATTCGAAGTGGAGAGAAAATTTTGGAATCGAAAATCGCAATTTTATCTAAAATTCCACCAAATTGAACCTTAAATCCTAATCTAAATCAAAATCAAACTTTAATAAACTACTTCTTGGTAAAAACTGCTTCCACTAACCATGACTAGCGATCAGATTAGCTCGATTAATCCGATTAATCGACGAAAATACTGAAGAACGCCACGATGAGTTCAAGCTGCAATTTCTACCGATCTACACGATGAAATCTTGCTTTCAAGAGCTCCGGAGGTGCGGAATTGAATGAAGAGCACGTTGAGATCAAGAGAAACGAGAGGGAAGGTGTCTAGACAGATCAATTAGATTGAATTCCAACTCGGATGCTTAGAATCGTCGAAGAACAGGTCATTTGGGCGTAACCGCCCGATCGTTTTGATCGACGGTTATGATGGAACGGTCCATCGTGGACCGTTTCAGTTAAGTCGTAGCCGTTCGATCTCGATCGACGGCCTAGATGATCCGCGTGGATTAGCGTTAGAAAAATGCCTTGATTTTTCGCCGTTGGATCGCGATTCAGCGATCACGATGCTCCCCGCCAGATTGCATATCGACCGTTATAACGCCTGCATTTAAGGCACGTGCGTTGATCGAATCCGGTGGACCGTGAGCGCACGCAGTTGACGCGCCATCTTCCGCGCCTAGCCTGATCCGACGCCCTGCGTAAGTCCACGTCACTTGCATCTTAGAAACTGTGTGGGACTTTAGTCCCACACGGAAAAAATTAGAGAAGGGTTTATAACACACGACGGTTTAGAGGGTTTGAATACCCTTCCGATATACAGAAGGCTGAACCTTATGCACTATATAGTATATAATATATATTTGTAAATAAATATTGCGCCGCGTAGGCGCCGCGTGGGCCCGCGTGGCGCTGCCACATGGCCCTAAGTGCCACGTTGCATCCACGTGGGTCCCGCGCAGAATAAACCCGCTTTTTGCCTCTTTTTTAATTCATTTTTTATTATTAAAAATGGAAATAAATTCAAAAAAATCAGGAAAAAATCCCTAAAAATTAGAAAACTCATAACTTTTAAAATATAATTCCAAATTAATCCAAATTTCTTTCATTTGATCCGAAATTTAATTATCTATCATTCTAAAAAGTCAAAATTAATAAATAATGAGAGTTTTAAATATTATTTCAAAAATGCATTTATTTATTTAAAGATTTTAACTTAAAAAGTAAATAAATGTTTATAAAAACCTTTTCTCTCATTATTTTAACTTTTAAAAACCTTTATAATCTCAAGTAAAGATGGGTTATCAATTATTTATCTTTTAAATCATCATATTTAACCCTAATTTAAAGTATTTTTTAGATTATAGTTACTTTTTGTAGAATGATAGAAAAATACACATAAGTATGATAACATGCATGTAAATGAAATCATTTATACCTTAATATGCATCAAAAATCATGTTTTATTATGTTAATATAGCATGTTATCAATCAGCCACACTCATCATATGAGTTGGATTAGATAATGATATTCTTTCCGGATAATTCAATGTCCTTCTCGAATATCCCATGAATAGAAATGTTTAGAACATATGTTTAAAGGCTAGTGATCATTATATTATGATCTCATCATAGTTCACTTAGTCATTATATATGCTCATGGACTTCATTGCAAACATCACACAAGAATCACAATGAATAAATTTCATTTCAATGAACATAAACAAGATACATGAAAAATGTGATTGGCTTATAGGCCACATAATATCCACCAATATCAATGGGCACAATATAGACAAGAAATCTAGGTACATAAAGGACATTCAAGAGTGGTAAGATATTGTCGGACAAGTCAGGTGCATGTTCTCACAACAGTAAAAAAAACTCCCAGTTACACATATAACTCTTGGAACGTGGAAGTGTCTTGTTTGAGTCAAAGATCATCTTGTACACATTGACCATCTATGAAATATTATATCGATTGGCTTATAGTAGTACCCATTTATTCTAAAGGATTCTCCCCAAGGAAGGGAGTTGCAAAGGAGCAAATAAAGGTCGGAACATCCTAGAAATAATTTCATGATCTTGCATATGCCACTAAAAGAACCAAAGATCATCCATGCGCTTTGGGGGGGGGGGTGATTTGTCGATGCTTGTGGACTTGAAGAAATTGTCAAAAACTGGCCAACCGTGCCATATTTTTTGTGCCATTCACCAGTGGAATAGTAGCAGGTGTAAGCTCTCTCACTCTCAAGGATCAACTACGAAACTTATGAGAGGAGAACAATACACTAGGATCAAGAAAGAAACAAAAGAAGTCTTATTCAAGAAAATTTTGTACACTGTACTTTCACACAAGCATTTTCTTCAAACATCTTTGTCGAGAGGGAAAAGATAAGAAAATCCATAACCGTTTAAATGGTTATGTCCTTGTGGCATATGGATCGATGTTATAATTTTTTATCTTGGACAGCTGCCATTAGAGCTCTGATAGCCGGATGTGCTCGTTGTCGTGGACTAATCTCAACCCTTGCTGATAGATTCGTAGGCCAAATCACAAACCTCTCAACAAGTGGGATCATCATGGAGGAAGATGTCTTGTTGAATATAATAGAAAGAAATATGATCAATGAGAATCAAAAGAGTTGAACTAGTGACGTGGGATCATCCTTGAATCTAGTGGTGTGCGTTTGTCATGGATGTTAGGTAGGCATTTGATGAGAAATCTATCAGCAAGACTAGAGCAAGGGGTGTACCATGATTGAGTCACATCAATATCAAGAGCAATCTAGAGTGTGCTCGCCTAAGGTGATCCATAATTGAGGAAATCAAGACTAGAGCAAGATGATGTAGGGCATCCTAAGTTGGGTAGGCCGAGCCAAGCTGAAATGGAATTGTGATGGCTTGAATGGCGCTAGAATGAAATGGAAGGTGTCATCCTTGACAATGTCATAATAGATGACACTTTCATGGATGGTGCTGCTTAGCACATGGTCGCATAGAAAGAGTCGTTTGAGGGCTGTGAGGGACTAGGAAATTCTAGGTTGTTTGATGTTGGTGTGGATAGTGTTGGCTATGGCTTAACAATGTGATGTGAGCGTTGGGCTTTGAGGTTGATAAGCCTTCTAAAATTTCAATCAAAACATCAAGTGTAACATAATACATTGAATTGGATATTCGAAACACCAAGTCACTAAGAATAGATGATTCTATCATCTAGTATTTATAAGAAAACATAATTATAAGATTTTCCTTGAGAGAGTTCTTAAAGCTATTCAAGTGTCCAATATCTAGCGATATCCACACAATCTCCATATTGTTGGATCTCCTCTTCAAAGCTCTTCACCAAGGGAGACAGAGAAGAAAGGAAAGAATTCTCACAAGGCTTGGATGGGCACCTTGAGTTGTGATCGTTCTCCCCCTATTTATAGACATTTGATATGTGGATTTTTCATAAAAAGCCTCATAATTATGTTTATATCTACCAACATCTATAGACCTTATATGTGTGACCCTCTAGATCCATATATCTCACTAGTTAATAACTCGATAGACCGAATAACACCTTATTGGTCAATCTTAATTAATTATCCACATCAATATATATATTAATTAATTAAGGATCGATTTAACCCAATCGATAGGTTGAGTTGCTAACCCGTTGGGTGCCAAGCTACACCATGTACTCTAGGAGATATGGAGTATTTAAGAACTCTCTTATGGAACCTTTCCATCATTGGTTACCATTTATGTATAATCCTTCATCGGCACGAGACTCATGGATAACTTATGATATGATAAATTGTCAAACCCTAATGAGTCACTCAAGTTAGTATTGATGCGTGTATGAAATCATCAGGAACTCTTTCTCTAATATTTTTACTACCTTGGCCAAGGGTTTTATCGCATCTCATTTCTTGAGTCAATCTCCTCAAATATTGAGGGCAGACGATTTCATCTTGACCAAAAAGTCATCTTTAAGGACTTCATCTCATATCCAATATTTGAGTTTTTAGAGATCCTCTGGCTAGGGATTCATAAATCATAATCAAAACACAGTCATCTATCCACAAGAATTTTTTGGTGTGTCAAGTCAAAGGACCACTATTTCTTAGGTGAAATTAAGTCGATACCGCTACTGCTTAGGCGCCCCCCTCCCATGTAGTCACACAACCGTGACATGAATCAACCTGATTGATAGTTAAGTATAATACCATTCATGTATTCATATGGATAAATTCTGTGAACTCTTTGTCTAAAGGGCACCCACTATCTATCCTTAGTGTCTTCACACCGATGACTACAGGATCAACCATACTCATCATATCAGTTAGATTAGAGAGTGTTATTCGTTCTAGGTAATTTGATGGCCTTCTCAAATATCCCATGAATAGGAATCTTTAGAACGATTTCTTAAAGATTAGTGATCACTATATGATGTGAAATCCTATATAATAGAATGAATTTAAGGAAAAATAAGGGACTGCTAAGGCATCCTATGGAAATAAGAGTAACACAATCAACCAAGAGAGATCCACTCTCACACATCAAATATACTATATCAATGATCATGACTAAGATATGAAGATTATTTTTAGTAGTGAAAACTAATTTATTTTTATCAGAATTGGTAGATTCCAACAAGGAAAATATGAAGATATAAGCAATGGACCACGTACTAGTGTTTCCAGAGATATCTAACTCATCAAACATGGTGATGTAGAAAAAAATATGAACTGTGTTTTACAGAAGAAACGTGAATGAAAATATCATTAGTGATATTTTTTAGAGAAGAAGAAAATGATATGAATTTATTCATAGTGCAAGGGATATTAATATTTTTGATGAATTTGCTCAAAATATATACCTAAAATGTGCTTTTAGTTGCCCAATATAGCAATTGGACTCGTGATAAGGGAAAAATTGAAACTTTCATGGGCTTTAACAGTCTATAAGCTCAATGTAAATCCACATGGAGAAAATATAGTGTTCATCTTTTTTACATGTTATAATGTGCAATAGAACTAAATCATATCACTATCAAGAAGTAGTAAATCTCAAATATAATCATTCCCTTTTCAATTACTCTTCCAAGGTCAAGGATGTTGATCATGTCCTTGCGCAAAAAGACTCAAATGGGAAGTTTTTTTCCTTACCCTAAAGCTGGGCCAATAAGAATGACAAGATACATGTGCCCTTCATGAAATATAGGCAGTGTTTAAGAACATATGGAAATTGGAGGCATATTAGGTATTTCCAAAGAGAAGAGATATCTCTAAAGAGTACTTCTCCATCTATGTTATAGGCGCACACAAACTCTTTCATTTTGTCAAGAGAAAGATCATGTACATAAAAGTATTTATGAAGTTAAAATGATATGTGAAAAGAGGATTGTAATATGAATTGGAAGGATCAAACAAAGACGTGAGTAGAAATTTTGGGCCAAGGAATTTGACTAACTTTGGATAGATGTAGTATTATTTTCCATTTTGTCTTTTGAATGTACCTTTCATTGTCTATAACAGTGATGGATTGTATTCAGGCACCTTACTGAATGAGAACCTGAAAATTTATTTTCTCATCATCACCATCTTTTTGCATTATGACCATGAGAATGATTAGATGTAATAGCAGTATTGTAATTCCTCTTGCTCTGTCTATCTCTCTCTCTCCCCTTATATAAACACATGTACCTCTCCTTATTAGGGCAATCTAGTTTTTTCCTTTTCATATGGTATCAAAGCCCTAGGGTCCAACTTGTACGATGCTCTACCCACTACTTCACACCATCGTCCTTTCCTCTCCC